>CM045733.1:67907500-68170000 GCA_024760905.1 Plotosus lineatus | reverse complement strand
GTTTCAATAGAAAGTCTTTGTCCTGTCCTTTTATTTTTGTATATATATATATATATATATATATATATATATATATATATATATATATATATATATATATATTAGTACATCTCAGCATAACATATCTTTATCAACATTAAAAACAAAAAATAAAGAAATATAGTTCAACTTACAGTAAAGAAAAACTTCATTAACATTTTAATCCATAACAGAAAAGATTTAAAGTGCGCTTATGCGCCTGAAATAAAAAAAAATAAATCCTTATTTATGTCTCAATACTGTATCTCTGTCTCTCTCCACCTTTCTCTTCGATCCTGTTAGAAATTTCTCTGTGTTGTTTCTTGAGGGTTTGTTTACTGCAATTTATATAGTTTGTTATTGCGAAAAATCTTTACACCATAGTGCGACAATGAGAGCGCCACTGCCAAATACTGGAGTGGAGGTGCAATTACACTTAATTCTCGTGCACTATTCCAGAAAAACATGTTCCCCAGGGAGTCAAATCCCCCCCCCCCCATCACACTGCCCAGAGAAGCACTGCCCTAATAACAGGTCAGTGTTTACTTGGAGACTCGACTCATAAAATACAAAATATACAATATATTTAAATACTAATAATGAGAATGCTTTACTTATTGTCCCTTTTTTTTTTTTTTTTTTTTTTTTTTACAATTTGTACTTCACTAGTGCCTGTTTGAGTTAACAATGACTGCAAATTAATGTTTTTTTTTTTTAAATCACGAATCACAATACCTCTCATCTCTCACACAACAACATCTCTCAAGAAATATTAACATAACACATATAACATCCTACAACATGTATAAAATATATAAACAATATGGTTTGTTACAAAACACTTCAGATAGATTGTCATAAGACACCATTCTCTCATTATACAATATTTTATATATATATATATATATATATATATATATATATATATATATATATATATATACATCTCTTCTTCTTTCTTCTTCTTTTCCTTTCGGCTGTTCCCTTCAGGGGTCACCACAGCAAATGATCTGCCTCCATCTCTCCCTATCCTCTGCATCTTCTACTCTTACTCCAACGACCTTCATGTCCGCCTTCACCACATCCATAAATCTTCTCTTTGGTCTTCCTCTGGGCCTTCTGCCTGGTAGTTCCAACCTCAGCATCCTACTACCAATATACTCACTATCCCTCCTCTGTACATGTCCAAACCATCTCAATCTACTGTACATAAATATAAAATGTCCAGGGTGTACTCTGCCCTCGCCTAGAGTTGGCTGGAATGGGCACCAGCCTCCCTGCTGCCCTAATTAGGGTTAAGAGGTTGCAGAAAGTCAATGATGAATGAGTTGTGGGGAAGGTGGTGCCCATCTCAGACAACTCTGAAGGCGGAGTACAGCTCAACAAACCACCGCAGGGTCTATGTGCAATAATATTGTTTAATTAATTAAACAGATAAGTAAACAAATAACCCTAGCGTTAAAAAATAACACCACACAACTCTCAAGACAGACAATAAAATTTGATACAATGTCTCCACCTGGTGGAACATTGTCGCACTGCAGCTTTTAATTCATTCTCTCCAATAATATATACAGTATTAACAAACCACAAAACAAGCAAACGAAAAATTATTTAAAATCATTAACATTGCTGTTTTGGATTACATATTATGTAGTTTATTTTATATACATCTTAGGAACAATAATAAAGAGCTACTATTCACTTGTGACAGACCATCTAAATGCTGTGGACAGAATCTCTTGATGAGAATGAATTATTGTGATGACTTCAGTGATATCCTCAGAAATATTTTCAGTGATTCAACAGCTCTGTCAAGTGAAGTACAAAAAAGCAAAAAAGAAAAAAGAAAAAGAAAAGCTCGCCAATCCATTCCATGTGCATGTCTTTGGACTGTGGGAGGAAGTCGGATCGAAACCAATATGGCATGGGGAGAGCAGTAGACAATTATAACATGGAAAAAAAAAAAAAAAAATCCAAATACAGTCTTTTAATACATAAACTACTGCCCACATTTTCCAAGATAGCTTAACTGTTTCCAGAGAAAGTATATTAACAAAAGTAAAATACAAAAATTATTGTCTATATGTACATGCATATATCTATTTCTATATCTATATCTATATATATTTCTATATACTGTATACACACACACACACACACACACACACACACACACACACACACACACACACACGTGTGTATTTTCTTAATATAAGAAGCAAGTAAAAATGTTATTGATATGAAAGTACAGTATCAATAACCAGATACATTTATTTTTTTGGGGGAATTTTTTTCTATTAAATGTAATAACTTGCAACATTTATAAATGTTTAACATTAAAAAAATACCCTGTTTCTGTGTTCAGTGGAAGTTTGGGCATGTATCAAAAACTTCGGAAAAACTTGAGAGACAGTTCATAACCCAGGAACATAGTAGCACTCATTGGAAATCCTCTGATGACACTCACTGATGCGCCACGGAAGAAGACCTGAATTGGTGATTGGGAGAAGATAGAAACCATTAAAACCATATACATGCACCCAGCGTTCATGCAACAGCTTTGATTCCCTGTTTTCTGCTTGGCTCATCACACTGTCTGTGCTCCAGTGCAGTGGGCACGATGCACACCTGAATCAACCCTCAGAAACCTGCCCTTTGTTCCAAGGATGGCCCAACAACCTGAAGGTCTGAGGCCTTGGAAACAGCCCAACAATCAGACAAGTCATGAAGCTCCATCCAATCCCAAAAGTCTGACGAGATACAGACACTCAGGTGAACCTCAGATAGACACAATCATCCTCTCGGGTCTTTTGTAATCCAATAAAAAAAAAAATACACTGTATTAGTCCCTACATTTTGACTCTGTTTAACTCCATCCAAATTCCAAATTGAACACACACACACACACACACACACACACACACACACACACACACACACACACACACACACACACACACACACACACACACACGGAGCAGTGGGCTGCCCCACATTGGGGTAACCGGAGAGCAGTTGGTGGTTAAGTGTCTTACTGAAAGGTGCTACAGCCATGTATATGTAGGACTTGAAGGTGCTACAGCCATGTATATGTAGGACGTGAAGGTGCTACAGCCATGTATATGTAGGACGTGAAGGTGCTACAGCCATGTATATGTAGGACGTGAAGGTGCTACAGCCATGTATATGTAGGACGTGAAGGTGCTACAGCCATGTATATGTAGGACGTGAAGGTGCTACAGCCATGTATATGTAGGACGTGAAGGTGCTACAGCCATGTATATGTAGGACGTGAAGGTGCTACAGCCATGTATATGTAGGACGTGAAGGTGCTACAGCCATGTATATGTAGGACTTGAAGGTGCTACAGCCATGTATATGTAGGACGTGAAGGTGCTACAGCCATGTATATGTAGGACGTGAAGGTGCTACAGCCATGTATATGTAGGACGTGAAGGTGCTACAGCCATGTATATGTAGGACGTGAAGGTGCTACAGCCATGTATATGTAGGCCGTGAAGGTGCTACAGCCATGTATATGTAGGACGTGAAGGTGCTACAGCCATGTATATGTAGGACGTGAAGGTGCTACAGCCATGTATATGTAGGACGTGAAGGTGCTACAGCCATGTATATGTAGGACGTGAAGGTGCTACAGCCATGTATATGTAGGACGTGAAGGTGCTACAGCCATGTATATGTAGGGCGAGAAGGGGCTACAGCCATGTATATGTAGGGCGTGAAGGTGCTACAGCCATGTATATGTAGGGCGTGAAGGTGCTACAGCCATGTATATGTAGGACGTGAAGGTGCTACAGCCATGTATATGTAGGACGTGAAGGTGCTACAGCCATGTATATGTAGGACGTGAAGGTGCTACAGCCATGTATATGTAGGACGTGAAGGTGCTACAGCCATGTATATGTAGGACGTGAAGGTGCTACAGCCATGTATATGTAGGACGTGAAGGTGCTACAGCCATGTATATATATAGGAAGTGAAGGTGCAGCTCTCTCTCTACCACCGCCACACATTTTTCAGCTGGTACCAGTGACTTTGGGGTCCCAAACCCACATGTCTAACCATTAGCCCCCCCGAAAAAAAAATACTCTGTGAGTCCTAGTGTGAATGCTTGAAACAGGGACTTGGAAAAAGACGTCGATTGTTTTCAGCAAAACAAAAATGCAATATAAATTGTCAAGCGGACAAAATTTAAATTCTATGAGGTTAAAAAAGGGAATCAGGATAAATCCTTTGCACCTTTACATGCAATCAAATAAATTTTTCGAACAGAGGCTGGTCACAAACAGTGAGCAATCTTCGGTAAGAGTCATTTGTCGATTTTATTTCATTCTGTTTTGAAGAATTTCTCAAGAATTCAATTCACAAGAAACTTTCCTGTGCACAACGCTCATGCAAATCCCTCCACAGGTTTTGGTTCGGATTTCGGTCTGGGTTCTGATGAGACCATTCCAAAATGTTGATGTTCTTCACATGAAGCCATTCATTTGTTGACTTGGATTTGCGCTTTGGATAGTTTTCATGCTGGAAGTTGAAAAAAATTCTTCATCCTCAGCTGGCAGACATCTGCCTCCAGGTTTTGTACCAAATTTGTATTTTCAGCTGATCCATCTATCATGGCTAAAATCCTAGACGAGCTGAAAAGATGGTACGACCACCACTATGCTTCACTCTTGGTTTTGTGTTCTCTGGCCAATAAGCTGCCCTGTTTTTCTGCATTTTTTTAATCAATGCCAGGAAATTTAATCAATTTAACCGTGACATATTTTTCCATAAGTGGGGCCGGTGGCATAGTGGTTAGGGTGCTGCACTCATGATCAGGAGGTTGTGTGTTCAAATCCCAGTTAGACCCTCACTGTGCTAAGACCCCTGGGCAAGGTCTTAACCACAAGTGTGCCTCTATTTACCCAGCAGTATAAATGAGTACCAGTAAAAATATTCTGGGAAGGGAACCTGCGATGGCCTCGCGTCCCATCCAGGAGGAGCTGAACTCCCCAAGCTGATGTCCCAGATCTGAGAAAGGTACAGCAGGGCCCAAGTGGAGCTCTTCTCCAATGCAAAACTGACTTGCTGTCAACTGTGGTAATTCCTTGCAGAGCTCCACAGTCCACTAGATCTGGACACATTGATCAGTGACTGGCTTCACTGCTTACAGTCAGCAATCCTGTTTGTAGCTCTGTTCGTGCCAAGCCTCGGTTCCCACAGCTGCTCTCAATTTTAAATAGAATGAATTGGAAATCTTCCTCCTGGATCATTAACTGGATCCAGTATGTTTATCAATATAGTCTATAATTCAGCTTTATACATGGTGGGGCTGAAAAATTCACAGGCTGCCGATAAAAACTATCAAATTTAATCAAATTTGGTTTATTTTTCAACACAAGCTCCCTCATGGTTTATACATTTCTTCCATCAGTGTTGCAGCACTTAGATCCCCTCAGTATAGAAGCTCTCATGCTCATGATAAGATTTTTAAATCCTTGGTTAGCAACAGTTTGTCAATAAAATGAAGTCAGCTGATGAGCTCAATGTACTGAATGAACAGGTTTTCACATCAATGTGCCTTTTCTTTCCTCAGGCACAGATGAAGTTGTTCAGGTCTAAGATGATCATGACTTCATATCATATCGATGATCTGCGGTATAGGTGAAGTCATGACTTGCACTTGACTTGGATTAAAGTGAGGGAGAGTTGCGCAGATCTTCAGCCTCATTCTCTAGTCCAGTCTATCTGATTCCAATGGCACGACATGGTAGAGACGGCTGGAGCTAGGTCAGGATGTAGAGGATGGCCAGCCGTGTCCTGTGTGTCTCACTGTGACCTGGTTGCACTCCACGGCGGTTTGCTGGGTCCACCTTCTTGTCCACTGAATCAACTGGGTGGTTTCTTCTGCACAATCAGCGAGACCCAGTCTTTGCATGTATAGGTAGACAGTTCCTATTCGTACCGACTGTCTTGTGGCATACACACATGACAGTGGAGACTTGTGGTGGCCGGGACGCCTAACCCCATCACAGGTCCAAAAGACTTGCCCACTGCCCCTGGCACAGATATAAAATCATCATCATTCTCTGTAACTGCTTAATCCTCATTAGGGTCACGGGGAAGCTGGTAACCATCCCAGCCGACTCCGGGCGAAGGCAGAGCACACCCTGGACAGCTCACCAGGCCATCGCAGGACAAAAACACGCTGACCGCTATGCAGCCTACTCTTGTCAAAAGTCAGCGATGGTTCTTTTACAGCCTCACACCATAGACAGTGAGAGACACGGCCGGCCTTTGATAACCCAGTTAACTGCACTGAGGGGGGACAGTGACAACCCGTTGAGAGTGGGGCTTGAACCCCCGACCTTTGGATCAGTGATCCAGCACCTTTACCACCAGGCCACCACTGCCCATAGATGTAAAATGAGGGACTGAAATAACGAAAGAGTGGATTAGGGAGCACGAGGAATCGTTTTCACATGTATTGACCCCCCCAGAGTTCTGACCTTAACCCTACTGAAAGTTTTCAGTAGTCACCGGAGAAGACTTTATGGAGTGGTTCAGTTTTTTCCTTATCAAGTTAAGATCAAATCCAAGAAAATATTAGTGTGTGCAACTTTTTTTCTGGGCGGTGTATATATAAACAAGACAATAAAATAAGTAAAAACAACATTTTCAGAATAATGTACTGACTTCTTACTGAAAAAAATGGATGGATGGCAGACCTGTGCTTGCATGGTTGGAATAAAATTACCCAGCCAACCAAATAAGAAACTATGGTCTTACTCTTTCATGACGGGAAACTGCTAGTTGATTACTGCTCTGCATAGTGTACACCTTGGAACAGTATATTAACTGGAGCGACCTGATTTATGCCTCTTGTGCATCTATTCCGCATCATGGACAATATTTTGCTGCAGCATAGTGTGTTATCCAAATGTTCTCACCAACCATGGAAGTTAAGGGAGCAAAAAATTGAATGTTCGTTATCTCCATCAAGGAGGCTTTGAACATTTGGTCAAGATCTGGGACCAATTCTAAACGTAAATTTTTTTTAAATGATTCTTTAACATTGTGTGAATTTTAGGAAATGTGGTATTGAAACAAATTAGCAGGCAGTGCTGCATACTTTGTGTTTCAATCATTCATTTTCTGCACCGCTTAATCCTAATAAAGGTCTTGGGGAGGCTGGTGCCCATTGCAGCTCACTCTCAGCGAGGGAAGAGTTTACCTTGGACAGCTCGCCAGGCTATCACATGGCAGAAACACGCTGATGGCTGTGCAAGTACTCTTGAATAGTCAGCAATGGTTCTTTTACATGCCTCTCACAATAGACAGTGAAAGACATGTCCGGCCTTTGATAACCCAGTTAGCTTCACTGGGGGTGGACGGCAATAACAACCTGTTGATAATGGGGCTTGAACCCGTGACCTTGGGATCAGTAATCCAGCACCCTACTAAAGCCCCCGCCAGTATTTGTATTAAATGTCGCATTATACAGTCATGTTGCACTTCCACATTAAACAGGATCTTTAGCAGTTATCCGGTGAACCATGATTACCACACACAGTTCCTGTAATGAGTACAACTAGTAAATAATAAACTTACATGTAATCCCTCTGTCTTGTAACTTTGTATGATGCAATGAATGATTCCTTTATATTTTCTGCAGTGCACTGTGTCAGCTTGTAGTCGACTCTTAATCACATCAGCTGGCGTTGCTGTTACCCAGGAGATAGATCCTGCGGAATAAAATGCATTCGAGAAGTGAGACACTTGAGTGAGAAGCTCCAAATCAAATAAGATTTTCTTGTTTTTTTTCCCATAATTTGCCAAAGGGTCAAATCAATACCAGAGAGGGGGCGCTATTATATAGCAATATAAGGTGAATTAATACTATATCTTTTTTAATACAAGGAAACAAATAACTTGAGGGTACGTCTGCCTGTTACACCATGGCATGACTTACCAGCTAACCCGCCAGCAAGCCATATGGAGCAAGGGTGAGGGGAGCTGTTGTCATCAGGACTCATCCAGCCACAGAAGATTGTGTATGGGATGAAGTAAAGGGCATAGCCAGGTACATCACGGAGTATCATGGCCCCTGTTCCTCTGTAGAGCCCTTGGATTCCCTCAGTTTGCAGGATGCTGCTGATGCAGTGAAGAGGTCCTTTGTACGCTGTAAACTCTTTACGCTGATTCTGGAGACCCATCGATTGGAGTGGTACACTGCCATTGCCAGCAAGAGTAACATTTTCTGAAAGCATACGGTATATCAATTTCAACTTTGAGACATGCTGTGTATAAATAGGTCGTCTCTGCATTTTGCTAACTTTGCAGTCCGAAACTTTGATTACTAACAACTACATGTACGAGACAGAACACACTATTTATTTACTTGCAAATGATCAAATGAGCAATACATTAAGGTTCAAATTCAGACTTACGTGAGAGGATGGGTTGAGTTTGCATTTGTAGTCTGATTTTGACCAGGTCCACTGGAGCGCCCAGGCTTACTGATACCAGGCCTGTCATCATGCTGGCTACAGTAAGGTCAAGCATGTCGGACTGGTGTCTTACATCACCATAACGAAGATCATTAATAAACCTCTGAGCATTGCTGAAGAAGCCAAACACCAATGAGTTATACAGTGCAATGCTTGCTAGCGGGAAGGACAGACCTTTGAAAAATCCAGTGAGCTGCAAGTGAAAAAAAAAAATCAGTTGTGATTCTTTCAGGTATTATTTACTCATATCTAGGGACAAAAAAAAAAAAATACAAATACCATATTTGACGTGATAAGCACCCAGGGCGCTTTAAAAATTGGAGTGGGTGGGCACTTATTAAAATGTTACTAGCGGAGTGGAACGGTAAATGCTTATTAGCATCGAGGTGGAAAACATGAATAATAAGAGAACAATAAAAGAGTTTTACTTGTATTTGTATTATTCATTTTGTGGTATCAAGCAAATTACTTACATGAAAGCTGAAAATAAACAGAAAACAACATAAATTAAAAAAAAAAAAAGACCGCTTACTTTTCCCTTCTGGTGCTATTCCTTTAAACATTTTCCAGGAAGTAAAATGAGCCAATCAACACAATGTCTACTTTAGCACATGACACGTTGAACCAATCAACACAAACATAATCAAAAGCACATGGCCAGGAATTTCTTTAAATTTATGAAGTTAGTGAGTAGGAGAATCGGGTGAATGAAAAATACTCGTCATCACTTTCTGATAGGTCCATATCTGGCTCATCGCTCCATTCATTCAGAGCATCCCATTTCATTGGTTGTTGGACATTTACTAAGAGAACACAGCAAAATATTTTCCTGTTTTTAAAAGCACGGTGGAACAATCAAATGTGTTGTTACTGATGAACATTCTCGACATTCCCCAGTGGCAGGGGGTCTTGAAATACCGTATAAACTCACTTTTACAGCCAGTGAACGTCTCATTTTACCCTTACAGAGACTGATCGAATAAAATTGGTAAATTTGATCTACGATTTTGCTCCCAGTACACATGGGTGGCTATTAGACGTAAGATAAAAAAAAAAACCCTGGGGGCGGTGCTTATTGGAGCAGGGTGCTTATTATGTCTAATACGGTACATTAGAATATTTAGAAACCGACATTGATTGCATTTTGTCTTTCATAAGGGTAACAGAGAGGCTCGAGCTCATCCTTAAATACCCTGAACAGCTACAGTATTGCAAAGCCAACACACACACACACACACTCAAAGGTGCAATCGAGCATATCCAGTCAGCCTGTTATGTATACCTTTAAACTCTGGGAAGAAAACCACACGAGCACTGGGAGAACATGCAAACTCCACACAGAAATGTCCTTCCCAAGCATGGGGTTCACACCCAGCAATTTCTTGCTGTAAGGTGAAAGTGCTGACCACCCAGAGACCATCCTGCCAACTATCCATCTACAGAACTGATTTATCCTATTAATGTGGTGTGGGGGCCGGAACCTGCCTTGCCGACTTTGGGTTAAGGTGGGGTACACCTTGACCAGCTCTCCAGTCCACAATCAGGCCAACCAACCCACATGCAGACATTCACACTCACACACAAGGGCCAATTTGTAACAACAAGTTACCCTAATGTGCATGTCTTTGGTTTGTGGAAGGAAATTGAAGTCCCTGGAGGAAACCCATGCAAGCACAAGAGGAACATGAAAACTCCACACAGAAACACCCTCGCTGCGCCTTGGACTCAAACCGAGACCCTTCTTGCTGTCACCCTGGATTTACACTAGGGCACAATGCCCACGATCTGATGATTCGAGAGATTCATAATAAGTTTGGTGGGTCGTGCGATCGAATCATTAGGATCTCGACTGAACTTGGTGGATTCTCAAGGACTGGGCTGATTGTGGCCAAATTTTAACTGATAACAATTTTGCCGCAATTATTATGATTGGACACCACGGTAGAGCTAAACAGACATTAATTGACCATCATGGAGGATCTTGATGAGTGTGGAAATATGATTCCTTCAAGTTTCACTGCTTGGATGTACACCTGCCTCCTTTTTTATACCCAATTGTGCTTTAAGCATGCTCATAAATTGTGGAGCTTCGTGCTGGTTTATATTGCAGACATTCCCTGACATCATGTACCAGTGTAAACCAAGGCTGAAGCAAACATGCAAACCAGTACACCACAACACCACCCTTTCCCACAAAGTATATGAAACCACGATTTAACAAAATGTGATTTATTTAAAAATGTTTATTATTATTATTATTATTATTATTATTATTATTATTATTATTGCAGCTATGCATGAGCATGAGGAAACATTAGGATCACTTACAGTTTCCTGTTTGTAGATAGTTACCATACAGTGGATGGCATTCTTGTAGCCTTTTCCGGCTTGTAAACGTGTCTGTGAAAATTAAAATGCAAAGATTACAATTTAACCATACTGTGAGTTTTTCTAGATACTATATGAAACATGAATGCAAGGATGGGGTTTCCATTTTTTGTTTTTTTTTGAAGATTTGAGATACCTTTACTGTGTCAAGTGGATGTCCTACGACCACACTAGAGGCACCTTTTGGGTAAAAATAAACAAATAAAAAGTTTTAGCTTATTTTAAAGAGGAGTACCAGGCTGCTGCAGAGGATGAGCTGTCAGGGTTTGGGCTTTGGAGGTTCTTGTTCAGCCTGAGTACCGATGAATGAATAACACTTTGTCCTCTGTTGAATGCCACATATTGTGTGCTGCAGCTCCATGCAAGAGATTGCAGTAAAGTAAACATGCAAGCAAACCTTAGCACTTTGCAAAAGGAGGCTGGTAAAGGTGCAGTACAACACTGAAAACAACTTGCAGTGCTAACAAACATGAAGCCAGAGTTCTCAGGATTCCCTTTAAGTGCCCCTTTTGCATTTTAAACAGGTCTGCAAATTCTCCCAAAAACTACTGATAGAGTGTATGATTGTGAACACAAACAGTCCAATAAAGTGATCAGTACATGCAGTACAAGCCAATGTGTCATTGACCCTCGTCGTGATGGTCCGTTTGACTTTGAACAACACTTTTTCAATCTAACTTTCCCAATACATTACTACATACATTACCCAATACATTACTACATACATTACCCAATACATTACTACATACATTACCCAATACATTACTACATACAATATCCAATACATTACTACATACATTATCCAATGCATTACTATACCTCTCAGAGCAAGTAAACAACTCCACAATGTGCATAATAAAGGATGTTTTTCTTTTACAGTTGGCAAAGCAGCTTATACAGTAAAAAGTAGGAATTTTCAAAGTACAAAAAATGTAAACATTTTTCTACACACCCCTGGATGAATAAATACCCAGCACTTCTTACCTCCTATCCATCCTGCAACAAAATCATCCAGATGAAACAAACTCATCTTGTTTTTTTTTTTTTTCCTTTTTGTTTTTTTTTTAAACTTGAAAGAAAAAAAGTACGGTAATTGTTTTGTATGAGGGTTTTATTCAAACTGCAGGCAGCATGTTAAGTCGTAGGGATTTTATTGCGCATAGTGAGTGCAGAAAAAAAAAAAATCCCTTTCAGCAAAAAAAACAAAACAAAACTTAGTTTCATTCGACATGTGCGGTTGAAAGGGGCCGGTCTTGGTGGAAACACTGCTCCCTCCCCCTACACAAGTAGATCCTTTTTTATAGCATCTGGATAAAACCCCAGCTATTTTCCCCTTGTGAAAAAAAAACCCTCAGCTTGTAAAAAAACAAAACAAAAAAAAACAAAACAAAACAAAAAAACCCCACCAGCTACATACTGAAGATGGAAACAGCTTTAAAATCACTGCCACCAACGCAACATTATACACAAATATTGGAAAATAACTACAGTAAGATTATACCCCAAGAGTCTTATTGCAGAGCCTTCTTCCAAACAATGTCAATCCAGTGTTGCATTCGTAACATTAGTTTACACCAGTCGTGGTTTTGATGCGAACACCAAGCTGTATTTTTTTATTTTTCTTGCAGGGGAGATCAGATTAAATCCTGATGATGCTGTCAAATCAGTGTCTTACTATGTGTAGTGTACAACCAGTTGGACATTCTTATCATTCATGTATTGATCATGTATAATGAACCTACTATATACTGTACACTCACACACACACACACACACAGCAGCAGCATACAGCATTTAAGCTATTCATAACCCTAACTTGTCTGTTTTGCCTCGTACTGTAGATACTGTTACTGCTGGAGGTTAGAGTTGCAGCTGTTGCAGTAATCAGCTCCGGCTGTAGATGTGGGTCAAGTACACGTATTACAACAGTGATAAAGTACTGTATCTTATATCCAAATGATATTTGATAATGAAATGACATACTATAAACTTATGATGACAGCCTTTCCTTTTGATTTCATATTAAAATACATTCATTTGGGTTATAGCTTCAACCAACAACAAGGTTTTATTGATCCTGACGGGCAGTATAACACCATTCACATTCCTCCTTGACTACTTGATGACCATAACTGACTTCACTAAATATAGCTTTGCCAGGGGTTTCAGAGTGTGTTCCTACTCTTTGTCAGAAGGTGAAAACACATGACACGGGATTTAAAAAAAAAAGAGAAATTAAGGAACCAAAAAGTGACATACAGTATATAAAATATTATGCATATGTTGGATAATTACATACAGGAAATGTCATAATATTTCAAAGTAAAAATGGAAACCAATGTATAAACACATGATAGGTAAGTCTGTTGGGTTTTTACACCCGAGCCTCGCGGCTCATCAGGCCGGTGCTTATTCTCAGTTTCCATAGCGTGAAGCGACCAGGAGTTCGACTCCCCCTGGATGTGACGCTAGTCCATCGCAGGTTCCCTTCCCAGTATATTTTACTGGTACCCATTTATACTGCTGGGTGAACAGAGGCACACTTGTGGTTGCGACCTTGCCCAGGGGTCTTAGCACAGTGAGGGTCTCAGTGGGATTCGAACTCACAACCTCCCGATCATGAGCGCAACACCCTAACCACTACGCCACCGGCCCCACAAACATATGATAACAATGGTTAAAAATTGACTTGCATTATTTTGGTTGCATAATTTATACAGCTTGTGTTATACACACTCTGTGATTCATGAGCACACCCAAGGCAGCGCCAACCCGGTGCTATGTCTAAGATCGGTGCAAACAATTCTGGTGCCTGCTGTACCGGCTAACTTCTGCCCTGCATTAAGTAATCCTCTTTTTTTTTTTTTAAGTTTCATGCCTTATAGATTTTAAGGCTTATTTAGCTGAATAAAACACATTACATTAAAGTCTGTAATCAAGAGCCCACTTTATTTAAGCCTATTAAATATTTATGATGCCTCCTGTTAGTAAACACAGAGAGAATCCTGGGGAAAATAATCACGTTTATCAATCACTGATTGAGTCCTTGGTGAAAACCTTCCCCACAAACATTTGTAAAAAAAAACGGTACTTGATATGAAAACGCTTATTATAGCCACAGTTTGGCTCTGTTTACAACTAACGGCCGCCACGAGACTAAAGATTTACATTACTTCACCGTTCACTAAATCAAATCTTTTGTACTTAACACACTCTGTGTAAAGGTTAGCATTCGCAGTGCCCATAAACACTCTTTCAACATTCATTTTAAACAGTAACTCTTGGCTATTTTGTCTTATGATTAACCCAACTCCTGTAAATAAACTCATGAGTCATTCTTTTATAATCTTCTCTCGGTTGTGATTTTGAACAGAAAACTAAAAAAAAAACAAACAAAAAAAACCAAAACTGAGGCAGTGGTGGTCTAGTGGTATAAGGCGCCGGATCGCTGATCCAAAGGTTGGGGGTTTGAGTCCCACTCTCCACAAGGTTGTCATTGTCCCCCCCCAGTGCAGCTAACTGGGTTATCAAAGGCCGGCCATGTCTCTCACTGTCTATGGTGTGAGGCATGTAAAAGAACCATTGCTGACTTTGGACAAGACTAGGCTGCAAAGCCGTCGGCGTGTTTCCGCCCTGCGATGGCCTGGCAAGCTGTCCAGGGTGTACTCTGCCCTCACCCTGAGTTGGCAGGGATGGGCACCAGCCTCCTCGTGACCATAATTAGGATGAAGCGGTTACAGAAAATGAACTGAAATGAGCTAAAAAAAAACAATTCAACATGCAGCTGGACATAATATTAGTTATAACACTTTAAAGTATTGTCTGTCTTCCTTTCGGCTTTTTCCCTTTTACTCAGGAGTTGCCACAGCAAATCATGTGATTCACACGTTTTTGATTTGACGGAGGTTTTTACGTCGGATGCCCTTCCTGTCACAACCCCTTTTTAGCAAGGGACAGAAACACGCGGACGGCTTTGCAGCTCCTCTTTACAAAAGTCAGCAATGGTTCTTTTACATGAACCTCTCACCATAGACAGTGAGAGACATGGCCCGCCTTTGATAATCCAGTTAGCTGCACTGGGGGGGGGGACAGTGACAACCTTGTGGAGAGTGGGACTCGAACCCCCAACCTTTGGATCAGCGATCCAGCATCCTATACCACGAGACCACCACTGCGCCATAACACTTTAAATTATAAATGTACTTATTTATTCAAGCTACTGTTTCTGCTCACTGCTGTAAATAATAACTGGGTAGGTGAATGAAATTATTGACTCAAAATATTTTCTTTTCTCTGATTGGTGGAAAGCCATCATAATATAATTCTTGATATTCTTCTATGAGCTCACTTATCTGTTAATCGCACTGGATAAATCAAATAAATCAAAATACTTTGAATGAATAATAAAACAATTAAAGACTTCATTGTTTGTATGATATGGAAATTATTTACAGCTCACAGGATGCTATCTACTCCGGCTATCAGCCTTGGCGGTTGAAACCCTCTCAATCTGAACAATTCTTCATATCATACTTCACCTAATCCAATAATTACTTAATATTGACAAAGGAAGATTAGATAAGACGATTGGGCCAGTGGTGGCTCAGTGGTGAAGGCTCTGGGTCACTGATTAGAACATTTCTAGAGAGTTATCAGAAATTTCCCACAATTGGGATCTTAAGGCAGACCCCTCACGCTCACGTACTGATGAGATAACAACGATAACGCTTTGTTCCTAGAATAACCTCTGGATCCTGAATAGGACAGCATACTAACGGAAAACCACCAAATCATACATTAAACTTGATACGAAGGTTGCATATATAGCAAGCTGGTGAGAATCTGAAATGTTTCGAAGGATTTATCAAGCCGTCAGTGGAACAACACTTTTACAGTCTTTATTCAGCACGAACCTTCCAAAAATATGAGAATTAAAGGAAATCCTTGTCCACAACAATTCCAACTCAATAAGCCTCACATTTGTATTTAGGCCTTTCTACAGTCAGCACATTTTTGTTTCACGTGATTCATTTTGCACAACACAATTTTATTATGAACAACAACCCATTAGCGAGTGCTTTGAAATCAGGGATGAAATTTAATTGGCAAAAAAGTAATGCTTATTTTTTTTTGCATAGGGTCAATTTTACCAACATTTTGTTGTTTTGAAAACTCTTGAAGCTTGAAGTTGTCAGTTAATGGCTGATTGAAGATTGTATCTCTACCAGATTTATTTTGTGTCTCAGTATCAGGCACAATTGAGCAAGAGCAAAATACATTATAAAAATTGTGATTTTTAAAAAACTGACCCAAGGACATACTAAATTAGCTCTGAAGGAATTTCAACTCCCGGGAACATTGAAACAAAGTGTGTTTTCGTTTTCTTCTCAGTACAACATGTATGCAAAATGTTCTGTACTTTTCTGCACTATCTGACAGGAGACGTCATTCCGCAGCATCAAATTTGAAGAAAAAGGTTTACACTCTCTTAAACTTCTCTTGTCGGATCCAAAGAGGAAACCAGTCATTTTAAAGTAGTGTGAACAGCAGAGTTAAAGGAAGCGCTGAAATGAAAAAGTGGCATCACAGAAGCTGTAAAAAACAGTATAACCTGTCATCACAGATCTGCATTAATACATTCCATGACAATCGAAATCATGACATCAACCATTTATCTCTCCAAATAAATCCACATGCTATTGAAAAACTCAGCTTTCTCCCCATGGGCTGATGCACTCAAGCTTCCCAAAGCAGCAAAGTCAGCCATTATGGATTCGCAAGTGCCCACAACAACTTCCCCTTAAATAAAGAAGATACTTAAAGAAATCTTAATGATGTCACTATGTAACCACAATGTCACTATCAACACGTCTGAAGTTAATATAGACCTTATGGTTGCACAGTGATATTGCTATCTGATTAAATTTAAATCTAAACGCTAAATCTAAACGCCTATCACACTCAAGCCAGACTCCACCTCCGTCATTAGGACAGGTGCACCCTGGGTCGCTTGGTCTTGCGGCAGAGTGAGCCAACGGAGTCACTGGCGACTAGGAAGTGAAGTAGCCTCTTTCTCCGAGTTAATTTAAGCGATTTTATAACAGTGCTTTAAAAGGTAATGAAATCGAGTCTTCATAGATGGCGAAGAACGATTTCCTGCGACTTCTGCGTACCCGATTCCAGCAAAAGCGCCCCAGAGATGTCCACGACGCCACAGGGGGAAACATGATGATGATGATGAAATTGTTGAGGATAACATATGAATACCTGTTGAACTATAACACCAACCAACGTATAAAATGATAAATTATGTAAATTTTTAAGCTTATAGAGTTTAAAACCCTATCAACATAGAAATGTATATAATTTATCATTGTAGTTTTGACTGAAGTTTTCTCCAGGTTATATTCACGATGTCCATACGCATATCTTGAGCACACTGTTGTATAACCGGGCGGCACGTTCGCCTCACAGCAAGAAGGTCCTGGGTTCGAGTTCTCGTCTCGAGCCGTTTCTATGTTTAGTTTGCATGTTCTCCGTGTGCTTGTGAGGGTTTTCTCTATTTCAATTTTCTTCCACAGTCCGTACACAGACGGCTGGTTCGCGGTTCTAAATCCCTGCTAGGTGTGAGAAGTGAGTGTGAATGACTGTATGTGTGTTAGACCTGTAATGGCTTGGGGAACTGTTCAGGGTGTACCTCTTCTTTTCCCAGAGTTGAATGAGATATGTTTAGTTTGCATGTTCTCCGTGTGCTTGTGAGGGTTTTCTCTATTTCAATTTTCTTCCACAGTCCGTACACAGACGGCTGGTTCGCGGTTCTAAATCCCTGCTAGGTGTGAGAAGTGAGTGTGAATGACTGTATGTGTGTTAGACCTGTAATGGCTTGGGGAACTGTTCAGGGTGTACCTCTTCTTTTCCCAGAGTTGAATGAGATGGGTGCCATCCTCCTGGGATCCCTAATTAGGAAAAAACAACTTGGAAAATGAATGAATGAATGAATGAATATTGTTTAACCCGACTAACCTTTCCATTGGTGAAACCTTTCGTCTAAATGTTAACCGTCAAGGAGTCTAATAGTTATTTTCCCTCTATCTTAAATCCATGCACACATGTGTACATAAGAGATAGGAATAAGCAGACAGATCACAAAGCTCAAAATTGTTTTCAACTAATTGCACAAGACAGCAAGTGCAGTCAGGGACATCGATAGTGTATCTGTCACTGAGACTAAACAAACAATTCCAAGAACCATAGAAGTGAAATGAAAACATGGGATTAATGACAAATAAAGGTTTAGTTAAAGGTTTAGTGAGCGTTATGAGAATTATGAGAACTACAGTTCAAAAATTCACTGCATAAAAATTAAACAATTATTTCTTGGATGCCATTAAACAAGCTCACGGATCTGCATTTGTGTTAAGTTTAACTTAAAGCTGGTGTTAAATGGTCAACTTGCAATGACCCTTTTCCTTGAAAAATTTGCAACACTTTGCAAACTCTTGAGTTGATTCAAAAGCTTGCAATGGAAGATGATAAATATTTAAGATGGTGTTACATGCGTCACCTTTGGAAAATCGTTGTCATCAGTTGATTGTGTAACACCTGCAAAAAAGAACCAAAAGAATTACAGAATAAGAAAAGATTAGAAAGATGGGAGATTGTTCAAAGTTCAAAGTTCTCCTGGAACTCTGTTAAAGTTAGGAGGCTCCAAAGTTTTTGTTCAACTTTGGAATTTGGCACATTGTAACAGCTTAATAAAGAATGTTTTCACTTTCTTGGGAGTTTTCAACATGCATTATGTTTTGTGACTTATTTTGTTTAAGCAATTTTTTTCTTGCAAATATAATGGAGCAAGCTATGCATAATTTTGTGGTAATGTTGTTTTATTCATGTTTTTAGGTGCTGCATATGCTGTTGTCCAAATCATCATCATCATCATCATCATCATCATCATCATCATCATCATCATCATCGTCATCATCATCATCATCATCGTCATCATCATCATCTTCCGCTTATTCCAGGGTTGGGTCGCAGGGGCAACAACCTAAGCAATGAGGTCCAGACATCCCTCTCCCCAGCCACTTCCTCCAGCTCTTCTGGGGGGACACCGTGTCTTTCCCAGACAAGCCGAGACACATAGTGTTTCCAGTGTGTTCTAGGTCAACCCCGAGGTTTCTTCCTGGTTGGACATGCCTGAAACACCACATCAGGGAAGCGCTCAGGAGGCATTCTGACCAGATGCCTGAGCTACCTCAACTGGCCCCTATCAATGCGGCGTACCAGCGGTTCTACTCTGAGCTCTCCCCAGCTTCTCAGTTTATCTCTAAGGGAGAGTCCCACAACCCGGTGAAGGAAGCTCATTTCACCCGCTTGTAGCCTTGATGTTGTTCTTTTGGTCACTACTCAAAGTTCGTGACCCTAGGTGAGGGTTGGAATGTAGATCGACTGGCAAATTGAGAGCTTTGCCTTGTGGCTCAACTCCCTCTTCACCACAACAGACTGGTACAGGCTGGTACAGGCTCCGCTTTACAGCAGTTTACAGAGTTTACATGTTTGCCTGCATGGGTTTTCTCCAAGTGTCCTCCCACAGTCCAAAAATAAATAAAGTAGGCTTAATTGTCTGTTTCAAATCACCACTAGGTTGTAGTGTGAATGTTCATGGTTGTGTGTGTGTTGGAGCTATTCAGGGTGTATTGGAAATATTCTTCACTCACAGTTGCTGAGATAGGCACTCTGTGACTGAAATTAGGATTAAGCATCTTACAAAATGAATGAACGAATGAATAAATGAATAAATGAACGAATGAATGAATGAATACCAGTTACTTTAGGGATGGCATCTAAGTATACGTTAACAATTACAGTACCACAAAAGAGTCTTTGTACCCCTTTCTTTTTTCTTCAGTTTTGTTTATTCATAACCCTTAGTTGTTTCCAACCACCAAACACATTTACTATAATACAAAAGGCAACATGAGTAAACAAAATCCACAAATCTCATCTGAGTTTTGTGATTTATTTAAGGACAAAAACTCACCAACATCTGTATTATTAATGTAAAAAAAACCAAAACACCAATTAAAAATAATACTGTACTTGATTGTGCCACCTTCAGTAGTAATATCGGCACTCAAAAGCATTTTAGCAACAAGGGGGGGGGGGGTTTCCTCATGTTCTCCACACTGATCTTCTACTGGCGTTCCCCAGGGCTCAGTTCTTGGTCCACTTTGATCTCTCTTTATACTAAGTTCATCATTGTTGTTATATCCTCACATGGGTTCTCATGGCTCTGCTTTGGAGATGACACTCAATTTATTCTCTCTTTTCCTCCCTCAGGCACTGATGTTTCTGCCTGGATCTCTGCATGTCAGACAAATATCTCCTCATGGATGGCACCTCACCTGCCGAAGCTTCATCAGAGCATGATTGAGCTGCAGTTCATCCCAGCTGACTCATCCTCACATTGATTATGTAAATTTTTCCTCTTTAACATTTGAAGGATTCACCCATTTCTTTCCGCTCAGGCCACTCAGGCACTTGTTCAGTCGCTTGTCATCTCAAGACTATAAATTCAATAATACATGTATAAATTCAAAATTACATGTAGAGATATTAAAATAATATAGCACATGTAAGAGGTTTTGAAGACAAAGTCAGAGAGGCTAGATTGAGATGGTTTGGACATGTACAGTGGAGGGGTAGTGAATATATTGGTAGTAGGGTGCTGAGGTTGGAACTGCCAGGCAGAAGGCCTAGAGGAAGACCAAATAGAAGATTTATGGATGTGGTGAAGGAGGACATGAAGGAAGTTTGTATAAGAGAAGAAGATGCTGTGGCGACCCCTGAAGGGAACAGCCAAAAGGAAAAGAAGAAAAACAGATATTAAAATAATATACATTTATAAATGACACTTTCTAAATATATGTGTTCATAAAACTGAAAATAACTGAAATAATTTGGAATGTTTGGTGTTCAGTGAGTTCAGTATGCGAGTTCTGGTATAGTGACTACTCTTGTTATGAACATAAATGCCAAAAGAGAGATCGCAACAGAAATTGTATCAAAACTTTTGACTGGTAATGTACTTACAGTAGTCTGGCGAACTGCTTGTGAACATCTCAATATACTGGACTTGGCCTCAGGGGCCATATCTGTATTGTCAGTATGGGAAGTCTGCTGCACCACACTGGTTTATTTATCAGACTGAAGGTCTGTCGTCGTTAATAGAGAGCACAGAAGGCTTATCAGCAATGTCAACAACTGGCACGTTCTATTTGCACCACTGGCTTCATAGTTTGTTGAATGTGCTTATGTATCCTGGCATAAAATGCCTAACACTACTCTGTTAGTCATCCACAATTGGCAGTAAACTGTCTGTCTGTGTGATTTATATTCTGGCATTAAAGCTCCAAATTAAGAAAACCACCTTGTTGTGGATTTGACTAAATGTTTGCTAGCCTATGGGTACAGGCACGCTGAGAGACATTGCACTGGCTGTCAGTCAAGCATGCTTGTTTCAAAGCCTTAAAAAGCTAGTGGCTTAGATGCTTACATGAGCATTTGCTCAACACTAAAATGGTGTGAGGTGGAGCATTTCAAGTTTTCCAACTGGGGTTTCTGCATCAACATTTCTGTCAAAATTTCTGCAGAGCATTTGAAGTTGTGGATTTCTGAGTCTCTTATTTATTAGCAGTTCTAAACATACATGAAAGATAACGAATGAAATATCTCAGCAGTATAAGTATAGTATAATATGTATTGTAGTATATATATAAATGTCTATGATATAAATGCAGAATTAAAAGCAAAACTATGATATGATTTGGTTTGGAGATTGAGCCTTAAGTAGCAAAAACAAATGAGTCATTATATAGAGGATTAATATATTTTTTCCAAGCGAGAGTATGTCTCATAACATCGTTACATTTCGACTGATTTCAGATCAGAGCGTTAGTGTTTTAGTTGACAGAGGGTACTAGAGTTCAAGGCGAATGACCTTTGAAGGTTTTGACTAATCAAGGTCGGCTTGAATTTGCATAGCGTAGTGTGTTTTCTAAATCCTACACAAGGATTAAAACAGGTCAGCAAATGTTTTTAATTTTTATTTATTTATTTGTTTGTTTGTTTATTTATTTTTTAATTTCATGTTTAGTTCTCTTACTGATATTTGAAATTTGAATTACCAGCGTAAAGGGCAGTGGTGGCCTAGTGGTAAAGGTGCTGGATCACTGATCCTAAGGTTGGGGGGGGGGTTCGAGCCCCACTCACCATAGGTTGTCACTGCCCCACTCACCATAGGTTGTCACTGCCCCCACCCCCCAGTGCGACTCACTGGGTTATCAAAGGCGGACCATGTCTCTCACTGTCTATGGTGAGAGGTTCATGTAAATGAACCATTGCTGACTTTCGACAAGAGTAGCTGCAAAGCCGTCAGTGTGTTTCCACCCTGCGGTGGCCAGGTGAGCTGTCTAGGGTGTACTCTGCCCTCGCCTCGAGTCGGCTGGGATGGGCGCCAGCCTCCCCGCGACCCTAATTAGGATTAAGCGGTTATGGAAAATGATGAATTACTAGTATTAGGACTGGAAGATTAAATAAATATTTTCCCATGGCCGAATAATTTTAATGAATCTTTCTACGCAGTGAAATGGTTACTGAATATGTATAAATTTATATGAAAACAAATTGTAGTTTAACCAACAGTATTTATTTTAAACAGTAAGATTTACTTAAAACAAGTACTAGTATATTTATAAAGTTTTAATTAAAAGTTTTTGCAAGAAGTAGTGAGAAGCTTTGCCTGGTCATTTAAATAAAAATGTCCTTTTTGGGGCAGTGCGGTGTGAAACCGTGGCCCCCACAGCAAGAAAATTCTTAAAACCCTGCATCTGAGTCGGGGTCGTTCTGTATCTGCTTCTCAGGTTTCCTCCATCAAACCAAAAGCATGTGAATTAGGTCAACTGATTCCTCTCGACTGGCAACGTGAGTGTGAAATGTGTTATGCGTTTGTGTTAGTCCTGAAAAAGTTGTATTGATAATGTGTCCAGTGTGTACTTTACCTCTCACATTAAATCAGTTGGACTTGCTTCCAGCGTCTCCTGTTCCCCAGATAGATAAGCAAAATAGAGAACAAATGGATTAATTGACTTCCTGGGGGAAGCTCCCACATGAAGCGTCCCTTCACTCATTCACTTATTTGCACAACTGTTTAATTCTACGAAGTTCTACTAAGTTGTCCAACGTGCATGTCTTTGGTCTGGGGGAGGAAACCAGACTACCTGGAGGAAACTATATAAACACAAGGATCTCATGCAGCCTGTGGATAAAAATAATCAGAAAAACTGTAAATATAAAATAATATTTATTTATCTCGCCCTGAGTATGGAGTTTGCGTCTTCTCCCCGTGCCTGCATGGGTTTCTTCAAGTCCTCTGGTTTCCTCCAACAGTCCAAAGACATGCACATTAGGCTAAATTAGCTGCTTCAAATTGCCCTTTCGGCTCGTTCAAATTGGACCGGTAAGCTCTTCAGTGTGTACCCCACTTTCACCCAGTGTTGGCTGAAATAGGCTCCAGCCTCCCCTTGACTGAAGTAGGATTAAGTGGTTTCAGAAATAAGAGATTTACAGGTATTAGTGATGGTTTGGACAAACAGTGAACAATGATGCATATGATTCCATCCTAAGTACATAATTCAATAAATAACACTCATAAAAATATAAAAATGTAACATCAGCAGTCCTAATAATATTGAATAATACTAATAGTGTCAGTACCATTGATAAAGATTAAAAAGAAACAGTTTAATTTTATTAGATGAATACAATATAATTAATTACTGGATAAGACTTAATATTTCATAAACATCAAAAATCAGATGCTTTGTTCCCTCCCTTGTGTGCGATAAAAAGTCTATACATTCCTCCGAATTGTAGTTTTTTGTGATGGAAAAAAAGGAAACCAATAAATCATGTCCTTGTCTCTTATTAAAGTGCAGCAGGTTTCAATATAATTAAAGTCAAAGACAAACAAACAAACAAACAAACAAACAAACAACCAAATAGAAAAATTACAACAACAAAAAGAATGAAAAGCCAACATAACCAAACCTTGTGATATAAACGTGCGCACCAGTTAAAGAATACCCCGCTCAATCAGCTCTTACTTGTAATACAGTAATCAACCTGACTTTTGAGGTAAATGTTTACTATCTCGTATCATCTTTTTTTCCATTCCTCCTTGGAAAAATGTTCCAATTCGGAAACTTGTAATTGGATACGATGTGCAAAACTCTCTTCTTAATTTTCGAATAGGGTTTATTCCACAATGTTGATTTCTCTTCTGAACCTATCCTTTCGCAGCATTTTTTCTTTTTCTTTTTCTGCAGGTCCATCATTACTATATTGACTATAGTTCCAGTCCCAGCCGAGGATAAAACAGTCATGTAGAATGATGCTGACACCACCATGCTTCATTATGAGTACAATGTTCCTTGATTTTACATCAAATTTTCATTCATTCATTTAATTTCAAAGCCGCTTATTGCTCATTGGGGTCACAGAAAGGCTCGCGCCCATCTACACCAACTTTGGACAAGGGTGGGGTACACCCTGGACAGCATGCCAGGCCATCACAGGGCCAACATTCATACAGCCATTGACACTCTCACACCTAGGGTGCTGTTGTTCATGAAGAGTAGGCAAGTGAGTTGCTGTCAGTATGTTTCTGCTCTGTGATACTCTGGTGAGCTGCCTAGGGTGTACTCTGCCCTCACCCAGAGTCAGCTAAGATGGGCACCAGCCTTCTCGCGACCCTAATTAGGTTTAAGTGGTTCAGAAAATTAATGAATGAACTTAGTTTAAGAAAAAAAGTCTCTTTGTCTGTTTAACTTGAAGATCCCAATACCATAAGAAGGGTCTGACATTGGTCATCTTGGTTCTTCTTCTTTTTCTTCTTTTTCTTAATTATAATAATAATAATAATAATAATAATAATAATAATAATAATAATAATAATAGGGCCAGTAATGGTCTAGTGGTGTAGGGTGCTGGATCACTGATCCAAAGATTGGGGGTTCGAGTCCCACTCTCCACAAGGTTGTCATTGTCCCCCCCAGTTCAGCTAATTGGGTTATCAAAGGCCGGCCATGTCTCTCACTGTCTATGGTGAGAGGCAACTTTCGACAAGGGTAGCTGCAAAGCTGTCAGCGTGTTTCTGACCTGCGATAGCCTGGTGAGCTATGCAGGGTGTACTATGCCCTCGCCCGGAGTTGGCTGGGATGGGCGCCAGCCTCCCCGCGACCCTAATTAGGATTAAGCAGTTACAGAAAACGAACTGAACTGAATAATAATAATAATAATAATAAGGCAGTGGTGGCCTGGTGGTAAGCTACTGGATTACCAATCCCAGGGTTGAGGGTTCAAGCCCCACTGTACCCCCCCCCCCCCCTGCACCTAATGAGGTTATCAAAGGCTGAACAGGTCTCTAATTGTATGTGGTGAGAGGCATGTAAAGGAATTATTGCTGACTTTGGTGAACAGTAGGCTGCATTGCTGTTAGTGCATTGCTGAGTTTCAAGGCGAAGCTTTCACTATACTTTATCTACATACACACACACACACAACATACATTCATGACCTCGCCTATTTGCCATATGGGTAGTGACAAAAAGAACAAAATCATGAGCACAGGCAGTAGGGTAGAAGTTCCTCTGAATGATATCTGGACTCACACTTATAAAAAGGGCAATGAGTTCAGCCATTCAAGAAGGATTCATTTCACAATGTAAGAAGCCAACAGTAATGCCCCAGGAATCTTGCGTCCTGCACTCCTCTGAATGGGAGAAGAGCCCAGGGATAACTGGGAAATGTGTCAGTACTCTCCCTGAGAAGTTCTGGAAGAGGAGGTCAAGGAAAGGGAGAATTGTTTCAAAAATACTTTTACAATCCAAATTTAATTTAGAGAAGCAATGTCCTGTTTTTACTGTGCATCAATCCAGTGGTTGGTGGTTGAAGCCCCCGTCCCATCAACCTGCCACTGTTGTGCAGTTGAATTAAAAAAATATATATAATAAATGTAATAACTCTGCATAAGGCAATCTGCTAAATGCTTTATATAAACCAATATTAACTTATATTTGTATGCACTTACAACACTGAAAACAAACCAGAATATCTCCCAAATGATGAAGCCATTTTATTTTGATATAAGGCAGCACGGTGGCGTAGAGGCTAGCACATCCGCCTCACGGAAGAAGGTCTGGGTTCGATTCCAGGCCTGGGCGTTTCTGTGTGGAGTTTGCATGTTCTCCCCATGCTTGTGTGGCTTTCCTCTGGGTAATCTGGTTTCCTCCCACAGTCCAAAAACATGCACAATCGGTTAATTGGCTGCTCCAAATTGCCTGTCTATCTATTTTCATGGCCTGCAGGTGGCAGAAGAGGCCAATTTATAATTATTTGAAACCCCCAAAAACATGTCTTAGCTTTTGCAGTGTCTTTGGCGGTCCCTGGTTATAAGGAACCTTTCTATAGAATAATTACCACTGACCTTTCTTCTACTGCCACACAGTCTTGCTGCCAAGTGTAGGATTCTGGAACGGCTTTGTCACCGCTATGTAATTGGGAAAGTTTTCCATAAATTCTCCTCTTTGTCCTCCCTACACCTTCCTTCGTCAACTAGTCTTAGTTGCCATGCTAACCACTGGGTCTGCAATGTGTTCCAGTCTGTTTATTTCTTTTTCTTTCTTAATGAGAACTTTCCACCACCTTATAATGACGCTGTGTGCAGTGACATTCATCAGCTATTCTTTTGAAAGAGAAGAGAAAAATATATAATAAAAACAAATTAACAAATCCTTTTTAATTTGGTCTTTCTCCTCTTTCACACTTCTGTCCACAGAAATAAGCAGTTTAAGATGCAGTCATGTCTGGTTGGGGATTCTGGGAAATTAATTAAAGATTTTCCGTCTCAGGTTTTACTTAATCACTTTTCTGTTGGTTCATATCTACGTTTTGTGAAATGACTTACAGGGTTATTCTGCACTCACGTCACATTCTTCACAAAAATATCCACTCCATTCTTCCAAGCAAACTGCATCATTTCTATCAAGGTGCTATCGATTTTGCTACCAGCCGCATTGTACAAGTCCAGTAGTGGAGACTACAGAATTATAATTACTTTAATTCCATTGGCTTATTCTGGTGTGCAGATTGCTGTTGTAGACTGTTGAGTGGACAAATAGCAATGCGCTGAAACACTCACTGCTGTGTTAATCCGAATTAAGGTCACGGAGAGACTGGCGCTCATCTTAGCCATCGCTGGGCGAGGACAGAGTACACCCTGAACAGCTCACCAGACCATGTTGCAGGGCAGAAACACAATGACATCAACTTAATGGACTATTTATTTATTTCTTTTTTTTATGAATGACAGCAGTGGTTCTTTCACCACAGACAGTGAGAGACATGGTTAGTTGCACTGCGGGGACAGCATTGACAACTCGGTGATAGTGGGGCTTAAACCGCCGACCTTCGGATTAGTAGGTCAGCACCCTGCCACCGGGCCGCCACTGCCTCTAAACACTACTCTCCGGTTATTAATACATATTTTTTACTTATAAATGATCTAAAACTAAAGTCCTGCACCAGTGATTTCCATCTGGGTTTTGTTTTCATTAGCAAGGGCACAGTCTCATTTGTAAACCCCGTCTTTACAGTGATCTTGTACGCATACAGACTGTAAGCACATGACAATGCTCAGTGCCCTGCCTTGCAATCAGATGTACAGAGATAATTTGCATTCAATAAACTGTTCCTTTTAAAAGTCAAGGTCAACAACGAAGAAATAGGAATACTAATTTGCCAGACTTTCAAACGTTGAGCTGCGAAGACAAACACAATTCAAGTGCAACAACAAAAATATCAATTTAAACGACAACTGGTTGGCTGAGTTTTCTGCTGTTATTTAGATAAATGAATACCCCCGCTCCTTTATTTTAGTCCATAATTGTGAATATTTATGGCTCATAGATAGATGGTTAATGGTTTGATAGACTCGCTGAAGAAATGTTCAAAGGTTTGAGTCCCAGGAGTGTTTGGCACAAGCATGAGCTGTTTATATAGAAGCTGTTTTGTATCTTGCAACAACAAATTGAGGGTCGACTCAGAGTAATTCGGAATGATGTTCTTAAAATTTAAATTGGCTGCAAGCTGCTTAATGAGGTCAAGCAAAGACTGAATGTCCTGGTACCTGATTGGCTGAGGTTTCTACAAGTTTAACCCTGGTACCTGTAAAATCTCCCAAATATTTTTTTCAATTTAAAAGGAGTGAAAGAGCAATCTGTATTACTTCACACAAAATCTGTAAGTGTGGATGCTGCAGATTGGTTCAGGGGAGAATTTCTTGCTGTGCTTCTTGCAGCATTTCGAGACCTTGTGCCCTGATAGTGCTCTTTAATGACAGGCTTTTAATCATGTCTTTATTTTTAATGCTAAGGGTTTTATAAAAAGCAAACCCTGCAGGAAAAGCCTCTTTAGACCAACGTTGATCCCAGACCTTGACAAGATGCATTTTCTACACCAGCCCAAGAGTGCTGATCTCTGCTTATGTGAACATATGCTCAGGCTTTGGTGAGAACAACTCCAATATGACCTTCTGCAGATCAAGCCTCGGTCTAGACACTGTCAGTGGCAGACCATTTAACTTTTCTTGTTTATACACTGTCAATAACAAAATAAATACAGTGGTACCTCACTTTACAAAAGTCTCACCAAACAAAAAATTCAGGTTACGAAACACATTTTTCTAAAATTTTTGTCTCTGGATACGAAACAAGTTCACGTTACGAAAGCGCCATCTTAAAAATTCAAACATTAAAACCATGCATGAGCTGCTCTCCCATCAATGACGTTCAAACATCCTGCCTCGCTGACTTCCCATTGGCTAGGAGGGATGACACAGCTACCTCCCATTGCCTATCTCCCAACATCCCGCCCCGCTGGCCTCCCATTGGCTAGGAGGGATGACACTGCTCCCTCTTATTGGCTATCTCCCAATATCCCACCCCACTGGCCTCCCATTGGCTAGGAGGGATGATGCAGCTTCCTCCCATTGGCTATTATGGAGCTGAATCCACCATGATGCTTTTCGTGTAAAGGACAGAGTTACTGTTGTTTTATTCTGTATTTCTTGACTCAGGCTTTTAACCTTCCATAAACATTTGAAAGATTATAACTCTGCTCAGAAGACCTGGTCAACACACACGCGCACACACATGCGCGTGTGATTCGCGGTGTGAGTGAGAAGAAGAAACGGGCTCGAGTGATATCGCAAAGGAATATGGCCAAACCCGTCTACCATCGGTACGATATTGAAGCAGAAGGAGGTCTTAAAAGGTATGTTGTTATAATTTGTAAAGGGTTTATGGGGTAGTATTGGGAGCCTTGGAACGAATCACACGTTTTACATGTAAAATGCAGTTCAATTTACGAAAAATGCAGATTACGAAAAAGGCTCTGGAACGGATTCATTTCGTAAGGTGAGGTACCGCTGTAATGCAATTATAGATGCAGAGCATGTCTTAGTTCATTGACAGTCAAACTCCAGCCTTGTATATTTATATATAAGATGCTCTTTCATGTGTTGTTCGTCCTTCGAAGTCGAAGATGACCATGACTTCATATCAGATCGATGATGTGCTGTATGGGTGAAGTCATCACTTGCACTTGATTTGGATTTAAGTGAGGGAGAGTTGCGCAGATCGTCAGCCTCACTCTCTTGTCCCGGACATAGTTAGATGGCTGTAGATAGGTCAGGATGCAGTGGATGGCCAGCAGTGTCCTGTGTGTATCATACTGTGCCCTGGTTGCGCTCCATGATGCTTTGCTGGGTCCGATGAACCGATTTGGTGGATTCTTCCGCACAATCAGCTGAACCCAGTCTTAGAATGCATTGGTAAACAGGTCCTTGTGGCATGCACACAGGACAGTGGAGACTCATGGTGGCTGGGACGTCTAACCACGTCACAGGTCTAAAAGACCTGCCCACTGCCCTGCTCTTTTCTAACTTTTCAGTAAAACACACACGCACAGACACACACACACACACACACACACACACACACACACACACACACACATATATGTATATGTATATAGATGGGCACCAACCTCCCCATAAACTTAATTAGGATTAAGCGGCTTAGAAAATTAATTCATTAATTACTTTATATATAAAATCCACTGGAACCGTATTTTAAAATTTCGCCACAAGGCCGTTGACTATGCCACCATGCAAACAAAGACTCCATAAAAAGCTTTACCTCATGCCCTGATGGTGCTCTTTAATGACAGGCTTATAGACTATTATACACACATGTCATGAGCATGTTCGTTCATCATCATCATTTTCTGTGACTGCTTAATCCTAATTAGAATCGCGGGGGAGGCTGATGCCTATCCCAGCTGATTCCAGGCGAGGGCAGAGTATACCCTGGACAGCTCGCCAGGCCATCGCAGGGCGAAAACACTCTGACGGCTATGCAGCCTACTCTTGTTGAAAGTCAGCAATGGTTCTTTTACATGCCTCACACCATAGACAGTGAGAGACATGGCCGGCCTTTGACAACCCAGTTCGCTGCACTGGGGGACTGTGACACCCCATGGCGAGTGGGACTTGATCCCCCAACATTAGGATCAGTAATCCAGGACCTTTACCACCAGGCCACCACTGGCTTAATACCTTTGTTGTCTTGCTGACCAGATTAATAACAATGTCCAGTTGTATATAATTCCTGAACAATATTCTACTAAGATATTTCCTCATGAACGATATAGCATGTATCTGCAAGTCAGATATTTTATTGGTTGGATTAAAAAGACTGCAGATGTTAGTCCCTCCTCTGTGTGCATGACCTCATGACTGGTTGCGAAATACCCAAAGGCAGGAGTTCTGGTGTATTTGGCACCATCAGTGTTGATGGACACATGCAAATCTACTTTGTGAATTCTGCTCTGCGTGTTAGGGTTGCTCTTTGAACCCACTACCAGAGAAACCCTGGGAAGTGCAGATTTCCCAGCCATTTCGTAGCCAAGTAGGCTGGTCTACTGACATCTTTGGATTGCTTAAACCAGGTCAAAATCTACCATGGACCAGGAATGACCATGAAGGACTTCAATTAATTAAAACTTTTCTAGTTATTCATTAATTTTCTGAACTGTCCAGTTCATCAGTTCCTTTTCTGAACCGGTTAATCCTAATTAGGGTCATGGGGAGGCTGATGCCCATCTCAGCCAACCCCGGGTGAGGGCAGAGTACACCCTGGACAGCTCACCAGGCCATCGCAGGGCGGAAAGATGCTGACGGCTTTGCAGCTACTCTTGGCGAAAGTCAGCAATGGTTCTTTTACATGAACCTAACACCATAGACAGTGAGAGACATGGCCGGCCTTTGATAACCCAGTTAGTGCACTGAGGGAACAGTGACAGCCCGTTGAAAGTGTGGGTCACCAGACCACTACTGCCGTCTTTCTTTCATAGTTTATATGTTCATCACCATTTTCTGAACCGCTTAATCCTAATTAGGATCACGGGGAGGCTGGTGCCCATCCCGGCCGACTCCTGGAGAGGGCAGAGTACACCTTAGACAGCTCACCAGGCCATCGCAGGGCGGAAACACGCTGACGGCTTTGCAGCTACTCTTGATGAAAGTTAGCAATGGTTCTTTTATATGAACCTCACACCGTAGACAGTGAGACACATGGCCGGCCTTTGATAACCCAATTAGCTGCACTGGGGGAACAGTGACAACCCGTTGAAAGTGTGGGCCACCAGGCCACTACTGCCATCTTTTATAGTTTATATTTTTATAAAATTAAAAACAATAAACATTTTTACAGTTTATATTTACATATTTGATCCATGATAGAGGCAGGTTAAAATGAGGTCTGCTGTTCAAGCCAGGCAAAACGCTGTATAATCAATTGCATCTGTTCAGCCTGTAATAAACAGAAACATAAGCAACTTGTTCCTGTAAAGTTGCTGTAGTATGTACTACACGTACAGAAAAAACACAAGAAAAAGTCACTAAAACAAGATTTTGTTACTTTTTTTTATTTCAAAGCATGATAATGATGATGCATATCGGCTCCAAGTGTCAGTGACAAACTGTAACTGTCTGTCATTTTGATTCAAAACACTGACTACACGGAATGATGATTTTTAACACTGAAATAGTCGACCAATCAGACTGTACATTCTACAAAAGTCTGTTGAGCTTTTTACACCCCAGCTTAGTTTCTCATTACAGCTATAGGGCTTATCCTGGATTCTGTAGTGTGAACCCACTAGGAGTTCAATTCCTCCTGGATGGGATGCTAGTCCATCGTAGGTCACCTTTCCAGAATGCGTTTTTTTTAGCTAATATACCCATTTATACTGCCGGGTGGAAAGAGGCACGCTCAAGGTTAAGACCTTCCCTGGGGATCTTAGCATAGTGAGGGTCTAATAGAAATTCGAACCCTCAGCCTGACTTTAAGCATATTCGGTTTAAGCGTCTACTACTAATACTATGTAGACCAAGATCTAACACTCATTTGAGGGAAACTGTTCAAGTAAATCCACTGGGGATACACTGAGGGCCCCCCCTCTATATCACACCTTCAAAAAACCCCACCCTAATCAACAAACCAACCAAAGAAATAAATTCATTAATAAGCACTGTAACAATAACGGAATCATTATAAGAATAATATTATACTCTCATTAATTTCTTCTGACGTGACATTGAAAGAAATGGTAAATTATTGTAATTGGGACCAAGATCCCCCCACAACTGCCAAATTCCATGAAGTAGGATTCCCCCCCCCCCCGACTGCCGTATAAGTACATGTATATGTGTATATAATGTCAATAAATACATATTCAATGCTATAAATGCTTATCATAACAATTAAACATTCAAAAATAATGCATGAGGTAAATAAAATATAAATACACACACAGACGCACGTGCATGCACGGATGCAGAGGCACGTGCACGCACTCAGTTGCGCACCTCACAAAAATGGAACTAGTTTTGATGGGAGGTTTTGGGTTGTTTTTTGTTTATTTAGGTTTTTTTTTTGTATAATTGGCCTTGTTTTTGTGGCATTTTCCTTACCTTTTCCCCTATTCTTCCTTCATTTCCTTATTTTTTTAATTCAATGAATATTTAAAAAAAGAAAAAACCGCAATGCCCTGAAGCCACATGAATTGAATCGCGAAGTAGCGAGGGATCTAATGTATATAATAAAAGGGATATAATGTATATAATATCATTAAATACATATTCAACGATATAAATGCTTATAATGATTCTGTATGTTTGTGTACAGTATTTATATTCACACACACACACACACACACACACACACACACACACACACACACACACACACACACACACACACACACACACACACACTCAGATGCGTGCGTGCACACTCAGATGTACCTCACATAAAAATGTAAATAGTTTTGATAGGGTGGGGTTGCTTTTTGTTTTTGTTTGTTTGTTTGTTTTTTTTACATAATTGGCCTTGCTTTGTGGCATTTTCCTTAACTCCCCCTATTCTTCCTTAATTGCCTTATTTTTTAATTCGATGAATATTTAAAAAAAACCCCGCGATGCACTGAAGCCGCATGAATTGAAAGGTGAAATAGTGAGGGATCCCTGTATTTGTTGTCCTTTGTAGAAGAAGCTGGTTATCTTGGTTGTTTCATTCCATTAGGATGTCATTCATCATTCATTTTCTGAACTGTTTAATTCTAATTAGGGTTGCGGGGAGGCTGGCTGCCATCTCAGCCAACTCGCATCAAGAGCCGGGTACACCCTGGACAGCTTTCCAGGCCATGACAGGGTTTGCACTCATACATACAACACTCACACTTAGGGGTGATTTGTTTGGAACAGCCAATTAACCCTCTGTGCATGTTTTGGACTTTGGGAGCACAGGGAGAACATGCAAACGCTGTACAGAAACGCACGAGCTGGGAATCGAACCTAAGGCCTTCTTGCTGTGAGGCTGATGTGCTAACACTACACCACCGTGGCGTCTCCATTAGGATGTCTAATACTATTTTCTAAATTGATTTAGTTTTGCACCGTGTGATAGAACCAAGGTGGATAAAGATCATTTGCAATCAGTGTAGCCCTTTAAAGGTTCCACAGTCAGTGTCTGATCTGTGTGTTTGGTAATTCATCCATGAAAGGTCTTGCTATTCTCTGTATGAGACAAAGTCAGTGTGGCCCTTTCTAGCCCTAAGATAAGACTGATTGCTCAAACACCAATGAAAACTCAGAATATTTTTTTTATTTGTTTGTTTGTTTATTTGTTTGTTAGCATGTTTGCTTGTGGATTTTTCCACAGAAGACTTGTTCTCCATTTGTATGAGACCTGAACAGTAACAGATGCTGTGGCCTATAAATAACACCAGAGTTTTTGTTTTTGATATGTATTGGATATAATGGCCTGAGGCAGAGCTCAAAAAGCTCATTATGGGATATGAGATACTGACAGTATTTGAGATACTATTCACTTTAAGCACACACCATTTATGATTTTGTTTTTCAATAATTCTGTGATTCAACCAGGTTCGATAGTTTGTGCTCTTTACAGATAAGAGACATTTCTTTCATCTATTGTTTGTGTCAATATTTATCACTCAACTGATATGATGCTTTGGTGGGCCTGGTGGTGTAATGGTTAGGGTGCTGTGCTCATGATCAGGAGGTTGTGTGTTCAAATCCCAGTTAAACCCCCACTGTGCTTAGACCCCTGGGCAAGGTCTCAACCACAAGTGATTCACCCAGCAGTATAAATAGGTACCAGTAAAAATATACTGGGAAGGTAACCGGCGATGGACTAGCATCCCATCCAGGAGAAGTTGAACTCCTGGTTGCTTCACGCTACGGAAACTGGGGATAAGCACCGACCTGATGAGCCACTCGGCTCAGGTGTAAAAAAAGAAAAAAAAAAACATATGATGCTTAACATGGGAATCAGAGTAGCACAGTGGTTAGCACACCCGCCTCACAGCAAGAAGCTCCTGGGTTTCAACACTCCCACAGTCCAAAAATTAGGCTGAATGGCTCTTCAAAATTGTCCCTGGGTGTGAATGGTTGTGTGTGTTGTAATCAGAGTGTACCATGTATTTTAGTGTTCTTTTCTTATGTTTCTTTGAGTACATATTAAAATTACTACAGTCGGCCCTCTACTTACAAAAACCTATGAATACGAAAAATCCAGGTTACGAAAAACATTTTACGAAAAGCACCAAACGCGCCATTCAAAAATTCAAACGCGCCATTCAAAAATTCAAACAATGCGCGAGTTGCTCTCTCATTGGCTGTCTCCCAACATCCCGCCTCGCTGGCCTCCCATTGGCCAGGAGGGAGCTGAACTGTACCCATTCCTGTACCCATACTTCCTGTTTGTCACACATGTGAAGGAGAGTTGAACAGGACTGTTGGCTCGTGAGTTTTTTTTTTGAGAGTGATCATCGCAGCGTTATATTTCGTTATCCATCATGGACCCCAAGAAAGTGATTCCCGGTGACACAGAAAAGAAGAAGCGGGCTCCGTTATCAATCAAAGTGAAGCAGGAGATGATAAAAAAATACGAAAGTGGGATGCGGTTGAGCGAAATCGCAAAGGAGTACGGTTGAAACCTCTCTACAATCGGGATGATATTGAAGCAGAAGGAAGCATTAAAAGCGGAGGCGATTATTTCGGAAAAAGCAACCGCCATATTTAAGGACCTCGTGAAGGAGGGTGAGGCTTCTTCACACCAGCAACCCCCGGACTTTAAAGCATCGCATGGGTGGTTCAAGAGATTTAAAAAAGGTAAATAGCATATTTCATACAAAATTGGTGCACTTTTATAATTTTTGAAGGGTTTATGGGGTAGTATTGGGAGCCTTGAAATTAATCATGCGTTTTCCATGTAAAATGCACCTCTACTTATGAAAACTCCAGGTTAAGAAAAAGGCACTGGCACGGATTAATTTCGTAAGTAGAGGGCCAACTGTACTAGTAAATATTATTTACTTCTTTCTGAATGCTATAAAAACACACGGTTGGCTGCACTGCATTTATGCTCAGCTAGTAGTGCTTGTTATATATACCTGCCCCGTCTCTATAATTGTTCAAATATGCAAAAATAAACTATAAAATTGAAAAACTTAAAAAAAAAAAAAAAAGCTTGATTTTGCTTGCTTTTTGTGTTCTTGTTTGATATATACTTAAACAATTTTGTGCCTCAGGATTTTTTGAATGTCGCTGATTTGAATGGTCTTCTCAGTGCATGTATGAAGAACTATTCAGTTACATCTTTCAGTGCATAACTGCCAACTGTGCTCTGGATATTTTTTCAAAAATTATTTCTGGATTTTAATCTAAAATAATTAGTGTTCATTCCTACCTGGGATAATAAATTTAGTCTCATCTTTAATGAATTTTTTGGATTAATCATTTTACCGTGGAATTGGTTGGCTGATTGGATTGTCCTGGAGATTTATTGATACACTAAGATTTTATTTTTGAAAATGCCCTGTAGTAACATACTCAACCACACATGTGTAGTACAGTTCAAATACAATCCTCAGCCAAAATACCAGTCCTTCACTTTTCCACACTCTCAACTGTGCCACTTGTTCATGTGAATTATTAACTGTTCATTATTGCCATATTACACTCTCATCAACCGTTGAAGTTGCAGTCGTTGAAAAATAATTAAAAAGCTTATCGGGAAAAGAATTTTTCAGATCAATTAAAAACAAATCCTGGCCACATCCAAACAGAGAACAGTGACTTGTTTGTTTTGTGTTAAACAGTTGGTGTAAACAGATTTATGTAAGAAATGAGGTCCTTTCAGTCGGCAAATATTCATCATGTTTATAGAGAACAGATGGCAAATTCATGATAAAAATACAGTGTTATCTTCATGGATTTTGGTGTTGTTTAATATTTTGAATGCTGTGAAGTGTTGGGGAAGAAATCTGGTTTGGAAGAAAAAAACCCCAAAACTAATAATTGCACTGGTGGCCTGGTGGTAAAGGCGCTGGATCACTGATCCTAAGGTTGGGAGTTCAGGTCCCACTCTCAAAACGGGTTGTCACTGCTGTCCCCCCCAGTGCAGTTAACTGGGTTATCAAAGGCCGGCCATGTCTCTCACTGTCTATGATGTGAGGTTCATGTAAAAGAACCATTGCTGACTTTCGACAAGAGTAGCTACATAGCCGTCAGCGTGTTTCCGCTCTGCGATGGCCTGGGTGTACTCTGCCCTCGCCCGGAGTCAACTGGGATGGGTGCCAGCCTCTCAGAGACCCTAATTAGGATTAAGCGGTTCAGAAAATGAAAGATGAAAGATAATAATTATAATAATAATAATTTCATATCCTTGCGTGAGATAGCAATAAATTATATTATTTGGATAATCTTTCAAACAAATAATTACAGACAAAGGTTATTTTTTCTTATAATTAACTGCAATGCAAGGTCCAATAGCCAGTAGAAATCTGAATAGGGCGCTGATATGAATACACGTACACTAATCCACCAATCAGCCATAAATCTAATAAAACTTGCCTAATCTTTTGCAAGTCCTTTTTATGCCCTCAAAACAGTTCTGACCCAAAAATACATGGACTCCACAAGACCTTTAAGGATGTACTGTGGTATCTGGCACCTTGCCATGAACAGCTTATCCTTTAAGACTTGTAAGTTGTGAGACGGGCCTCCATGGATTCTACTTATTTTGTCCAGCACATCCAACAAATCTTTGATCAGATTGATGGATGTCTAGGGAATTTGGTAGCAACACCCTGAACTTCTTGTCATGTTTCAAACCATTTCCGAGCAATTTATCCTGTTAAAAAGATCAATACCATGAGTAAGTAACAACTTTATGAAGAAGTGCATGTGATACTTAAGTAACAGTAACAAGAATGTCAGGAATGAAGAATTTCCAGCAGAACATTTCCCAAAACAGCAAAAAGTTGCCATTCACTGTTCTTCTTCATATGGAACCTTCTGGTGCCATCTAGTGGTACCTCACTTTACGAAAGTCTCACCAAACGAAAAATTCAGGTTACAAAACACATTTTCATGTTACGAAAGCACCATCTTAAAAATTCAAACACGCCATTCAAACATTCAAACAATGCGCAAGTTACTTTCCCACTGGTTGTCTCCCAACACCCCGCCCTGCTGGTCTCCCATTGGCTAGGAGGGAGCTGAATCTCCATAATACAGTACTGTACGCATAATGCTTTTTGTGTGCCTTCTACCCATTGTTCGACACACGTGTGAAGGAGAGTTGTACTGTTGGTTTGTGAGTTTCGTGGGCGTTATTTTTCATTATTAATCATGAGCCCCAAGAAAGTGATTCCTGGTGAGACAGGGGAGATGTAAGAGTTAAACAGGAGATGAAATAAAAAAAAAATATGAAAGTGGGATGCTTTTGAGTGAAATCGCAAAGGAGTACGGCCGAAACCCCTCTACAATCGGGACGATATTGAAACAGAAGGAGGCCTTAAAAGCGGACATACAGTGACGGAGGCGATTATTTCGGAAAAAGCAACCGCCATATTTAAGGACCTCGTGAAGGAGGGCGGGGGTGAGGGTTCTTCCCATGAGTGGTTCGAGAGATCTAAAAAAAAATAAATAATATTGTTTTACTTTTAACACATATTTCACACATATATTATATTCATACAAAATTGGTGTACTTTTATAATTTTTTATGGGTTTATGTGGTAGTCTTGAGAGCCTTGGAACGAATCACACGTTTTACATGTAAAATGCGGTTCAACTTACGAAAAATGCAGGTTACGAAAACGGCGCTGAAGCGGGTTAATTTCGTAAGGTGAGGTACCACTGTACCTGCCTCTGGTGCGGGAGGACAACATGGACACTGCATCTGGTTTATCGCCTTGTAGTCTCAAACGCAAGAAGCTACGATGCACAATGTATTCTGACACATTTCTATCGTAACCAGCATGAATTGTTTTCTGGAATGTGTGCAGCAGTGGCTCTTTTGTGGGTTTAGTCCAGACAGGCTAGGCTTCATTCCCTATGTACATGAGCACTGGGTGTTCCCGACTCAGTGGCTGGTTCACCGTTGGTCCTTTTTTTAATACCATTTTGGCAGAGATCATACACTGTATAGAGAGAGAACGTTACAAGACTTGCTGTTTTGGAGATGCTCTCGTTCAGTCATCAAGCCATCACTACTTGGTGCTTGTCAAAGTCACTTATAATTGCCCATTCTACTGCTTCAAGTCCATGATATTTGAGAAATTCCTCTTCACTTACTGACTAATGTATCCCACACCGACAGCTGCCATGGAAATGAGATCATTCATGTCACTGTATTTACATCACCTGCTAGTGGTTGTATGTTGTGTCATAGCTATATACTGTAGAAGTTGTTATGTGTGAACGTGCACTATTACATAAATGCTTAAATTTATTTTCCGACTGAAATGAATAAACATTTGAGTGCACAAGTGCAGGAGCAGGGCCGGTATGCAGAACTGTGCACGTTGTATTAGTGTATACTGTAATATCTGTTTCAGATGCTTCTGTCATGCAGTGTTCCCAAAGAATTTGTATAAAATAATGATCACGCTGTTTCTACTTGACTGAATTGTAATGACTTCACCAATACAGTCTCATCTAAAAGAGGACATATTTTTACTTGTCACTAATGCCTCTATTTTGGTAATTAGAGATCTAACTCTGCATCTGGACTTTTGTGAAGCTGCTTCATTTCAAAGTTGGCTGTTAAAGAATAATTTAATTGATGATTTTTATTTTTCTTCCTGCACTTATAGGAACAGAACCTTCTAAATTATCTTTCAAAACCATAATGGACTCTTTCAAAACTTCCACAGATGATTTAATGTCATTGTACTTGTCCATATATTTCATAAAAAAAAAAAAAAAAAAAATCGATTCACCGCTTTCTTTAATCATAGATTCTCTGCATATTACAAAAATGACAAATATAATCTCAAATATGATTAAATGACTTAACATCTTGGAGTTTATTAAAAGCTGATCAGTGAAACTCCCACTTCAATGTCAACGCTTAATCCCCTCATCCCTCCAGACTCATGCTGAGAGAGAAATAATGGGTGAGCTCCATCAACAGTATGTCAGTATGGCAATGACAAGGCACACGTCACCACTGACATTTTGGAAATGGGAAGAAATTGTCCTTCTGCTTCTCCCAGTCAAAAAACGAGAGCGAACGTAAAAGGTGGAGAAGAATGTTTGTTTTATTAAAAACAAATCGAATGCCCCATAGCGCTGATGTGATGTAGTGTGCGAGCTGTGGAGTGGGGTCAATGCCACTGCACCACTCACCTTCACAACTTCTCTCTCTCAGCTATTAGATCAGGTCCAATCGCTCAAACACACAGCTGATCCCAGAAATAAATCTCTGTCTCTATTATAGGTCTGCCAATAGCATGGCCATGCTGGCTGCACACACTCTTTATTGTAGGGTTTGATGTATATTTCACTGTGGCGGGGGTGTGACAGAATGAGGTTGGGAAATGAGCAAGCAGCTTCATTATGGCACTGCGGGACTGCTGAGTGTAGCCGCGCAAAACAGCATGTAATGAGGGAATGGGCAGGAAGTGAGGGATGAATGTTTGAAAGAATAAAATAGAGATTGCATTTCTGCTACCAGCCCACGTGCATTTGTTTCGAGCACACTGGGGTGAATGCAAAGCTCTAGCTTCGGCTCTGTATCGACAGCACTGCGGTAGCCACAGCGCATTCATTAATGTGTATTTACTGAGGCTGCAGCTTTAAGACACCGCCATTATGGCCGCCCATTTTATGTCCCTTTCTGTCAAGACAAATACTCCTGCTATCCCATACCCACTAATGAGGCTTATTTCCAGCATATAAAACAATTTCGACGATTAATTAGGTCATAATGATACAATACACACAAAAACATGGCATGACCATGAAATGAAAATATTTTAAAAATAGCCCAAAGACGTAAATTCACAGCACATTTTAACCAGTCATATTTAGATGAGGCTTTTCGACCTTTTAATCATTTACTTCCATGAAAGATTTCAGACAAACATCTGCGAGCATAATTAATATGGAAAATTTAACACACCGTGTTAATTAATATTCATTTATTCATTCATTTTCTAAGCTGCTTAATCATACTTAAAGTTGCAGGAAGGCGGGCGCCTAGCTCAGCCGACTCTGGGTGAAAGCAAGGTGCTGAACAGCTTGGTAGAAGATTGCAGAGCAGCACACATACAACCCAGCCATTCACACCCAGGGGCAATTTGGAACCAACAATCGTCCCACCGTGCAGCATTTTGGACTGTGAGAGGAAATCAGAATATTATTAACATTCACGTTTATTTATTTGTTTATTTATTTATTTAGTTTTGCTGCATTTTAAAAATAATTTTATTTTAAATTAATATGTTAAATTTAAAAATAATTGAATGTTACCAGAACAAATCTTGAAAAGAGCTATGCATTATTGAATGTGATGATGATCTGTCAGAGTCATGTTATATCTCTTTAGGGGCGTAACTATTAACCCAGAGATCACAATTAGGTGAATGCCACAGATATCCATGACCGGGAGTCCATGTAAGCTAATTGGCTGAGGTCTCACAGGAGGGAGGGATGGCATATGCCCATTTCCCTGTCACTCACAGCGGTTGCCTGCGAATCACGGGCATCTGTGAGCCGATTTGTATGATGGGGTGGATGGTGCTTTCCCTCCAAGCGTGTTAGACCGTCCCCAAATACTGCAGCCGCTTGAAAAGAGGCGGATGGCTCTCACAGTGTGAGTGTGCATGCTTTTTTTTTTAACCCACACTCAGACAGCCTTTAGTCATTTGACTCAGTCGATAAAAAAATATTTGGAAGGGTCACAGTACATAAAAAAGACGATAGACTTAATTGCATAAAATGATTGGAAATATTATATTATGTATGTTATATGGGGCAAACCAGATTTTAAAAATGTTTTATATTGTATTTATATTGGACATTTGGGTGTACAACTTTGGAAGTAGTAATCACAATTTAGTGCATGTTTAATTAATTTTTTGATGAAAAAAATTAGAGCATATGTATAAAATTAATATTTTATCACCAATACCATCACTACAAACAGCAAGAGATTTACTTTACCTGACTGAAAGAAAAGGAAAATCTGCAAACATAAATGTTCTAATCTACTTCTGTAGGTGTTACTTTCATTTTGGCAAATGCGTTGGTATTTTATTTTTAATTGTCAAAATCAGGCATTGAGAGGGGCCAGTTGAGGTGGCTCGGGCATCTGGTCAGAATGCCCCCCGGACGCCTCCCTGGTGTGGTGTTTGGGGCGTGTCCAACCGGGAAGAGACCCCGGGGTCGACCTAGAACACGCTGGAGGGACTGTGTCTCTCAGCTTGTCTGGGACTGCCTCGGTGTCCCCCCCCCCGGGAGAGTTGGAGGAAGTGGCTGGGGAGAGGGACGTCTGGACCTCTTTGCTTAGGTTGCTGCCCCCACGACCCAACCCTGGACTAAGCGGATGATGATGATGATGATGATGATGATGATGATGATGATGATGATGGAAATCAGGCTCTGCAAAATACAGTCCTGAGCCATATTCATGAAATTATAGTGTGGTTTGAGTGCATTCATTATGTGCACTAATCACGTATATACAAGATATGTACTTTATAGTAATGGTGCAGTGGTGGCCTAGTGGGAAAAGGTGCTGGATCGCTGATCCGAAGGTTGGTGGTTCAAGTCCCACTCTCCACAGGGTTATCACTGCCCCCGTGCAGCTAACTGGGTTATCAAAGGCGGGCCATGTCTTTCACTGTCTATGGTGAGAGGTTCATGTTAAAGAACCATTGCAGACTTTCGTAAAGAGGAGCTGCAAAGCCGTCAGCGTGTTTCTGTCCCTTGATAAAGGGTTGTGTCAGGAAGGGAATCCGACGTAAAAACCTACGCCAAATCAAACGTGCGAATTAGATGATTCTCTGAGGCGACCCCTGAGAAAAAGGGCACGGCCAATAGGAAAAGAAGAAGAAGAAGTACTTTACAGTCATATTGTAAAGAAAGTATTAATGTACAATAGACTGGTTTCAGTAATTCAGGAAGGAATCTAACAAAAAATGACAAAACACTTCTGCAACCGAAAACTCCGTGCTAATGAAAGAGATCCGCGAAGAATGGCCTGACGGATTTTAACTGATACTAGGTAATCTTACCTTATAAATATATTGAAGAGAAAGGCATCTCAGAATGCACACGGTGAACTTTGAAGCAGATGGGCTACAGCCGTAATGGACCACATTGGATTTGGACTACATCTGTCAGCCAAGAACAGGCTACATGGACACAAGCTCACTGAAACATGACGGTTTAAGATTGGGGAAGAAACCCACAATTTTCCCAATGTATAGCTGTTTGTAATGAAGTGCATATGAAGCATTACACAGGGAGCTCTCACTTTCTGCAGTTAATTGGGACCGAATCCGTGAATTCCACGAAGTAGGATCAATCCCCCAACCCCCCCCGATGACGTATACGTACATGTATATGTTTATATAATATCAATAAATAAATATTCAATGCTGTAAGTGCTTATAATAACAATTAAACATGAAAAAATAATGCATAAGCTGTAAATAAAATATAAATACACACACATACAGATGCGCACCTCACAAAAATGTAAGTAGTTTTGATGGGGGGTTTTGGGTTGTATTTTGTTTTTGTTTGTTTGTTTTTTTTTTGCATAATTGGCCTTGTTTTGTGGCATTTTGCTTAAATATCCCCCCTATTCTTCCTTAAATTTCTTTTGTTTAAATTCGATGAATATTAAAAAAAAAAAAACCCCAAAAAAACCCCATGATGCACTGAAGCCGCATGAAATGAAGCACGAAGTAGCGAGGGATCCCTGCACTTCTCTTTACACCCTGTTTTATAAACTTATGAGCAAGATGTCAGTGAATAAATTCCAAGACGGAACATTGAAAAACTGTCAAATTCAATTCAGTGACATTCACCGAGTCTGAGGAGAATACAATAATTGCTTTTGTATATCCTGAGCCAGAACATAAAATCAAACTAAATAAAGATTTTTAAAGTTTGCCTTTTCTATATTTCTGGTGTGAAGAGGCAGGTTTGCTCTGCGCAGTCTGAGAGCAAAGCAAAAGCACATCCTTTGAAAATCAATTTATATTTTAGCATATACTACACTGAAACAAAGAAAAGTAAATTAAAATAAACTTTTTATTGTTTATTTTTTAAATGCATATTTTAAACTTGACAGGCAGGCAGATGTAATGTAATGATTTGATTAATGATTTGAAGTATATAAGACTGAAATGTAAGAAAACTGGTCTCTATCGTCACGCTTCTAAGCCAATCAGCTTGCAAGATTGAGTTGAGTGGGCGGTCCCTGCCTGAACTGGGACTGAAGGAGGGGCACGTTCAGTCTGTCGTTTTGTAAACAATGGACGCAGCCTGCCTTGGGTCCCTGCCTTCCACTTGCGTACATGCGAGTTTCAGTGCGAATTTTGAAATTTTTATGAATATTTTTTGATTTTGGATACTTATGGAAAATACCGCGCTGCACTGAGGCCGCAAACATCGAGTCGCGAAGTGGCAAGGGATGACTGCACTGCAACACTGGCCCCCATTTATTTACCAGACATATTTAAAAACATGAAATATAGTGCTAACGCTTAAAAAACCCAAAAAGTAATTAGCTCTGATGTCTTGATGAAGCCCTTTAGTTAGTACTGTACATGAGCTGCAATGACCGCAGCAAGCGGAATGATGATATTAGGAAAGAGCACCATCCTGAGGTGAGTGAGAGTGCAGAATTATCATAAACTGAAAAATGAGATAAGGACATAATTTGACAGCAGTGAATAATGTCTATAAGTGTCAGAATGGTCTCTCCATCTTCCTTATCTCTTTAAAACATATCAAGAGCATTATACCTGATTTTATTTACATTACAACAACTTGTGTGCCATTTTTTCATAAATAGCTGTGAGGTGGAGAGACCACTCTGGTTCTCAGCCCTTCATGTTTTCATCATGGCGTACCGTAATCAGATCAGCACAGACATGGAGGATGTGAACAGTAAAAAATTAGTTGGTCTGAATATTAGCTGTGTATGCATATGCATGTATGTGTGTGTGTGTGTGTGTGTGTGTGTGTGTGTGTGTGTGTGTGTGTGTGTGTTGGCTTTGCAATATTCTAGCTGTTCAGGGTATTTTAGGATGGGCTCCAGCCTCTCTGTTACCCTAATGAAAGACATTAGGTGGAATGCATCCTCCGGGTGGGGCATGAGGTCCTGCCCCAAGTGGAGAAGTTTATGTATCTTGGAGTCTTGTTCACGAGTGCAGGAAGAATGGAGCGGGAGATCGACAGACGGATCGCTGCAGTCTCTGCTGTTAAATGGAGCCTGTACCGGTCTGTCGTGGTGAAGAAGGAGCTGAGCCGCAATGTGAAGCTCTCAATTTACCAGTCGATCTACGTTCCAACCCTCACCTATGGTCATGAACTTTGGGTAGTGACCGAAAGAACAAGATCGTGGATACAAGCGGCTGAGATGAGCTTCCTTCGCCGGGTGGCGGGGTTCTCCCTTAGAGATAAGGTGAGAAGCTCTACCATCCGGGGAGAGCTCGGAGTAGATCCGCTGCTCCTCCGCATTGAGAGGGGCCAGTTGAGGTGGCTCGGGCATCTGGGTCAGAATGCCTCCCGAACGCCGCCCTGGTGTGGTGTTTGGGGCATGTCCAACCAGGAAGAGACCCCGGTGGTTGACCTAGAACACACTGGAGGGACTATGTCTCTCGGCTTGTCTGTGAACGCCTCGGTGTCCTCCCGGAAGAGTGGTGGGGGAGAGGGATGTCTGGACCTTATTGCTTAGGTTGCTGCCCCTGCGACCCGATTCTGGATTAAGCGGAAGATGATGATGATGATGATGATGATGATGATGAACTGATAATGAAAGATAAAACACCTCTATGATTCTCTAATGAATGTGCACCTTCAAGATGAATTATTTTCAGTGCTGTATACTCAGACCATTATTATTTTGTGGTATTTTTTGTTGGATGCCTGTCATACCATGCATACAGTAATTCAATTGTTATTGAAGATTTGTTCTTTGTTCAAAGCCTCTATTTGACTCCAGAATGCATCAAGTATGAGGTTACAGGTAGAACCTTTCCAATATCTATTGGAATCTTGCTAGAATAATTACATCGTAGCTCACCGAGGAGGACGAACTTATACCATAAATAAAGCGTGTGAGGGGAGAAGAGCAACTCCAGATGGAGGAAAATAATTTATAAGCTCTGATAGGCTCATCGCGAGTGTACAGGAGACACAGTGCTGACTTCACCCTGAAAACTAAAAGGCCTTTAAACAAACCCATAATCAAAATGCAACTGACATGCAATACCGCTCTCCTTTAATGCTCATGGTGCACTATAGTAAATTGAATTTTGAATCCACTCCCCTTAGATACCTTGATATTATGCAATATATCAGCGTATCTGAAATATTTATCTGTCGGCTTCAAGGGTTTCAAATTTCTTAGTTATTTTCCATAGTATTACCAAAGGGATAGAAATCATTGATCTGTCATATCTGCTTGTGATTCTCCTTGGTGTCAGGCTCATTTATTTCCCAGAGAAACTGAACTGCAGAAGGAATAATATTATTTAATTGTTATCAATTTAGACCAACATTTGCTTGTTTTGAATTATATTAGTTAATCAAATATAAGTCCAGATTTTTTGTCTCTCTTTTAACAAGGTTTTTTTGTTGTTGTTGTTGTTGTTGTTGTTCTGTACCACGGAATGATTTTTAGCAATAATTTCCTATTTTATTTTGATGTTGGATCTAAATTATCGTGCAGTCATGTGAGAAGAAGAAAATATCCTATACAGTTATAAGGTGAAAGTGAAAGTGCAGCTTTATTGCCACCCATACAGTCCTCTTCCAGACACATCCAGCTCTGAATTAGCTGCAAATTCCATGGCTAAGCCATAAAAGCAAAATGTGCTAGAAGGGTAATCAGAATCAGAATGGGCTCTTACGTCTAATGCAATACAGCATATTCAATGAAGAAAAAAATATTTTATTTCCCCTTGAAATGCTGCTTGCTCTAAGCAGCTTTTTCCCCCCAGCGCCTCCTGACCTATCAACATTCAGGCCAGTGCTGGCAATAAATTACAAAGCTGGACTTATTGATTTCAGAGTGTAAGGAAGACACTGGAGCTCAGCTCTATTTAGATTCTCATTACACACACACACACACACACACACACACACACACACACACACACACATACACACAGACACACACACACACACACACACACACACACACACACGCGCACACACACACACACACACACACACACACACACACACACACAAAACACTATCTATTCTACCCTAACATTCACAAAGGACATCCTTTGTTATAAAAGCTTCATAAAAAGTGTTTTTTAAAATGAAGTACTGTATTAATCAAATTGCAGCTTGATTAATATTTCCATGATAGCATGACAAGCTGGATCATTATAATCTGAGTAAAATAAGCAACCTTGAAATAATTTTTTAAAATTAAATTAAAAGTGTAATAATTTCCTTAATTAAAAAAGTTCACACCCAAAGAACAAGTTCAGTGGCGCTGAGGAAAAGACAGGAGGCGGAGCTGGAGGTAGCAGAGATGAAAATGTTGAGGTTCTCTTTGGGAGTAACGAGGATGGATAGGATCAGGAATGAGGACATCAGAGGGACAGCACATGTTAGATGTTTTGGAGACAAAGTCAGAGAAGCTAGATTGAGATGGTTTGGACATGTACAGAGGAGGGATAGTGAGTATATTGGTCGTAGGATGCTGAGGTTGGAACTACCAGGCAGAAGGCCCACAGGAAGACCAAAGAGAAGATTTATGGATGTGGTGAAGGAGGACATGGAGTTAGTTGGAGGCAGATGATTCGCTGTGGCGACCCCTGAAGGGAAAAGCTGAAAGGAAAAGAAGAAGAAGAAGAAGAAGACGACACCCAAAGAACAAGTTCTCACCATTTCTTACCAAAGGTTGGGCAAAATCTTAAACCAGTTCTTTTTCACAGCCAGAAAAATGGATATTGTCCAAGAATGCTGGTTTGAGAGTACGATCAACACTTTGCTAGTCTGGAACTAAGAAAATATTACACCAGAAGCTGAGGATAGTGTCATCATAACCAACAAGATAACAGCCAACTCTGTGATCATCATAAAAAAATGGAGATAGCCTAGTGCCCATTTTTTTCTATTCCACAGCTTTGAAATATATTTTTAGTGGAAACCAGAAGAAAAGGCGAGGCAGTGGTGTTTTAGTGGTATAGGGCGCTGGATCGCTGATGCAAAGATTGGGGGTTCGAGTCCCACTCTCCACAAGGTTGTCACTGTCCCCCCCCCCCCCCGTGACAAGGCGGGCCATGTCTCTCACTGTCTATGGTGTGAGGTTCATGTAAAAGAACCATTGCTGACTTTCGACAAGAGAAGCTGCAAAGCCGTCAGCGTGTTTCCGCCCTGCGATGGCCTGGCGAGCTGTCCAGGGTGTACTCTGCCCTCGCCCGAAGTTGGCTGGGATGGGCACCAGCCTCCCCTCGACCCAAGTTAGGATTAAGCGGGTACAGAAAATGAACTGAACTGAACCAGAAGAAAAGATGGATATTATTTGTTGGTACAAAAATGGTACTACTATATCTGATTTTAGATCACACTGGAATCTTTCATTCATTCATTTGCCGAAATGCTTTATTCTATCAGGATCCTAACTCAGTGGACTCGATACAAAAAGGCCAGATTCGCCCTGAGGGCCACACACACACACACACACACACACACACACACACACACACACACACACACACACACACACACACACACCTCGGGGCAACACCACTCGGCATAATATGCATGATTTGGACTGTGGCACGAAAATCAGTCAAAGTCACGTGTAAGGTTAATTTGTGACATCCAATTCGCCTAACAAGCATATCTCTGGGTTAGGGAGGAAAATAGAGTACCAGAGGAAACCCAAGCAAACTCAGTTTCAGTTCATTACTCAAACCCAAGACCTCCGTGCTCTGAGTTGGATGTGGTAACCCCTATGTCACAGTGCCTCCCATATTGGAATAGTAAAAAGTAGGACTTCTTCTTTTCCTTTCGGCTGTTCCCTTCAGGGGTCGCCACAGCAAACCATCCGCCTCCATCTTACCCTGTCCTCTGCATCTTCTTCTCTTACTCCAATGACCTTCATGTCATCCTTCACTACATCCATAAATCTTCTCTTTGGTCTTCCTCTAGACCTTCTGCCTGGTAGTTCCAACCTCAGCATCCTACTACGAATATACTCACCATCCCTGCGCTGTACATGTCCAAACCATCTCAATCTAGCCTCTCTGACTTTGTCTCCAAAACATCTTACATGTGCTGTCCCTCTGATGTACGCATTCCTGATCCTATCCATCCTCGTTACTCCCAGAGGACTCATGACGTGAATTTATGATTTACAAAAGGTGTATCAGGTATTTCTCTTTCTTTCAATTAACTAATGATGATGTCAGTGAGGTTTAAGTGATTATTTAGCTCAAACCTGCTTCAGAAGTCATTAACCGTGGGCAGGGCAAGCAGTTCTGCTGGAAAGATAATTAAAACCTATGTGTGCTACCATCTGTTCTGAGCACATCTCTTAAGTTGTTGGGAAGTGTGTATGTCACTGTACAGGCTCTGTGCAATTAGACAATGAATGTATTAATGTTAATTAATATGTATGAAGTAACGGAGGGTTTTTTTTAATGTAAAGATTCAGTAATCAGATTAAGCAATAAAGTGAAGAAGGAAGCCATGAAGTAGTCAGATAAAGACATAATCACTTCGTTATTAATAAATTGAGGGCAACAGGATTCATGGTGCATCTTTTATTAATTAATTTACAAAATCCCCATCAGTCATGCATTAGTTAAGCACTATTAAGTATATGATTTGTACTCTTATGATAAACTGTTACTGTGGCATCCCCATGCACAATTAGAATCACATGTAATCCATCAGTGGCAACTATAGGTTTAAAAACGTATATTGTTTTTTATTTTTATTTTATCGATAAATTTTATTTTTGATTAGTGAAGAAAGAGGAATACATTTATTTCAGAATTTATGTATTCTGTTTCTGATCATTAAAGCAAAAAAAAAAAAAAAAAAAAAAGTTTCTTGGCGTTTTTGCAAAATGAAACACGATATTTTAGACCATACAGTAATTCATAAAAACTCATTTTTGTCCCCCCGATGGCACGCACACACGGTTCACTTTATTTAAAGCAGTTACGCATGGCACTGATTAATCTAAAATGCCTTTAACATTTCTACTAAGCATTATCTCTTCGCCTGCTGTTTCTAACCACAGGACCTCATCTGTATCACAGGCGATATGCTCTCTTGCGAGACAATGAAAAAGAAATCTTCTTGCATGGCGAATCCATCCTTCAGCAGACTCAGCATCAATTTGGTCACTAGTTTCCTGCCAATGGATTAAATGCGCATTATTATAATATAGGACAGGAGATCATAAACCTTCCCTCATCATAGTAAAAAAAACAAACAAACTAACGGAAACCCATAGTAAGAAGGTTCTGGGTTCGATTCCCAAGCTCTGGGAATTTCTGTGTGGAGTTTGCATGTTCTCCCTGTGCTTGCAGGTACACTGGTTTCCTCCCGCAGTCCAAAACATAGATGCTATGGAGATTGGCTGTTCTAAATTGCTCCTGTATATGACTGGTTGTATCTGCTCCACCTTCCCCATCTCCCTGACTGCTGAAGAGTTTGCCTACTTCTTTGATGGGAAGATTAAACAAATCTGTTTGACATTTTCTCCCAACCCAACTCCCAACACAGTGTAGTTTCCATGTCCCCTCCCTTGCATAATTTTCTAATCTCACAAGTAGAGTCATCCAGCAAGTCATCTCATGCAATCCTACCACCTGCTCACTGGATCCAATTCATTCCACAATACTCCAGACCAGCTCTCAAGACCTTTTTCATTTATATCCAGTATCATCAATTACTCCATATCATCTGGTCAGGTACCAACAGCGTTCAAAAGAACCAGGGTTCTACCCATCTCAAAGAAACCCTCTCTGAATCCCTCAGACATTATCAACTACCAACCGATATCATGCCTTTCTTTCCTTTCTAAAGTTCTTGAACGCACTATTTATAACCGATCTTTTGCAGAATAACCTTCTTGACCCTAATCAATCTTTCTTCAAAGCAGCAAATTCCGCAGAGACTACATTCTTGACTATTAAAGAGAAGTTACTGAACATGCTGCAAGATCAACCAAGATGTCATCAGTCCTCATCCTTGTCGATCTTTCAGCAGCGTTTGACACGGTCAACCACAAGACTCCCTTGTCCAGCCTCATGAGTTTAGGAATTTGTGGTGCAGCAGTAGTTTGCTTCCTACCTGGAAGGTCACTCACATAAGGTTACATGGAAGGGCTCAGTTCTTGGTCCACTTCTGTTCTTTCTTTACACCAGGTCCCTTGGTGATGTCATATCCTAACATGACTTCTCATACCCCTGCTATGCAGATGACACTCAACTTGTTCTTGCTTTTCCTCCCTCAGACATTGATGTTTCTGTCCAGATCTCTGCATGTCTGACAAGTATCTCCTCATGGATGGCAGCTTACTATCTGAAGCTTAATCCCAGCAAGACTGAATTGCTGTTCATCTCAGCTGACTCATTCTCCATCAAGATCCTGCAATCTCCTTGAACAATGCTGTGATCTGTCCTTCAGGCACTGCATGAAGCCTTGGAGCAACCATGGACAATTTGCCTGTCTTTCTCTTCTCATATTACTAATCTTTACCGATCATGTCTATATCTGCTCTTTAACATCCAAAGGATTCATCCATTTCTTGTCATCTTGTCAATCCCTTGTCATCTCAAGAGTCCTCTTCTCTTTTCCCTTCAGGAGTCGCCACAGCGAGTCATCTGCCTCCATCTCACCCTATCCTCTGAATCTTCTTCTCTTACACCAACTACCTTCATGTCCTCCTTCACCACATCCATGAATCTTCTCTTTGGTCTTTCTCTAGGCCTTCTGCCTGGTAGTTCCAACCTCAAGATCCTACTACCAATATATTCACTATCCCTCCTCTGTACATGTCCAAACCATCTCAATCTCGCCTCTCTGACTTTGTGTCCAAAACCTCTTACATGTGCTGTCCCTCTGATGTACTCATTCCTGATCCTATCTATCCACGTTAGTATCAAGACTAGACCTCTGCAACTGATCCAGAATGCAGCTGCACTGCTTGTTTTCAACCTTCCCAAATTTCCCTACACCACTGCTACCATCTCTCCACAGGCTTCCTGCAACTACTCGCATTTGATTTAAAACACTAAAGCTTGCCTACAAAGCCAAGATTGGATCTGCACCTGCCTACCTCAAAGCACTGATCACATCATGCACCGCAGCATGTTCTCTCAGATACTCTGGCACTGGCATGGCATGGCATGCACACAGGACAGTGGAGACTCATGGTGCATGGTGGCTGGGACGTCTAACCCCATCACAGGTCCAAAAGACCTGCCCACTGCCCTGCTCTTAAGTAACTTTTCAGTAAAACAGACACACACACACACACACACACACACACGTGCGCGCGCGCACACACACACTAAAACAAACAAACAAACAAACAAAAAAATGTAACAGCAATGACTGAGCTGTTCAGGGTGTATCCTACCTTTGCTCAGCCTCTAATGACATCGCCACCAGCCTCCCTGCTACACTAATTAGGATTAAGCGACTTAGAAACTGATATGATTGATAGATGAATAAATCTCAGGAATGGAGATTATGGCTGGAGGTATTACAGTAAAATTTGTAGACAATGATGATGAAAGCAGTTTTGGATCACAGCAGGTCAGAGGTAAGATATCATTTTCCAGGTGACAGTATTAAATGCGCTCTTTGGCGCTCTGCTGTAACAATGTTGTGTATTATCTGAAGATGTAAAGAAATGAACTGCATTGTAAGGACTGGTATGGCGGTGTTGTCCTAATCTTGTTTGATAAATTTGTTCCTCATCTTGTCTCTCCACGTCATCTTCAGCAACAACCCCCACCTCTCCATCTTCTTCTACCGACCCTGAAAAGAATCACTAGCTAATCTGATTTGCATCATAAAAGTTTGGCATTGGTTTTACGTCGGATGCCCTTCCTGACACAACCCTCTGCATTTCTCCAGGCTTGGGACCGGCATGAGGGGGAGAGACACTGGTTAATGCCCCAAATGGCTGCATTAAGAATCACTATCTAATCAAGGTTTAAAATTTTTATATCCTGCCAAAAATTCTTCTTGATCTTGTTTTGGGAATAATATACGATGGAATGACAGAATGTGTAAAATCATTAATAGTTTTAAGAGTAGTTTTCTTGCATATAGAAAAGAGAATCTTAAATCAAGTATGTGTGCCACTGTAGTAGATAAGTACACTTGGTATTAATATTGTTTAAAAAATATTTACAGTTTTTTGTTATTGATAAAACACATGCCATATAACATTGATTACTTTTGCAAAAACTCTAAACATTAAAACACCTTTATCAAGCTACATACACAAAACCCCATTTTCACACCAAAACAGTTGGTCATATGTTCGAGACCAAACGTTAGCACCAAAATCACTCTTAAACAAAGCATCATTACATACTACAGGGATCCCTCGCTACTTCGCACTTTAATTCATGCGGCTCGGGTCCATCGCGTTTTTTTTAAAAATATTCATCAAATTAAAAAATAAAGAAATTAAGCAAGAATAGGGAAAAAATTAAGGAAAATGCCACAAAACAAGGAGAATTATGGGAAAAAAAAACCAAACAAACAAAAAAACCCAAACAAACACAAAACAAAAAACAACCCAAAACCTCCCATCAAAACTACTTACATTTTTTGTGAGGTGCGCATCTGCACTAGTATTTATATTTTATTTCCATCTTATGCATTATTTTTAAATGTTTAATTGTTATTATAAGCATTTATAGCATTGAATATGTATTTATTGATATTATACACACATATATATGTACGTATAGGTCAGTTGGGGGGGGGGGGGGGGGGATCCTACTTCACGGAATTCGGTGCTCACAGGGGGATCTCAGTCCCAATTAACCGCGGAAAGTGAGGGATCCCTGTACAACAAAAACCTGAAAACTCAATGTTCAGGGCGTGAAAACCTTCCTTTTACAGTTTTTCACAACTGCCAAGACACATTTTTCGGAAACTTACCTGTTCTCAAAATACATTAACGGAGAATATTGTACATTCATAGATTTGCTTGTTTCATAGAAACAATATGTAAATTAAGAAAATGAAGAATATGCAGTTATCACAACTCATTGCAACACTACGGATGATCCAACAACAGTACAAATTGAAAACACAATGTTTAGGAGTTTTTTAAATTACAGAAATCCAACATCATCAACATTTTTGTAAATACTGTACTGTAACATGAATACAGTAATTGCATATTGTATGTGAAAACATGACCTAATACTACAGTGTAGGCCTACAGTAAAACATTTTGTACCCTCCCTTGCCCCATACCAAATAATAAGAAAAAAAATCATAAAGTTCAAAGGATTCAAAATGAATGTGCTAGTACAGTGTACAGTCGGCCCTCGACTGTTTGTGATCGAAGGATACAAGGCTGCAATCATAGGGTGCCATCACATCACTGGGATGGGTTGGGCCACAGGACCTTGTCAACATTGCAGGCAATACTATCTCTCTCAGGCAAAAGTGGGAAGAGTGCCCTGACATGCCAGATTCATCCTTGGAATACCTCCCCAGCCACATCATCACAGGCCAGGTCTATATTTCTGAGAAGGTTCTTACTACTGTAAGGTTGGCAGTCATAGACCTTTCACCACCATGATGAGAAAAACTCTTCCATGGAGTTTAGGAAAGGTGAGTAGAGTGGCATACAGCCATTGACAAATTTCTGGTTGATATTGAACCACTCCCTTATCTGGTTGGGAGATTATCTGGTTATCTGCCGCTCATGGTCATGAAGAATGTCCCTTAAGTCTCTTAGGTCTCTCAGGAAAGTGAGGAGACGTTTGGTGCTGGATGAACCGAGGCCAGCATGCTGGGGGACAAAGTCCCCCAGATCTCATGGCAGCACTAAGAGTTATGCTCCCCATACATTGGCCTGGAACATCAACAATGGCTGTTTGTCTGATGATGTTATGTCCTCTCCTCTTTCTTTTAGTGAGGTTGAACCAGCCTCATCCAGGAATATGTATTCATGATGTCTGGCCATGGATTCCGACCCGAACATCCTCTGTGAAAATGAATATTGTTTTCAGGTGTTCAGAAAGACAGTCAATATTCAACAGTCAGTCAAGTACAGTATTGTACAGTAGTACTGAAGACCACCAAGCAACAGGGTATGTTGCCACCGTATTCGAACTGTGAACATGGATGTATACCAACTTGCACATACTGGTAACATAGGTCTTTAATTCTAATAGAGTTTCCCCTCAAAGGATACCCTACAGGCTTGTTTCATGACCCTGACCCTGGAGGACTTGGTCCATGGTGGTCATGTTGGCATTGTCAATGTGCTGAAAGTTGACATTGTCAGCAATGACTGTCTGCTGGATTTCTTGGAGTCTGATGGTATTGTTGTCCTGAACCATGTCCATAATGAGGGTTTCTTGTGTTGATGTGAATTTGGCAATCCTCCCACCGCCATGTGGTACTCATTCAACTCCACAGAAACAAACATGCCTTTCACTGAAACGCACATGTACTCTATAAAAAAGAAAGACATGCATTCCATAGAAACATCAATGGACATATTCCCAATCCTTGCTGTTCTCTGAATGCCCAGATAATGGTGGCCACTGAGAACCTGCTAAAGTTTGGATGGACTCTTTGTTCTGCTTCAGTCATTGACATGCCATGGGCAATGCATTGTCAATGACTGTAGCTCTCATTTAATCCATAATTAGTGCATAGTCGTCCCGCTCTCCCTCCCAGCCACCCTCTTTTTCCTTCTTGGCCTACTCCTCTTCCTCCTCAGACACAAACTCCTCTTTCTATGGCCTAGAAGTGTGGCCACATGGTTGTGTTTAATTAGTGACACCATGTGCATGTGGGTTCATTGTGTTCAAGTTTTGATGACTGTGGCGAGTATTTTGCATCACATGAGCTTCAGTGTGCAAAATGTGTTTTTAGTTAAGAATTCGAACAGAGTTTTTGCAAAATGTGTTTTAGCACGACAAATCATGTTTAGAGTTATGAGAAAAGGGGTTTGAGTTTTGTGAACTGGGTCTCACCATGTGAAATTTGTTTACAGTTTTGGCAAATTGGGATTAGTTTTATGATCTGGGTTTCTATGGTATATATACATTATTCCCATATTCCCAAAACAAGATACCCCCCGCCCCCAAGAACAACACCAAAAAAACTAACAAAAAAACAAACAAACAAACACCCCCCACAAACAAACAAAAAAAACAACAAAAGAAAACAAAAAAAACCCTTCTACCAAAGTTGTGCAAATTTATCTTTAGAGTTTTTGGATTATAGTGATAAATGATGGAGAATAACGGTGCCCCCTTGTGGCCTGTTCGGCAATTATTTTTGAGCTCTGGATGTTTTTCTCTTTGCATCCTGGATAACTTCTGCATTCTTACCCAACAGTGTAATGTTAAAAAGAAATCCTTTGAACTGTCCTTAAGTTGGCTATAGATCACACCTAAAAGAAATTACTTAATTGTTGGCTCAAGCCACACAACTGGTTAAAATTTCATAGAAATCTGTCCATTTGGTTTTGAGTAATCGTGACCAAAGGCATAAATACAAGTTGATAATTATCTTACTACTCGGTCTGTTAAATTCAGTTCATATATGAATATACAGGGAATTGTTTGTATTAAAAAAGAGAAGTTAAACCCTGATATAACAAAAACAACACATACTCTGGGCAGTATGTGTGTCAGCAATAAAGACTGAATCATATCTTAAAATTGGGTTGACCTGATGTTATTTCAGTGACATTGATGTTGTGTAATTGGAAGAATTAAAGAATTATGGGAACGTCTAGTGGCAGTGAATGGAGTTAGCATGAATTGGAAAAGTTAATTTTAAATAAGTATACCAGGCCAAAATATATTGGTGGATTCAAGACCATATAAAAGGGAACCTTTTAACTGTTCACTCTTGATTCCTGCCTCCTTTACTGCTTAGATTTACCACTGTAGTAAAGTTACAGGTGATTCTAAGAAGTTTTATCGCTGTTCTTTGCTTATCTTGGAACTATGTGGACAGAGGACAGATCTCTTCACAACACCTGCCAAAGATTGGGATGTATTAGGCAGAAAGGGAATATACTATATAATATATAATTCGCTACTTTGCGCTTCAATTCATGCGGCTTTAGTGCATTGTGGGTTGTTTTTTTTTTTTTAAATATGCATTGAATTTCAAAAAAAATATGGAAATTAAGGAAGAATAGGGGAAAAGTTAAGGAAAATGCTGCAAAACAAGGCCAATTTTGCAAAAAAAAACCCCTAAACAAACAAAAACAAAAAACAACCCAAAACCCCCCAACAAAACCACTTACATTTTTATGTGAGCTGCACATCTGCGTGCGAGCGCGCGTGTCTGTATGTGGGTGCATTTATATTTTATTCACATGTTATGCATTATTTTTGAATGTTTAATTGTTCTTATAAGCATTTATAGAGTTGAATATGTATTCATTGATATTATATACACATATACATGTACGTATACATCAGACGAAGTGGGGGTGTCGATCCTACTTTGTGGAATTTGCTGGTCGCGGTGGATCTCGGTCCCAATTAACCGCAGAAAGTGAGAGATCCCTGTGGTCAGTTTTTAAAGATGGGTTGGAAACAAGCATAAGGATTTGATTGACTTTGACAAGAACTACATTTGATCGCTAAATGGCTGGGTTTATTCATCCGTAAAACTGCAGCTCTTGTGTGGGTACATATTCCTAAATCCAGTGGTACCTACAAAAGGTCAACCAAGTAAGAACAACCACTGCACTGGCAAGAGTGTCATGTGTTCCCAAGACTTCCTGATGCATATGGAGAGCAAAGGCTCAGATGTCGGGGTTTGATCCCACAGAAAAGCTACTGCAGTACAAACAGCTGAAACTATTAATGCAGGCTGTGACACAACGTTGTCCGGAGACGGTGCATTGCAGTTTGCTGTGTATGATGCTTCCTAGCAGTAGATCATTCATGAGCTGTGCATGGTATGGCTGTTACGTGCATTCCCAACGTATTTGTAGATGAAATAGAAACCCTGGCTTTTACGAACATTCCCTTAAACAATTTTAAGTAACCTTAAACCTGTTTAAAAATTAAATGCAATAAGATGTATCGGTTTCTTATTTGTAAAAATGTGTAAATTGCCTCATAGTCATGACCTACTTATACAATTATATCCTTAAAGGAGAAAACCAGGTATACTAAATATTCACACAATCAAAAGTTACATTCATACATTTATCTATACCCTATGATAACATTACTGAAAAGATTAACAAACCACATACAGTATATCAAATACCGCGCGTCACCTGTATATACAGGTGTAACTCCTTAAGAGACTTTCAATACTGAAACAGATGTAAACTTAAAATTAATTATGTTTAAATGCTTCATTTTTTTCACTGGAGATAGTATGCAAAGAGTTTCATGCAATGAACCAAAATAATATATTTTATGTTTAAAATAATCTGTGTGAGGTCACTTATCACCCCTCCCCCCATATTCTTGGTAATTCAAAAACCACACCCGTATGGCTTGCTCAATAAAGATTTAATATTTTGAAAATGTTATTGGTTTATTGCACAGATACCACCATCACTGACCTACTGTCCAAAAATAGAAGTAAAGATATAGTAAACTGAAATTACAAGATTCGCGGGAGACATTATTTGACAAATTTAATCATGACATAGCACACATATTTTGATTTTGACAGTCTCTCTCTCTCTTTCTCATATATATATATATATATATATATATATATAGATGTGGTGAAGGCGGACATGAAAGTCGTTGGAGATGCAGAGGATAGGGAGAGATGGAGGCAGATCATTTGGATCAGAAACGAGTACATCAGAGGGACAGCACATGTAAGATGTTTTGGAGACAAAGTCAGAGAGGCTAGATTGAGATGGTTTGGACATGTACAGAGGAGGGATAGTGAGTATATTGGTCGTAGGATGCTGAGGTTGGAACTACCAGGCAAAAGGCCCAGAGGAAGACCAAAGAGAAGATTTATGGATGTGGTGAAGGCGGACACGAAGGTCGTTGGAGTAAGAGTAGGAGATGCAGAGGATAGGGAGAGATGGAGGCAGATCATTTGCTGTGGCGACCCCTGAAGGGAACAGCCGAAAGGAAAAGAAGAAGAAGAAGAAGAAGAAGAAGAAGATGAGAGTCCCACTCTTCATGGGTTGTCACTGACCCCCAGTGCACTAACTGGGTTATCAAAGGCCGGCCATGTCTCTCACTGTTTATGGTGTGAGGTTCATGTAAAAGAACCATTGCTGACTTTCGACAAAAGTAGCTGCATAGCCATCAGCGTGTTTTCGCCCTGCGATAGTCTGGCGAGATGTTCAGGGTGTACTCTGCCCTCACCCAGAGTCAGCTGAGATGGGCGCCGGCCTCCCTGTGACCATAATTAGGATTAAGTGGTTCGGAAAATGAATGAATGAATAAAATTGTACAATTGTACAATGGAACGTTTTGGAGCTTCTCTCAATTTAAATTCACGTGAGTATTCCTCTGGTTTGATACGACTGGCACCATAAATAGTAAAATATATTTATATGGTGGTGCCTTTTATTGATCCAGCATGATTTCCCACTCGCAGTGAAAAATCAAGATTAATGCATTTTAAACAAAAAGCACAATTACAGCGAGGGCTGTTTTTAAAATTAAACTTAAATAAGGGTTTGATGGAAAAATAAGCCCAGCCTGCCTTTTAAAAAAATTTGATGATATCCAAGCCTTCTGAGCTCAAAAAAAAAAAATTACTGTATGTGCACAGTGGCACATTTCCCTGCTGGGCTTATCTGGGTTTCCTCTACGTTTTCCAGCTACCCCCCGAAACATGCCTGTAGGTTCATTGACTACACCCAGTTGCCCCTATCTCCTTTGGTGCAAATGTGTGTTTCTGTGTATGTGTGTGTGTGTGTGTGTGTGTGTGTGTGTGTGTGTGTGTGTGTGTGTGTTGTGCCCTGATAGATTATAAATAAGAAGCGATATATTCATTCATTCATTCATTCATTCATTTCAGTTCAGTACACCCTGAACATGTCAGAGAGGAATACCAATTCCCACTCACCCATTTACTACAGTTAGGTTAAACTAAGTTAGTGTAGTTAATTAGCCTAAATTGGACGAATTCTTGATGTGGACGTAACCTGAGCACCCAGAAGACTCGAACAGAAAGCACAAGAAAGAACAAATCCACAGGGAAAGTGTCCAGTCAACCACAGGGTCTGAACCCAGAATCTTGTTGCTTTGAGGCGAAAGTGCTAAGCGTTGCACCACCATTCACCCATCACCATCATTTTTATGCATATATAAATTTAGTCAGCATGTATTATTTATCTGTAAACTTATTTTGCACTTTTGGATATTTCTTTCCTGAAAAAAAAAAAAAAAAAAAAAAACCTGGTGGGGATACGGTTGCCAGTTTTACATCATATCGTAGTAAGAACCTACATGCAAAAAGTGAGTCAATACTCATGATGTCATCAATCGAGTTGAATTTATACCTTTCATGTGAGCTACGCGGAGGGTACTGTAACATGCCGAGTTTCATTCCGCAGGATATTGTGCGTGGTTGGCTGCAGTCCCTGAGTGCGTACTCTGTTCTAGTGGGCTGCAAACAGACACATGATATTTTTTCAAACCATCTTATGCAAGGTCAGAGGAAGCGCTATAAAAAGGCTTCTCTCGTAAAAATGCAATCAAAAAAAATCTGAATCTGTAAGATTTTAATTGGTGTCACATGAAAAGTCAGTGAATGCATGCATTCCCACAAGTCATTCTTTGGTATCAAACAGAAGAACCTACACATTACTTGAAGTTACAAAGACTAGCCACATGGGCACGTTTACCACGCCTATTATATCTGGTGTTGTCATGTGCTATCTCTTGGAAATCGAATGGAATCAGCCACAGGGTCTTTCTGAAACCATTAACTTCCACCTGTATGCAAGTCATCAACCAAGAATTAACAAGGTCTGTCTGCTATTTGAATAAAATGTCTCAGTGGACAAAGTGTCAATGTCCTGTGCACTGGGCGGGCACCATGGTTTTTATTTATTATGAAATCACATGCTCTTTTTTTTTTTGTTTGTTTCTTTACCCTGAATCGTACTTTTCAACTTTCTATATGAAGTTTTATTCCAATGCCAAGGTATCGTGTATGAGCAAGATTCCTTCTCTGGTCACATGATCATGTCATTATAAATTCAATCATATGCAGACCCAAATCAATATTTCCCCAAAATGGGAATAAATGGGGTGGTGATTCAAAACAGATGAAAAACATTTTGCATGATTTCCCGTAACATTGAATATTAATATTTCTATGAAATGATTGACCAATAATTTGTGCACACACACACACACACACACACACACACACACACACACACACACACAATTTAAAATAATCATTTGAAATTAGTTTTTATGAATAATGAGATTGCATCTCACTGGATGGATCCATAGCATTGACTTTTGGTAATTTATTCAGAGCACACAATGGATTTGCCGTCCTTTAGCATCTGCCACCAGGATACTGTTTTAGTATCTTAATGTTCAAACGACTGTATGCACTGAGAATTTGTATGCTGAAGTGAGCAAGCCTTTCTGTTTTCATCTGTGTTAAATTTATAAGGAGTGCTTCTTGTATTAAACAGATGCATGTAGTACAACAAATTATTTTTTTAAAGGTCATCCCCCCCTTTTAAAGGTCATATTGTTTGTGCACTCAGTTGGAAATCAACATGTCTGACAAGTGCCACTCTGATTCAGTCCTGTACTTCAATACACAACTCTCGTCTTGGATGCCTGCGACGTCTAAACATTTCAAGGCTAACTTTGGGGTTCTCAGGCACAAAACAGCTCTGACAGTGAAGAAATCAATTCTAAACACCCTTGACCTTTCATGTTAATCAGACCAATCCAGTGGAAGTTGCTTCTGTGATGGAAAAGGCATGCAAAATTTCCTCAATCATGATATTCATTAGGATAATGCCATGTAAAAAAACAAAAAACAAAAAAACAAGTTCAGTTCATTTTCTGTAACCACTTAATCCTAATTAGGGTTGCGGGGAGGCTGGCACTCATCCCAGCTGACTCCGGGTGAGGACAGAGAATACCTTGGACAGCTCACCAGGCCATCACAGGGCGGAAACACATTGACGTCTTTGCAGCTACACTTGTGGAAAGTCGGGAATGGTTCTTTTACATGAACCTCTCACCATAGACAGTGAGAGACAGGGCCGGCCTTTGATAACCCAGTTAGTGCACTGTCGGGACAGTGACAACCCATGGTGAGTGGTTCTTGAACCCCCAACTTTAGGATCAGTGATCCAGCACCTACACCACTAGGCCACCACTGCCCATAATAAACAAGTCCAGTTTTATCTGTATTTTAGTATTAAATTGGGCAGGGTTAGAATAAATCAGGTAGAGTTTATACCTCATCAGACACCACTGACACATATACATTTCTGACACTCATCTTTGTAAATGCAAATAATTTTAGCATCTGGCTTCATGCTGCTTTTTAAAATCTGTAAAACCACCAGTTACTGACTCTGAGTCATTCGTAGTCATTAATCAAATCCTGAGCTCTGCTGAGACAGACTGATTTCTAAAGTGAGGCGAACTGAAGAGAAGAAGAGAAGAGAAAAGAAAAGAAAAGAAAGAGAATTTCCCTGTGTCTCTATGGAATCAGTGGTGGCTTATACATTACAAAAGCTCACCATTATGCCTAATCAGCTTCTCATTTTCAAATCGTTTATAATCCTGGAATCTATTATTTTAATGTTGTATGTTTGAAATTAGATTTCATGCAAAGGAAGGAGAATATTTTTTGCAACAATTAATGAGTGGTCTTCTCTTATTCATGTATAAATGAAAACATAATTTCTTTAATCTGAATGTAATCATCATCATATCTTATCCCCGTAGGCTAGTGTAGCAACTGGTCTCTTCCGGAGAAGATTAACCGGGACGCAGGAACGCTTGCTACTTGTCCCCAGAAACACACTGACTGCTTTGCAGCTACACTTTAGTCAGCGATGGTTCTTTGACATGCCTCTCACCATAGTCAGTGAGAGACATGGCCCACCTTTGATAACCCGGTTAGCTGCACTGGGGGGGGGGGTCTGAATGTAATAATGACACTATTTTAGATTTTCTGTCAACTGGAAATAAGCTACGAACAGTAGGCTGGTTAACCAAAGCAATATAGTATAAATCTGTATGAAAGAATGCTTAAATCAGACATGTGCTAACAGTACAGTACTATGCTAAACTCAACTTTTAAAACAGAGGGACTCCCTTAGAAGTTATTTCTGTCATCCAACATCGGAATAATGTAGTAAATAGGCCCTAGTTTTTATTCAATGTGAGCATGAACAAATTAGTGAAATAACGCTTTCATTTTAACAATTTAAAATAGATAGCTGGGGTTAAGACCTATTAAAGTGACACAAGCTGAATGGTAATTGTTTGTTTAACACTATATGTATTGTTTTCTATTCATGTTCCTTAGAACTGCATGTTATAAGCAACAAGTCCTGAATGCATTTACAAGCACTCTATCGAGAAATCTTTATGACTTTGCAGTGACCGTCACCTTTGACCATGAAGTGACAAAAAGCTAATATTTCTGGGATTCAGGTAGTGTAATGTTATCATCAGGTTTGCTAAGAATCCTGGGATTGGTCAATTCATCAATCAAATAAACCAATCAACTAACAAACATCCAGCAAACCAAGCAACCACCACCCAACCAACCGAAGAACCAAGTAACCAACCAATCAATCAACCAATCAGCCACCAACCAACCAACCAACCAACCAACTAATCAACCAACCAACACTACCAACCAACCAACCAACCAACCAACCAACCAACTAACCAACCAGCCAACCAACACTACCAACCAACACTACCAACCAACCAACCAACACTCCCAACCAACCAACACTACCAACCAACCAACACTAAATACCAACCAACCAACCAACCAACTAACCAACCAACCAACACTACCAACCAACCAACCAACCAACCAACTAACCAACCAACCAACCAACACCACCAACCAACCAACCAACCAACCAACACTACCAACCAACACTACCAACCAACCAATCAACCAACCAACCAACCAACCAACACTACCAACCAACCAACCAACCAACCAACCAACCAACTAACCAATCAACCAACACTACCAACCAACCAACCAACCAACTAACCAACCAACCAACCAACACCACCAACCAACCAACCAACCAACCAACACTACCAACCAACACTACCAACCAACCAATCAACCAACCAACCAACCAACCAACACTACCAACCAACCAACCAACCAACCAACCAACCAACTAACCAATCAACCAACACCACCAACCAACCAACCAACCAACCAACCAACCAAACAACTAACCAACCAGCCAACCAACACTACCAACCAACACTACCTACCAACCAACCAACCAACCAACCAACCAACCAACCAACCAACCAAGTATTCAATCAACCAATCAAAGTCTGATGACTTCAATACTTTCACTAGAACTCCATTAAGAATTGCAAGATATTGAATTTTAAGGTACTGCCTTCAAATGCGAGTATGGTTTGTTTTTTCAAACAAAATATGCAAGAAAACAGTCTTGAGTTAAAATCAATGAATAAATAGTCATTCATATATAACGGGGTATTCAACCTTTATATACAAAGATCTGATGTGGGTTTTTATTTCATACAACTGAACCTGAAGACCAGTTTCAAGTCACAAGGTGTAGCTCATGCTTGATTGTAAGAGAAACCTGCACACATCATTTGAGTCGAGGGTTGAATATGCCTGGACATGTTAACAGTAAAGCTGGAGCATCTTAAAAGGAAGACTGAGTGTATTGTGGGGATCCAAATTAGAATAATTTAGAGAAGCTCGTCAACATAATGACATGTTTTGAAAGAAAATAAGCATGGATAAACCCACATTGATTACTTTGAGAACATGCAAAACTGCACATAGGCAGTAGCCGAGTGTCAGTGGTCTGCCTTTCTAATGAAAGTTTGTTTGTATTAATTTTTGTAACGCATTAATAATGATGAGGTACTTTCAGGTGCCCGACATAACAAATTCTACAGATACTTCATGCCTTATTGTAGAAACATTTGATGTGTAATCCCTATTCCATTATGTTGATGCATAGTCCATTACATGAGACAACTGTTCAGGGAATATCCTCCTGAAATATATGCAAATATTTTGACATTGATTTAAGATGTTTTTTTTTTTTACTTGGATTTTGAAAGGAATTGACAGGCAGAGCTATTCATGGCCTAAAAAAAGAAGCGACTGCATGCTTGTTGTAACTATGGCATCTTAAATTAAAGTTTTATAGCTTGTCTTAAAGCTGTCTTTTTAATGAAATAACTGTGATAGTTCTCTTTTGATATCTAAATATTTAATAGCTGTGTTGTTTGTCAAGGAATCTCTTAAAATGGCTTTCTGAGTGCAACTGTCAGAACAGTATAATAGTGCTAGGCTCAGTATAAACATGCATAAAAGTCTGTCTGTCTGTCTGTCTGTCTGTCTGTCTATCTATCTATCTATCTATCTATCTATCTATCTATCTATCTATCTATCTGTCTGTCTAGCTGTCTGTCTGTCTTTCTGTCTGCCTGCCTGCCTGCCTGTTTGCCTGCCTCCCTGTCTGTCTGTCTGTCTGTCTGTCTGTCTGTTGGTCGGTCGGTTGGTCCATCTGTCTGTTTAATCTATCTACTTTCTTCATTTTTTTTCCAGCACAGCTGATGGTCAGGGTTTTATCACAAGACGCAGGTGCCATCTTTGAAAGTCAAATGTTTTATAGCACTGCATTCTCAGAATACGAGGGATGCTCTGTGAACAGGATCCAGTTTAATATATTTCAGTGAGTCATTTGGAGTAATTAGCCATAGATAATATTTAATATAAGATATTTGTCATCAATTTTAGGTACTAGAGAAACATAAATATGTGGTGTTGTGTTCTAATGAGATCATTCATCCTGTGTGTTCTGTCTTTGTGCAGTGGCTCAGTCTCAGAGAAGAGATCATTTCACATCCTTGGAAACAAATATATGCCTCAGCTGGGGATGAAAAGAAAGGAGGAAACAATACATCATTTCAACATCATCCAGTCAGAATTATGTATCACAAATGTTAGTTTCTATTTTCCTCCACAAACCCACATAGATCCATACAAAATAAGCATGTCAATGACATGTTAAGTATGAAAAATATAATTTCTGCAATGTGAATATAAACAGGTGCAGCATTGTGACACAGTGGTTAGCATGTTCTCCTTACAGCAAGAAGGTCCTGGGTTCGAGTCCCAGGCTCGGGGCATTTCTGTGTGATGTTCTCCACATGCTTGTGTGGGTTTTCTCTGGGTACTCCGGTTTCCTTCCACAGTCCAAAACACATGCACAGTAGACTGATCGGACGTTACAAATTGCCCCTAGGGGTGTGTGTGTGTGTGTGTGTGTGTGTGTGTGTGTGTGTGTGTGTGTGTGTGTGTGTGTGGGCACTGCGATGGCCTGGTGAATTGTTTAGGGTATACCAAACCTTCACCCAAAGTCATCGGAGATGGGCGCTAGTCTCCATTCGAGCCCAATTAGGATGAAGTGGCTTAGAAAATGAATGGATGAATGAATATACTGTATTCAATAATGGGAATAAATAGTGTTAATAATTGAATGTATGTAAATTTGTTGATGTGGATTTTACAGTTGACATATTAATGCTTAACTTACCCCACAAAACGTCACAAGGGTCTATATTTATTTATAATACTGTCTATACAACATTGAAACCGAAAGCACTGGGGCAGCAGCACTGCAGCTTCACTTATTAATTTGCCCGTGTCACATTCGCTGTGGCGACCCCTGATAAAGGGAAAAAGCCGAAAGGATATCTCTCACATTCTTTCATTCTTTAGTAATTCTTTCATTCAGCTTTAGAAACAACTTTATACTGGTCAGGATCCAAATCCTGTCCCAGGAACCTTGGAGTGAGGTGGGAATGCACAGTGAATGAAACACCAATCAATCACAGAGCTCCATGTTCACACCAATGTTTTTGGGGAAGGGTGGAAATTAGAGAGCCAGGACGATTTCCTCATGGATATGAGGATAGACAGAACCTTAAGCTCAGGACCAGTTGGTCAATCCAGCGATCACTGTTGATGCATCAGAATAGCACTTTTAAGCTACAATATATAGTATACAAAGCTTTTGGATTTAATTCCAAAAACAGGTGTGACACAGTCACCAGCCAGCGGTTGTGATGAAGTCACTGTGACACACACACACACCGGCTGTAATGGTTGTTTGCTCTGAAATACGTATATGCGCTCTTTCAGCCCATACGTCATACAATCTTCATCTCATGAGGTGGCGCCATGCCTGTGTCTTTCTCATTCTATTATCTTTTTATTATTATTATAACCAACTAGAAGTAGGTTGAAACTCTACAAGTTGCAGAAACACCACATAATAGCAACAAGATCATAGCAACCTCCTGATTTGTGCTTTGTAGCCGGGCAGCATTGTGGCGGCGTAGTTGTTAACACATGTGCTTGTGTGAGTTTCCTCTGGGTATACCAGTTTCCTCCCATGAAACTAATCAGCTGTTCCAGATTGCCCCTAGGTGTGGATGTGAGTATGAGTAGCTATGTGTGTGTTGGCCCTACAATGGTTTGGCGAGCTGTTCTGTTCACTCAGAGTCCGCTGGGATAAGCTCCAGTCTCCTCGCAACCCTAATTCGGATTAAGTGTTTCAGCAAATGAATGAAAAAGAGTGAGAGTGAAATACATGTACATATTGATGCTTATCTCCTTTTAATCTGCACATTTTTTTTGAATATATCTGCGATGACAAATGTTTATTCTTGGGGTTTAAAGGAATTTCATGAAAATGCAAATCAATGGAGTTCGTTAACATAAGCACTTTTGAGCAGAAATGCGTTTTATTGTGAACTACTTATATAAAACCTAAATTAAATGGACTGTTCCGATATTACTGGCGCCCATGAAATAAGCAGAGCTTTCCCCACCTCCTAAATCCTCAACCTCCCAAGAAAAGCTTATATAGAAAGACTTTATTTATTTTTTTTAATCCACATGCAATAACCATAAATCACTTGGAACATAAACTTTAGAATTCCTTTGGGTAATGTATAGTCATTATCACTGATGCTATCAATGATGCTTTTATTGTCAGCGATGCTATAAATGCTACCTTTGTAACAGAGAATATTTAAATAAGTTTTATGAATTATTAAATACTGTGCCTTAGGGACAGTGGTGGCCCAGTTGTAAGGTGCTGGATAACTGGTCCCGAGGCCAATTATGCAAAAAAAAAAAAAAAAAAAAAAAAAAAACAACCAACCACACAAACACACAAACAAACAAACAAAAAAAACCCTCTAAACAAACACAAAACAAAAAACAACTCAAAACCTCTCATCAAAACAAATTACATTTTTGTGAGGTGCACATGTGATGCATGCACGTGCATCTTCGTGCGTACGCGTACGCGTGCGCCTGTATGTGTGTGTATTTATATTTTATTTCCATCTTATGCATTATTTTTGAATGTTTAATTATTATTATAAGCATTTATAGCATTGAATATGTATTTATTGATATTATATACACATATACATGTACGTATACGTCAGTCAGGGGGGTTGGGGGGGGGTGATCCTACTTCGCGGAATTCGGTGGTCGCGGGGCGATCTCGGCCCCAATTAACTGTGGAACGTGAGGGATCCCTGTATTGCCATGAAAATTTGCAACCAGATTAAAGACGTTTGCATCAAAAACTAACTACAGGTACATGAGCTACAGAATTTAACTTCATGTAACTACACAAGTTATAGAATCCGAGCAGGATTGCAGATAAATCTTTTGAAGTAATATTGATCTGCTCCCAGAGGACCTGGATATTCAGGCATTGCTTAAAGTCTGTCAGGAAATCCACAAGGCAAACCTGCTAAGCCTGAGTTTACACTATGGCATGATGTCCGCAATCTCCCCGATTTCAGAGGATCGTGATGAGCATGGGGGTTGGAATTGGGGAGGTGTGTCTTAGGATCAGATTGTTAGTGTTGAAGGAAGCGTTTTACTTTCTAAAATTTTGCCAGGATTATTACGATTTGACACCCATCATAATTGAAGGTGGGCATTGTACTACAGCTTAATAGTCCTTACCAGAGGGTAACAGACCATGATGAGCCATCATATGGGATCTTGATGAACTTGGAAACATGATTCATTCAGGTTTTATCTCTTGGATGGACCCTGCCTCCTTTTTACACCCCAATTTGTGCTTCAAGAATGATCCTGCCCCAGTGTAGACCCAGAGTGAGCAGCTCATGATACTATTACTTCCAGGATTACACGGTTTCATACGGGATCAATAAAGTATTCTGATTCTGATTCTGATGATGGACCCATAAGTTAACAGCATGGCTTTAGACTTGATCTTGATTTTGTTATGAAGAAATGTTCTATGATTACTCTGTAAAGCAAATTTTCACAAACATCCTGTGTGTGTGTTTTTTTTTTAAACAAATTTAGTTTGGCTACTACAGTCGGGACTGATGTAAGTTTGGTTAAGATCGATTTGAAAGCTGTGCATTTTTGTTCTCGTATAAAATTTGTACTGTATGTCTGATGCGGGGAAAGCAAGTCACGTCTGTAAGTCAAATCAAACATTATTCATTCTAAGGTGATGCAATTATTTTGTGACACGATTTCTTTGTAAAATCTTTGTACCTTTGTATGTTACATGATTCATATATGCACTGTCATCAAAAATCCCATACAATACCCAGAAAAGAAGCCCACAGGCTAGTGCTTCTCAATTATTTTCTCTGGCGCCCCCTCTAGGAAGAAAAAAATATTTCACGCCCCCCCCAATCGTCCCGCGAGCGACAATAAATAGTATTATTTGTCTATAAAATTGTTATTCGTACACTTCTGCATAACAATGTATCTTTTAACATTAAAAACAAGAAAGTTTTTAAAGAAATATAGCTCAACTTACAATAAATAAAAACTTCATTAAAATTGTTTTTTAATCTATAATAGAAAAGATATAAAGTGCACCAATGTGCCTGAAATTAAAAAATACATCCTTATTTAAAGTAATGCAGGCCGTGAGGGGGGATGGGGGGGGGGGCACAAACAAATGCCCGCCCTCACGCCAGTCCCAAGCCCGGATAAATGCAGAGGGTTGGGACAGGAAGGGCATCTGGCCGTAAAACTTTTGCCAGAATACAAAATGCAAACCGTAAAAACAAATTTCATACCGGATCGGTCGAGGCCCGGGTTAACAACGACCGCCATCAGTGCTGTTAACCAACAGGGTGCTGGTGGAAATTGGACGACTGTGGGTCGAAGAAGGAGAGGCGGGAGGCGTGTCTGTAAGCAGAGAGAGAGAGAAGAGGAAAAGCATGAGTTTAGGACTGAGAGTCGGGACTTTGAATGTTTTCTCTTCGTTCCTGTTAGAAATGTATTTGTGTTGTTTCTTGAGGGGTTGTTTACTGAACTTCACATCTTTTGCTCATGCAAAAAACCGCTACACCATAGCGCGACAATGAGAGCGCCACTACCAACTAGTGGAGTGAAAGTGCAATTACACATAATTCTCACACTATTCCGGAAAAGCATGTTCCACAGAGTCAAACGCGCTCCCCCTGGCATCACCACCGTGCCCCTCCGGCATCATACCACACCCCCAAAGGGGGCGCGCCCTACTATTTGAGAAGCACTGGCTTAACTTGATGCACAGCCTCTTTATTTAACTCTGAAGTCAAGTTAAAGTAAAAAGTTAAATGAAGCCCATATCGATTGGAGCATTTCTTTTACTTATAGGGTGTGATGTCACAGGACGTCTTCAACGTGAAGTAACAGATCCTTTTCGAGGACTTAACCGTGGTTTATGAAGGAATATGATGATGTATGGATGTGAGGATGCATGCTCTCTATCTGCTGGAAAATCTAGCTCACTACTGTCCCAAGCAAGACTGTGCTAGTGCTGTTTGTTTATTGTTCTTGTTTTCATTTTTGTTGTAGCTATTGTTTTTCTACTTTGACTCATGACATTTACATTTTGCTCATTTATAGCTTTTCTTTTTTTAAAAAACAATTCTGTCTGTGTTTGTTTTGAATGTCTTTCTGCGTGCCTACTTAAAAAAAAACCTTCTTCTGATGTTACATCTAACTTTTCTTTCGACTGAGAGATAAAGAGAGAGAAATAAATCATAAATATCAACACACCTTAACAAACCGTATATAAAATTTATGATTAAAAAAACAAAACAACAACAATGAGCATGGATCTTTCAATGTCCCTTGAAGGGAATATTTAATACAAACTCTGAGCAATTCAATTAGCATGGGCAGCCTGTGAAACGGTTGAAAGAGAACTTTGGTATTTATTGGACCTGAGAGTGCTGTGGGATTTTTAGAATAATTAGTACATTGATTAACTTTAACGATGACCTCAATCATTTCAGTGTGATTGTTCATTAGGAAAATAGAGAAATCCTTCATTGTTAAGGTTTTGATTGATTCCTAAAAGTAATTTAAAGTCTTATAGAATGAATGAATGGTGATATTTTTCGCCCTGGTAACAGTGAAGATTAGAGCTACCTTCCGTAACTTTTATTACTGGTAGTAATTGGCATAATGTTCCCGAGAGGACAACAGAAGTATTCTCTGTCTTGTTTATAGTTTGCTACTGTACATCTGATAAAATTGATATCAAACTACCTTTGTAAATCATCTGGACTGGTTTGTAAACACAAGGATGGAAATTGCTTTGTACAGCGTTTTTGATAGTCCGCCCGATTATACTCTGCTGACTAGAAAATGGACACCCAATTTAATTTTATAGCCTCCGTGTAAAGTTTGTGTGAAAAGCAGGGAGTCTCAGATTGCTCATCTCTTCTTATCCCAGACAACAGCCTTGATTCACACTACAGTCTGCTAACACTCGTGCCTGGGGAAATGTGTATTAAGGTAGGTTGTGCAGCAGGCATGCTGAAAGCAACTTAATTGCCTATGAGCGATGCCCCTGCCTTTAAATGCTCCTTCTGCTGCACAAACGCCACAGTGCTAGCCGTTGCTGAGGTCGTCTCCTTCACAGCTTTCGTAATAACATCAGGCATTCTATAGCAACTCATCTCTACAATGCATAAGTCATGATGCTTGACTTTAAACGATTGAAGCTAGTAATGGCTTTAAATAAATAATAGAAGTCAATGCGTTCAAAAGACAGTAGGAAAGTATTTCAGCTATGTGACTCACTATGTGTGTGAAGAAGAAGAGATATAATGACTTGTGACACGCTGCGAGGTCATCTTTGGATAGTAGATCATTAGGCCACCCTCCCACTGCCTTGCTTGTTGAGGGAATAGCTGCTTGGGTGAGTGCAGCATTGCTTAATGTTCCATGAGCCCCTCATTCCACTCGCTACTGAATGGAGGTGCATGGTGACGGAAATTTCCACCAGCAGCATTATGAGAATAAACCTGTACATGGTGAAAGTAAATTGAAACAGAAAAGCATAGCCCCACTTTTGAATTAAACTGTCATGAACTTGGTGCAGAAGCGATATGAGTTCGACAAAAGAGAATAAGGAAAAGGATTTTTGTAAAATACCTCTGCCTGGTCTGGCTACAGAAGAGATGTTAGACACAAATCTCCAACGGTATCCAGCCAGTACATTGTCATGGGTTGGGTATAGCCCTTTACTTCCTCTATCTCCTTCCCATTTGGTTATAAAGCCTAGGTGCTGTGTTTTGTTTAGCCCCAGAAGGCATTTACAGATGTTTCATTTCTACTTCCAGGCGTGTGGAGCTTGACCTGGACTTTGCTGAGATAGTGGAAATTGTCTTGTAAGGTGTATCACTTCATCAAGGTAGGATGCTATGTCTTGGCAGTGAAGTTAAAAGATGATGTCCATGAGCTACTGGAATTGGGACCTGTGGAGGTTAAAGTGGACCATCAGGTATTACCAGTGGCTGGTGATGATGTTGATGGCAGTCTTACAGGAAGAGTGTCGGTGACCTGCCAATAGGGACCTACCTTCTTGACGTTGAGCATGGAGATAGTCAGCGCTCTCTCCAGGCACTTGATGAGGTCAACCACGAGCTGTCAAACTCTGATAGGGGTAGGCTGCTCCTCCCAGGATTTGTTGGCTATATTAAGAATGCCATTCAATTTCCATTTGGACCCGGGCACAAAGAGATTCTCAACTCCATTGAGATTTGGGGAACCTCTCAAATGGAAAACAGCACATATGGCAACAGTAGGTCCCGGTTCCTACTACTTATTGAAGCATCTATTTAAAGGAAGTTATGTCTACTGAGAAATCTAGGCATGTGGGATGATAGTCAAAGCTCTGGTAGATGTTGTATCTGCAGCAGCCAAGATAGATTTAACATCAGTCACAAGAAAGGACAGAACCAACTCCTGGGCAAAGCTTTTCACAGTGACTTTTTTGGAGATGGAAAGCCTCAGGCGTCAACCACTCCTGGGATGTATTCATGACTTTCAGGCAGACTTTGGCAGTTGCCCTACCGGAGGAGTGATGTCAGAGTAGAATCGGCCCTTCAGCACTATCCCTGTAGAGCGGCCAGGTCACTGTTCTTCCAGCACCACTACTGCTGCATGGTGTGAACAGCTTATTTTTGTGTATGGGTCAGTAGACATTACACCTTGACAAAAATATGCATTCTGCAAGAGATTTATTTCAGCTAATTTTTCTTCATATATAGCAGGAATGTCCAAAGTTTTTTTTAGTGAGGGTCAAATACAGAAAAATGAACAAAGAGCCAGGCCGCACATATCAACATATCGACAAATTAATACTTTGGGTATTTCTAACTCACCTATAATTTGAAGAACATCGCACTCAGTGGAAGCAATGTTGCTGTCCATTGGATTGAAGGATGACATGTCAGGAGAAAGTTTGGTGGTTGAGACACGAAGGACTTCATCAGTAATTCTGGTTCTCAGTTTATTTTTGTTCTGATTTAACAGAGCAAATGTTTGGTCACATATGTATGTTGAGCCAAACAAGCTCATCATTCTTTATGCGTAGCGTCTCATCAGAGGAAACTTGCCATTATCCAAACTCTGAAAGAAGTCAGGGAGGGAGAGAAGCTGATGTTGACTTTTCAGGGAATCATCACACTGCATTTCAATCAGTTCTAACTGCAGACTCTCTTCTACTTTTTCTGCATCCATGAGGAAGGTAGTTGAGAACAGCTTGATTTGTTTTTCAATGACGGAAAAATTCTTGGAAACCCTGGTTGAATTATATCACAAGAGATGCAATCACAGACACATATTTCTCCTTTTTGGCAGAAAGGTCGGCTTTGGAAAGGCAGACTTGATTTCAGACAGTGTGGGGAAGTGCGCAGCATTGAAGCTTTGTAGTTGTGTCTCAAACAGGCGGAGCTTCACACAGAAAGCTTTCATGTGCGAATACAGGTGTGGCACCAGCTGTTCTTTTCCTTGTAGGCTCTTGTTCAATGTATTCAGACGATGAGTAAGATCAACTAAAAATACTAGGTCTGCCAGCCAAAGAGGGTCATTCAGTTCATGAAGAGTTTAGCCCTTCTCCTTCAAAAGCTGGTCAATTTCTAATCTTAGCAAATAAAACCGCTGCAGCACAGAGTCACGGCTGAGCCAATGCACATCAGAGTGGTAGAGTACGTCCCTGTATTCAGCGTCCACACCATGAAGGAAAGTTTGAAATTATCTCTGGAACAGTTCTTTAGCTCGAATTATGGTGACAGTTTTCACAGCAGTGTTCATCACATCGTCCAGTTGGACAATCTTGGCACATGGTGCTAGTTGGTGGATTATACAGTGGATTCTAACAGCCTCACATTCGCTCACTTTTACCTTGGCCCACACCACTGATGCCATTCCGCTGCGTTCGCCTGTTATAGTCGGAGCACCATCCGCTGTTGCTCCACAGCACTTGTCCCATTTAAGCCGGATCTTTTCGATCTTTTGCCTCTGACACAGCTTCAAAAATATCTTTACCCATGACTACGCTTTTTAAGCTCATCATATACAGCAGATCTTCCGTACAGGAAAAATGATTATCTATTTCCTGCAAAAAAAATTAAAAGCTTCGCGGTATCTGTGGCATCTGTGCTCCCATCACATGCTATCAAGTAAAAATCAAAAGCACAAGCCTTGTCTCTCAACTGAAGCTACAAGTTAGCTGACAAGTCCTCAATTCTCTGTGCCACTGTTTTTCTGGATAAACTTACGTTGTTGCAATCGTGTACTTTTTTGGGGCACATTTCTGTGACTTTGACGAGGCACTTCTTTATGAAATCACTGTCTGTAAACAGTTTGCTGTGCTGGGCAATAAGTTGAGCGACTTCATAGCTTGCTGTTGTGGCATTTTCCTGTATGTTGTTAGCATGTAAAAAAACTGTTGGTGAGCTTGCAGGGTCGCTGCCATTTGCTTGACTTTCTGTGTTCATTTGGCACCGGTGTGGAATGTGTATTTCTCATATTTGGTCACATAGTGCCTACGTCCATTATATTCTTTTATTACAGCAACAGCTTCATTGCAAATCAAACAGACACACTTTCCGCTGATTTCTTTACAGAAATATTTATTTTCCCCACTGTGTTTGAAATCTTCTACACTCGCTTTCTATTGTGCGTTTCTTTGGTGCTGCCATTTTCTTCTGACTTGCGGTAAAATATTTTCTTCAAGGGTGTCCATAAGTGTACTTGGCACCAAGACAACCTAAGCCACAGTTCGATGATTGACGTTGTAGTCACGTCACTGGACTTGTGGCCACATGTTCTGAACTCTCAGGTGAAGACAGGAGCTGAGTTGTAAACCGATCGCTACATGGTAGTGAGGTGGCTCCGATGGCAGGCGAGGCCACCTTCCAGATCTGGCAAGTCCAAGCGTGTAGTTAGGGTCGCCTTGGAATGTTTGGCGAAGTCTCCTGTCAGAGAGGCCTTAAACTTACACTTCTGGCAGAGCTACAGCCCTGTCCCAAAAGAGGCGGGTGACAAGGAATCTGAATGGGCCATGTTTCGTGCCTCCATTGCTGAGGTGCCAGCCCATTGGTGTGGCCAGTAGGTCAACGGTGTCTATCGTTGCGGTAACCCCCAATCCCGGTGGTGGACACCTGTGGATGAAGAGGGCCATCCAGCTGAAAAAGGAGGCCTCATCATCATCATCATCATAATCATCTTCCGCTTGATCCAGAATCGGGTCGCGGGGGCAGCAACCTAAGCATTAAGGTCCAGACATCCCTCTCCCCAGCCACTTCCTCCAGCTCTTTCGGGGGGACACCGAGTAACGACTCAGACAAAGCGAGAGACATAATTTTTTTTGTCAAACCGAGAGACATATTATTTGCCAATGCAAAATCTCAGGTATTGGAGGAGTTTGGTGAGGGCCTGGAAAGAGATTAACAATTGGCCTCAAAAAGGTGATGGACCACTATCCAACACTTCAGGAGTGGGAAGCAGTTCCTCCAAATGCTGTTTACAGTGGAAGTGGCACGCTGCTCACCCTGACTAGGGAAATTGTTGGGAGGTGGAAGGAATACTTCGAAGACCTCCTCAATCCCACCCTCCATGGAGGAGGAAGACCATGAGGGTTTAATGGGGGTCCACCTATCACTGGAGCTGAGGTCATTGAAGTAGTCAAAAGCCCCTCGGTAGTCAGGCTCTTGGGGTGGATGAGATTCGCCCTGAATGTCTCAGGGCTCTGGATGTTGTAGGACTGTCTTGGCTGACTGCAACATCGCGTGGTCCTCAGGGGCCGTACTTCTGGATTGGCAAACCAGTCCTTCTTTTTAAAAAGGGGGACAGGAAGGTGTGTTCTAATTATTGTGGAATCACACTCTTCAGCCTACCTGGGAAAGTCTATGAAGGGGTGCTGGAGAGGAGGATCAGGCTGATAGTTGAACCTCGGATTCAAGAGGAACAATGTGATTTTCTTCCTTGACATGGCACTCTCGACCAGCTTTTTATGCTCAACAGGGTCCTGGAAGGGGCATGGCAGTTTGCCCAATCTGTCCACGTGTGTTTTGTGGATTTAGAGAAGGCTTTCAACTGTATCCATCAGGCTATCTCGACGATTTGATCTGGGAGTACAGTGTTCCGGACTCATTACTACTGGCCATTTGGTTGCTGTATCAACGGAGCCAGAGCTCGGTCCACATTGGGAACAACATGTTGAATTCATTTTTGGTGAAAGTTGGAGTCTGCCAAGGCTGTCCTTTGTCAACGATTCTGTTCATAATTTTTATGGGCAGAATTTCTGGGTACAGCGGGATTGGGGTTCTTGTTTAGTAGCCATCGGATCGGATTTCATCTCTGCTTTTTGCGGAGAACATCAATCTGGGACCTCCAGCTCTCATTGGGGCGATTCGCAGTCGGGTGCAAAGCGGCCAGGATGAGAATTAGCACCTTCAAGTCCGAGGCCATCATTCTCGGCAGGAAAAGGGTCGAATGCATCCTCCAGGTCTGCAATGAGATCCTGCCCCAAGTGGAGGAGTTCAAGTATCTAGGGGTCTTATTCATGAGTGAGGGAAGTATGGAACGGAAGATTGACAGGTGGATCGCTACAACCTCTGCTGTAAAGCTGAGCATGTACTGGTCCGTCATGGTGAAGAGGGACCCCGGTGTTGACCTAGAACATGCTGGAGGGATTATGTCTCTCAGCTGATCTGGGAATGCCTTGGTGTCCCTCGTAAGAGCTGGCGGAAATGGCCGGGGAGAGGGACGTGTGGACCTCATTGCTTCGGCTGCTACCCCCAAGACCTGACCTCAGATTAAGTGGAGGAAGATGATGATGATGAACATAATGATGATGATGACCTTGGAGGAATGCTAAACAGTCAGTTAACATAATTTGAAAGTTTTTGGACTGTGGGAGGAAACCAGAGTACCTGGGGGGAACCCACACAAGCATGGGGAGAACATGCAAACTATACACAGAAATTCCCTTGCCGAGTCTGACCCACAAACCCAAGATTCCTTCTTGCTGCGATGTGGATGTTCTAAACACTATATCTCGATGCCTTTCCTATAGATTACCTGTATGCTTAAAATTTTCCTCAAATTAAAAAAGAGTGTACTGCAGTGTACAAGAAAATCAAACCATGATGTCAACAACATCTTATTTGTAGGTATCACAACAACACAGCAGGAAATCAAATGCTGAGAGATTGTGCTGACATTAACTGAGTACCTACCATCACCAGAGTTTATTCCCACTGTGAATATTTAATTACAACACAATCACCATTAGTATCAGGAGGAGGCAGTTGCTACTTCGCAACCTTTATATGACAAAGATATCAGCACTAGAAAAACTTGAACTTTTTTCTGCGGAAGTGATTGATGCTGGCTAAGAAATCATAGCTTTGTCCCTGCTTGGAGATCGCTCCTCTGGGAGGCAAAATTAATCATGCCATGATTTCTGCTCTTCTTGAAGCCCCAGCAATGCAAGTTTAGTAAAAAGAAGAAGAAGAAGAAGAAGAAGAAGAAAAAGACGAACTGTGAGGAATTATTGTGTGGAAAGCAGCTGCCACTGTCATTTTTACACAGATCCTGGAAGCTGCTTCGGATTCTCCTCAGTTACAGAGTTGTGTGGGCTCAGTATTCACAAACACATCACTTTCCATCGCCTCAGCTTGATATTTGTGACAGTTCGGCCCTCGCCTACTGCAGCCACACAGCATCTTATTACCTCCTGTCACTTTTGTTCAGGAGAGAAACACAGGAGCATGCTATCAGTGAGACCCTCAGAAAAAGGAGGCTTACATCTAACAGAGTAGAAATGCTCAAGACTTTATAGTTATCTATAGAAATTACATGAATAATAGATTCTATAGATTGTGTGAGACCGGTTTCAGGTTTGATCCCTTAATTGTTGATGGCATGAGCAGCAGCCAGGAAAATGCACCCGAAGAAAATATTCTCTTGGTAATGAGTACTCATTTAAATAGTTTTAACTACGATTATTTTTTGTACCTTTAATAACCAACATGGGAAAGGGTTTGATCTGGAAGTGTTAATACCTCTTGTTCTTTGTTAACCATGGGCAGAGACCCATCAAAGATTGCATGGTGCAGGTAGACATTTTTCCAAAGGAAAACAACCAGGGTTGTTAGCTTAGCCCAACTTTGGTGACTCAAAGGCAAAGGAAGAAGTAAATAACAGAAGCATACATCACTGTCACGGCTGCAGGGTTGTGTGATTGATTATTGCAAGCACCAGAGATCCTAACTTGCAGCTTACTAATGTTCTGATTATGCCTGCTAGGCCGTGTTGTTGAACTCTGCCTTACTTTAGATTATAAAGATTGTACCAAGCATTGCATCTCTTTGCTGAATAAATATGTGTTTTGACTATTTAGTACTTTTACTATTTTACTCTTAAATGAAGTGGTGGTGTAGTGGTTAGTCTGGCTTACAGCAAGAAGTTCCCAGGTTTGGGCATTTTTGTGTGAAGTTGGATTGTTCTCCCATGCTTGTGGTGGTTTTCTCAAGCTTCTCTGGTTTCCTCACACAGTCCAAAGACATGAACATTAGAATAATTGGCTGTTCCAAATATGCTCCTATGTGTGTGTGTGTGTGTGTGTGTGTGTGTGTGTGTGTGTGTGTGTGTGTGTGTGTGTGAAAATTGTCATGTGACTGTGTCCTGGTCCTGCAGTAGTCCGGCAGGGTGTACTCCACCATTGACTAGAATAGAGCATGAAGTAGCAAATATGTGGTGATGAGTGGTAAGTACGAATGAAACAAATGATTTGTGCGAATTTTTCTTTGTGTGATAGAAAATGCTGTCATAGACGCTGCGTGATGTCCTTCCACATTTTATGGCTGTGTTATGATAGACGGATAAAATTCAAACACATTTTTGGTGAGCTAACGTGCTCAGAATCACAGGTTTCTTGTAATAGTTCTATGTTTTATAAGTTTATGTTGTTTGTAAAACTCACAAGACTTCTTTGTAGACTAGTGCTTCTCAATTATTTTCTGTGGCGCCCCTTTAGGAAGAAAAAAACATTTCATGCCCCTCCCCATCGCCCCGCGAGCAACTATAAATAGTATTATTCGTCTATAAATTTGTTATTAGTACACCTCTGCATAACATTGTACCCTTATTAACATTAAAAACAAAAAGAAAGAAATATAGTTCAACTTACAGTAAAGAAAAACTTCATTAACATTTTAAAAGCTGTAACAGAAAAGATTTAAAGTGCACCAATGTGACTGAAATTTAAAAAAAACGTCCTAATTTAAAACACATTCAACTTATTTATGTCTTAATATTTCCGTCTCTCTCCACCTTTCTCTTCGTTCCTGTTAGAAAACTTTCTGTGCTGTTTCTTGAGAGGATGTTTACTGCACTTCACATGGCTCGTTCGTGTCAAAAACCGCGACACCATAGTGCGATAATGAGAACGTCAGTGCCAACTACTGGAGTGGAGGTGCAATTACAATCAATTCTCGTACACTATTCCAGAAAATCATGATCCCCAGGGTCAAACGCGCTCCCCCCTTGCATCACACCATGCCCCCTGGCACCATATCCAGCCCCCCCCAAGGTGGGCGTGCCCCACTATTTGAGAAGGACTGTTATACACCCATGTGCATTTAAAAACATTTTTATGAGGGTGCTAGGTTGAGCCATGCTGTGGTTATACGTCAGCCATTTTTTTTTTTTTTTTGGTCTTACAACAGGCATATGACTTGTATGAGCATTACATGGTTTGGCTTACAATACACATTTTATGTGTGAGCGCAATTGCACAATTTTTACAATGCAAATTACAATGCATATATGTATTTACAATGCAAATACAATGCAAATTATTAATTAATTAATCAATTAATTGATTAATTAGTTAATTCTCTAAGCATTTTAAACCGAGTTAGGGTCACGGGGAGGCTGGCACCTATCTGAGCCGACTCTGGGTGAAGGTGGGGTACACCCTGAATGACTCACCAGACCATTGCATGGCCAGCACACATACAACCATTCACACTCTCTCTCTCTCTCTCTCTCTCACACATACGTTGGAACTGCCAGAGATCCTACTGTGCAAAATTTTTTGGACTGTGGAAGTAAACTGGAAGGCCCAAAGGAAACCCACACAAGCAAAGGGAGAACATGCAAAGTCACAGGAACGAGAGAATCCAGGACTCGAACCTAGGCCTTCTTGCTGCGAGGAGAACATGCTCACCACTGTGCTACTGTGTGACCACAATACTAATTGCTATAACTTTATCCCATTGGCATCTCTGGCATAAGCTTCTCTGACCATTACTTTTAAAAGAGTTTTTAAAAAGTATTGTTAAAATATGATGTTAAAAAATATTTCCATTTTGAGTAATTATGCAGCCCATATGCTGACTCCACAAATAAAACATTATCAAAAATAACAGCAGGGTTCAGATTCCTCTGAACTTATCACAACTGTCTCACTGGGTTGTAAACAGTTGCTTTTATATTTATAGCTTAATTAATTTATAGTTTATGGTAAATGAGCTGGCTTTGATAGACATTGGCACAAAACATACTGCACTGAAAATAACTGCTGACATGGGAGGTTTGAGTGACCTCTGGGTACCTGACATCGCTGAGCTTCTGATCTCATTTAGGTTATTAACCTGGGAGTCAATCTGGTGAAGATAAATACCACAATTATGTGTGAAATAACGACGATTAAAAAAAAAAAAAAATTAGCATTGGGCAGTATTGGTGTTGTAGTGGGCAGCACACCACCTCATAGCAAAAAGGCCTGGGTTCGAATCCCAGCTTTGGTGGGCTTCCTCTGGGTACTCCAGTTTCCTCCCACAGTCCAAAAACATGCACAGGGGGCTAATTGGCTGTTTCAAATCAAACCTAGGTGTGAGTGTGACTGGTTGTGTGAGTGTTGGCCCTGCGATGGCAGAGCAAGCTGTCCAGGGTATACTCCACCTTCACCCAGATGGCTAAGATGGGTGCAAGCCTCCCTGCGACCCTAGTTAGGATTAAGTGGCTTAGAAAATGAATGAATTTTAGCATCTTGTAGAATTAAGGAACACGGAACTGAAGGTTCGGGTTACATTTTTTCCCCTTAATCATTAATTCCTTATTATTATGAGAAAACTCATCAGCCCCCGACATAGAGGTGGATCCACGATTATGAATAATGAGAGCACTCAAAGTTACTGCAATAATGACAGAGTTGGCAGGACACTAAGAGAGAGAGAGAGAGAGAGAGAGAGAGGGAGACAGAGAGAGAGAGAGAGCGAGAGAATGTAATGATGAGCTCATACTCATAAGTCAAACTACTGACCGCCACGACGAAGTAGACAGCGCTGTGTCTACTAGTTAGTGAACTTCATAATAAAATATTGTGTGTATGTGTGTGTGTGTGTGTGTGTGTGTGTGTGTGTGTGTGTGTGTGTGTGTGTGTGTGTGTGTGTGTGTGTGTGTGTGTGCTCCCTGCTCAGGTTTTGCACTGAATGGGTTGATATTAGTATGCAGCATGAGCATGCACACTTTATTTCCAGAACACATTTGGTTTGAGTCCTGGGATTCGTGCCATCACTCATATGACTCATAGTGTGATATGATAGATGCTCAAAACAATTTCGGACACAGTTAAGCCGAAGACATATGGCCACTTGACAAAGAATGGATATGTTAATATTCCAAGTCGACCTAACCGCTAAATAACATTTATTTGTCAATAACATCCACTGTTGAGCCTTACAGCAGTATTTGCAAAGACTGAAATTGCTATTTCGGTCATTTCTGGTTGAAGGCGGGATAAACCCTGAACAGCACACCAGGCAATTTGAGGGCCAACGCTTCATTCACACTTGCACATAGAGGTGATTTGGAGCAGCCAATTAGCCTACAGTGCATGTTTTTGAACCGTGGGAGGAAACCAAAGTACATCAAGGGAATAATGTGCACATGCACAAAGAAAACATGCAAACTCCATACAGAAATATCCGAGCCCAGGAATCGAACCGAAGGCATTATTGTGTGAGGTGGACGTGTTAACCACTGTGGCACCATGCTGCTTTACTATGCAAAATTAAATTTTTATTTTCTGAATGGCTTTATCCTTTATCAGCGTTGGGGAGAGACTGTAGCTTATCCAAGTCGACCATTGGTGAAGTTGGGGTACACTCTGAACAGCTCAACAGACAATCCCAGGCCAAGCAGAAGAAATTTTTTTTGAGAAAAATATTATGGAATCACCCTGTAAATTTCCATTCCCAAAACTACCACCTGCATCAGATTCGATCTGCTCGTTAGTCTGCAGTTAAACAGGAGTGATCACACCTTGGAGAGCTGTTGCACCAAGTGGACTGACATGAATCATGGCTCCAACACCAGAGATCTCAATTGAAACAAAGGAGAGGATTATCAAACTTCTTACAGAAGCCAAATCATCACGCAATGTTGCAAAAGATGTTGATGCCGACCATGATATTGACGTTGTGTGTCTTTCCTCAAGGAATGTTTTCACAGTTTTTGGTCTATGGCAAGAAGCATTATCATCTTGAAAAATGATTTCATCATCCCCAAACATCAACTGATGGGATAAGAAAAGGATCCAAACTTTCAACCTAAACTTGTGCAGTTATTGAAGATGTAATGACAGCCATCTCCCCAGTGCCTTTACCTGACACGCATCTCCCTATTCCATATCATCAATGACTGTGGAAATTTGCATGTTTTCTTTCAGGCAGTCGTCTTCTTAAATCTCATTGGAACGCCACCAAACAAAAGTTCCAGCATCATCACCTTGCCCAATGCATATTCGCGAGGCATCACTGAATATGACTTTCATCCAGTCATCCACAGTCCACGATTGCTTTTCCTTAGCCCATTGTAACCTTGTTTTTTCCTGTTTAGGTGTTATTGATGACATTTGTTTAGCTTTTCTGCATGCAAATCCCATTTCCTTTAGGCAGTTTCTTATAGTTCGGTCACAGATGTTGACTTCAGTTTCCTCCCATTTGTTCCTCATTTGTTTTGCTGTACATTTTCTGTTTTCAAGACACATTGCTTTGTTTTCAGTCTTGACGCTTTGATGTCTTCCTTGGTCTACCAGTATGCTTGCCTTTAACAACCTTCCAATTTTGTTTGTCATTGGTCCAGATTTTAGACATCGCTGACTGTGAAGAACCAACAACTTTTGCAACATTGCGTGATGATTTGGCTTCTGTAAGAAGTTTGATAATCCTCTCCTTTGTTTCAATTGAGATCTCTGGTGTTTGAGCAATGATTCATGTCAGTCCACTTGGTGCAACAGCTCTCCAAGGTGTGATCACTCCTGTTTAACTGCAGACTAACGAGCAGATCTAATCTGATGCAGGTGGTAGTTTTGGGAATGGAAATTTACAGGGTGATTCCATAATTTTTCCTCAAAATTGAGTGATTCCAAAATTTATTCCCCTGTCCACGTTTTTTTTACCTAACAAGTACCACATTTAAATAAATAAATAAATAAATAAATAAATAAATATATATATATATATATATATATATATATATATATATATATATATATATATATATATATATTTATATATATATTATTGTTAGTGTTTCGTAAAGCCAGAAAGTTGCCATTTGAAATGACTTTAGTTTTGTGTCTGTGATCTACTTTTTTTCCTGCAAAATTAAACAACTGAATGAACATCCTCCGAAACTGGTGATTCCATAATTTTTGCCAGGGGTTGTCTGTAGTATAGTTTTATCTTTTCAGTGTTGCTATGTAAAAGCCATTAGAGGTGAATGAAATTGCCAGTTGCATGAATTTCCCCTTCACCACTGTGTTGCAGTAGTGCTACACTGAAATGTCTACTTACTCTCAGTGTAATCATGATTGTCGTTGGATTCACAGAGGAAGAAAGGATGAAATATTATCTAGTGTTGTCAATATGTCTCACAAGACATCAGAAACATTATATGAGAGAATGTTTTTCCTCCTCACCAAATGCAATAATATTTTTCCTCCTTCGCCTTCTCCTTTTAAAGAAAAACAAGAACAAAACCAAAAGCCCATACATAGGTTTCAATTATATAAGTTCAATTATAATTTAATAGATTTCCTAAATTGAATCACACTGGAGAAGTACTGTCTAGTGTTTGACTGAAATTAGAAAAAAAAAAAAGAGGACGGCAATAGGAAATGCCAGGAGAGAAGACGCTCACTCATGAGAAAACACCAGCAAGACGGGACAAGGAGAGAAAAAAGTTGCACAATGTAGTAAAAGGCTGGAATTTCTGTCATGTAAGTAAAAAAAAACCTCATGAATTAAAAATGGATGGGGACTTGCTGAGCTTCTCATCAAACAGCAGACACCGCAGACTGAACTCTGTATGAGAGTAACCGTGTAAGAAAAAAAACAACAGATATAAATTATTTCACCTGCACTGCTGACAGGATAAATGAATAAGGGAGCAAACGACAAGCATATGTCTTATTAGACAGCAACTTATTACAGATTTTCCACATCCAAATGGACTACATTTATAAATGGCTTGATTGTATCATTTATCTTTTGCAGAATTGTGCGACAGAAAGGTTTAGAAGCGTATTGTTTTTAAGGGGCGGGGGAGCCAAATTCTATTAAACATCTTTATAGTTCCCTTTACTGCTGGGAAAGCATATGAAAGTAAAGGAAGTGCACATATAGGGCCACGAAGAATAGAACAGATGGTGACGGATGAATTCTTAACAGTGGTCGGCTGAAAAAAAGAAAAAAAAATGCAAATGCTATCTGCCCCTCACGTCATTGAAATTCCAGGTCATCTTAATTACTATTTTTCTCTCTATCTTTCGGTTTCTGCTCAGCTTCTTCCAGGCACGTGTCCAAGGTAGTGTGCGTTTAAGCATGAAAAGTCAAAAGCTTCACACTTGAGTAAGCTGATCACTGAAGTCTATTAGCATTAAACACAAGCAGACACTGCCTTCTCCATTTGTGCCTCAGGTTACAGCCACAAGTTAAAGCTTGGGTCAATGTCAAGTGGCGGCTTTTAATAGATTTCGGATTTCTAATGCATGCGAAGCCTGAAATATGGGATGAGAAGATATTTTACTGATGCTGCAGAGATGGCATACGGTACCCTGCCATGATTTAACTACCTAGGCACCAAGGTCACAAGGCTTAAACACAATCACTCTGTCTTTCTGATAGCTTCGGAGGATACCAAGATAAGGAGTCCTATTTCTCTGTACAGTCAAGGGCAGGTATGTAAATACTCAAGTCCTGATGAGTTAGATTTGTTTCATATCGAATATTCTTTTAGTTTTACAGTGGACACAGTTTGGGAATGAAAGGTAAGTCTGCTGTGTGTTTTACGCCCGAGCCTACTGGCTCATCATCAGGCTGGAGCTCATCCCCGGTTTACATAGTGTGAAGTAACTAGGACTTCAACTCCTCCTGGTTGGGATGCTAGTCCATCGCAGGTTACCGTCAAAGTATTTTTTACTGAAACCCATTTATACTGTTGTGGGGCTGGTGGCGTAGCGGCTAGGGTGCTGTGCTCATGATCAGGAGGTTGTAAGTTCTAATCCCAGTTAGACACCCACTGTGCTAAGACCCCTGGGCAAGGTCTCAACCACAAGTGTGCCTTTGTTTACCCAGCAGTATAAATGGGTCTTCTTGTCCTTTCGGCTTTTCCCTTCAGGGGTCGCCACAGCGACTCATCTGCCTCCATCTCACCCCATCCTCTGCATCTTTTTCTCTTACACCAACTGCCTTCATGTCCTCCTTCACCACATCCATGAATGTATAAATGGGTACCAATAAAATATACGGGGAAGGTAACCTGTTATGGACTAGCGTCCCACCCAGGGGCACACTTGTGGTTAAGACCTTGCCTGTGGTGTTAGCACAGTTGGGGTCTTACAGGGATTCGAAGCCACAACCTCTCACTCGTGAGCCCTGTAGCTCTACACCACCAGCCCCAAGAATGATCCGAGAAGGAGGCATATTTTACCATCCTCTGTGATTTCACTTTTTGTAATTAAATGTGAAATGTGTTCAGAGATGGGCAAAAATAAATCAAAATGCATTTTCACATTATAGATACGTGTTGCGGTCAGTGGTGGTCTAGTGGTATAGGGCGCTGGATCGCTGATCCAAAGATTGGGGGTTCGAGTCCCACTCTCCACAAGGTTGTCACTGTCCCCCCCAGTGGAGCTAACTGGGTTATCAAAGGCCGGCCATGTCTCTCACTGTCTATGGTGTGAGGCATGTAAAAGAACCATTGCTGACTTTCGACAAGAGTAGGCTGCAAAGCCGTCAGCGTGTTTCCGCCCTGCGATGGCCTGGCGAGCTGTCCAGGGTGTACTCTGCCCACGCCCAAAGTTGGCTGGGATGGGCGCCAGCCTCCCCGCGACTCTAATTAGGATTAAGCGGTTACAGAAAATGAACTGAACTGAAGATACGTGTTGCCTATTTTGTACTACTATTACTACTACTATGTCAGCCACAGCTGAGCCAATATGAGCTCCTCCCACACCACGTCTCACGGACAATACAATGCAACAATAGAAACTTAGTGGGTCACAACTTTGCAAACAATATTAGCACAATAACCATTGGCTTACTTATAGCTCATCCGGCCTTTTACATGTCTTTTATTTTGTGCTGCTGTGGCGCCACCCTCCCCTCCAGCTCAAACTTGCTCGGGGAGCCAGGTTAGTTGCCGATCACCTGACCATACGGCCGGTTGTTCTGGGTTACAATATTACAAGCGGCAGAGCAAACGTTTTCTGAATAATTTCTTAATAAAATCACTTCACAAGCCTACCATCTCTCTTTCTGTTGGGGTTCACCGTTCACTAGGACGGCTAACGAAGTAAGCAATGTTTAAGAGCCAGCGTTTTTTTTTTTTTCCTGTTTAATGAGGCGTGCTGTAAATCTGACACATGCCACCAGTCAAAAGGGCAAATAAGATCCGCCCGTTCCATCCCACATTCTCAAATATCCCTGTGATCACAGATGAAGTTTAGTTTTAAAATAATCAACAGAGTTCTGTGTTTGATAAACAGTTTAATAATGCCACATGAATCCATCATAAATTTAATTAAATTCCTTAATTAATTAATACATGGGGGAAAGTTCAATACTGTGGAGGAGGGAGCCCATGCCAGCTGATTTCATGAAAACGTGAGATACACTCTGAAAAGCTCAACACACACACACACACACACACACACACACACACACACACACACACACACACACACACACACACCTTGAGGCAATTGAGAATCTCTTGGCCTAAGGTGCATGACTGTGAAACAAAATCACTCAGATGAGACCCATGCAAGCATGCGGGAGCGTGTAAACCCCACTCGGAAGTGTCCTCTTTCTCGCTAACCGGTTTGCCACTGTGTCACAATGGCAGACATAATTCATATTCATAATTTGCTGACAAATCATACAATGGTATGCAAATACATGAACCGACCAATATAATGTAATTCAGTGAGGGGAACAAGAATTTAGTATTTTAGTTAACTATCAACCACAGGGGCCTACGATGGCCTGGTGGGCTGTCCAGGGTGTTCCCTGCCCTTGCCCAGAATCAGCTGAGATAGACGTCAGCCTCCCCGCAACCCTGATTAGGATTAAGTGCTTCAGAAAAAGAATGAGTGAATGAATGGATCAACTACAGAGCAGCCACTGTGTTTAGAATCTGAAAACAAAATGTTGAAAGTCAAAAATAATGAAATGATCAGTTTGTTTTAATGTTACACATAACCAGAAACATCGTCAGAGTGATGTCATAGCACAATGTTCTATTTATAGGTAGAATATACTACATGGCAGTAATGTGATTTCAGTGAGCATAACGGGATTAAAAAACAATATTCTGAGTGGATAATTCTTAAATCAATGATGAAGATTATTGTTTTTCTTTTGCTTTTATTTGTGTTTACATTTTTCTCTCTGTCAGTGACTTGCATTCTGGAGAGGCAGGTGATGCAGAACCTTCCGTGTTAATCTCGAAAAGAAAACTTAATCATAAAACATAATAAATGTTAATCTTTGTCAGCTGGTATGCATTACAAACCCTTTTACCATTGAAATTAAGTATGAAAATATTTTTTTTCAATAAAGTATTGCAGAATTTCCATATTCCCCATTCAAAATACAGGGCGGAGCTGTATGGTATGGCGGTGCTTTGCTGTGCTGCTGACAGGATGGTGGAATCTCTCACAAACAGCACTGGTATGCGATGCAAAATGTTTTCAAACACTCTGATTATATGTTCTACCTTTTCATAATCTGGATAATGTACGGAATGTATTTGAGTGATGTGTTTATTCTCACAGATTAATCATAAAACCCAGTATAAAAAAAAAAAAAAAAAAAAAAAAAACCCCAAGAAAGTTACTCTGTGAGGAGAACAGTTCCCCAGACTCATGGCAGAGGGTGCTCATGAGCCCAAAGATTCTTGGGTGACCTGCCATCTTCTTTGTTTGTGGTTTCTATTTCCTTTACAGTCCACCTTATCAGAATGATAACTGAGAAAACATTTCCAAGGTGAGAAAATTCACAAATCTGAACTTTCAATCAAACAAGACGTAATAACTAAAGAAAGACCAATGCAGTTGGAATAAACTTCAGCCTGAAATGAAATATGTTGTGTAAGGAATGCTGATATGAGATCTCATCTCATCTCATCTTCTTCTTCTTTTCCTTTCGGCTGTTCCCTTCAGGGGTCGCCACAGCAAATGATCTGCCTCCATCTCTCCCTATCCTCTGCATCTTCTACTCTTACTCCAACGACCTTCATGTCCGCCTTCACTGCATCCATAAATCTTCTCTTTGGTCTTCCTCTGGGCCTTTTGCCTGGTAGTTCCAACCTCAGCATCCTACGACCAATATACTCACTATCCCTCCTCTGTACATGTCCAAACCATCTCAATCTAGCCTCTCTGACTTTGTCTCCAAAACATCTAACATGTGCTGTCCCTCTGATGTACTCATTTCTGATCCTATCCATCCTCGTTACTCCCAAAGAGAACCTCAACATTTTCATCTCTGCTACCTCCAACTCTGACTCCTGTCTTTTCCCCAGGGCCACTGTCTCTAAACCATACAACATTGCTGGCCTCATCACCGTCTTGTACACTTTTCCCTTCATTCTTGCCGATACTCTCCTATCACACATCACACCGGACACTTTTCTCCATCCATTCCAACCTGCCTGCACGCGCTTCTTCACCTCTTTTCCACACTCTCCATTGCTCTGGATTGTTGAGCCTAAGTACTTAAAATCCTCCACCTTCTTTATCTCTGCCCCCTGTAACCTCAAAGTTCCTCTTGGGTCCTTGTCGTTCACACACATGTATTCTGTCTTACTAAGACTAACCTTCAATCCCCTCCTTTCAAGGGCATACCTCCACCTCTCTAGATTTTCCTCCACTTGGTCTCTGCTCTCACTACAGATCACAATGTCATCTGCAAACATCATAGTCCATGGAGATTCTTGTCTAACCTCATCTGTTAGCCTGTCCATCACCATAGCAAACAAGAAGGGGCTGAGAGCTGACCCTTGATGTAGTCCCACCTCCACCTTGAACTCTTCTGTCACACCGACAGCACACCTCACCACTGTCTTACATCTATCATACATGTCCTGCACCACTCTAACATACTTCTCTGTCACTCCAGACTTCCTCATACAATACCACAGTTCTTCTCTCGGCACCCTGTCATATGCTTTCTCCAGATCCACAAAGGCACAATGCAGCTCCTTCTGACCTTCTCTGTACTTCTCTATTAACATCCTCAAAGCAAACACTGCATCTGTGGTGCTCTTTCTTGGCATGAAACCAAACTGTTGTTCACAAATGCTGACCTCTGCCCTTAGTCTTGCTTCCACTATTCTTTCCCATAGCTTCATTGTATGGCTCATCAACTTTATCCCTCTGTAGTTGCCACAACTCTGTACATCGCCCTTGTTCTTAAAAATGGGCACAAGCACACTTCTCCTCCATTCCTCTGGCATCTGCTCACTTTCTAAGACCTTGTTGAATATTCTTGTCAGAAAATCTACTGCTACCTCCCTAGACACTTCCATACCTCAACTGGTATGTCATCAGGGCCAACTGCCTTTCCACTCTTCATCCTCTTCAATGCCCTCCTCACTTCTCCCTTACTAATCTTTGCTACTTCCTGCTCCTCAACGGTCACCCCTTCTACTCTTTTTTCTCTCTCATTTTCCTCATTCATCAGCTCTTCAAAGTACTCTTTCCATCTTCCCAGCACACTTCTGTCATCAGTCAATACATTTCCCTCTCTGTCCTTTATCACTCTAACTTGCTGCACGTCTTTTCCCATCTCTATTTCTCTGCTGTGCTAACCTGTATAGATCATTTTCTCCCTCCTTACTGTTCAACCTATCATACAAGTCATCATACGCCCTCTGTTTGGCCTTTGACACTGCTACCTTCGCCTTACGCTGTGTCTCCCTGTACTCCTGTTTACTCTCTTCGGTCCTCTCAATGTCCCACTTCTTCTTGGCTAACCTCTTCTTTTGTACACACTCCTGCACTTCCTCATTCCACCACCAAGTTTCCTTATCTACTTTCCTTCCAGAGGACACACCAAATACTCTCCTACCGGTCTCCCTGATCACATTGGCTGTGGTTGTCCAGTCCTCTGGAAGCACTTCCTGACTACCCAAAGCCTGTTTCAACTCCTCCTTGAAGACAACACGACACTCTTCCTTTTTCAGCTTCCACCACTTTGTCTTCTGCTCTACCTTTGCCTTTTTCACCTTTCTCACCATCAGTGTCATCCTGCACACCACCATCCTATGCTGTTTGGCAACACTCTCACCCACTACTACTTTGCAGTCACTGACTTCCTTCAAATTACATCGCCTACACAAGATGTAGTCTGCCTGTGTGCTCTTACCTCCGCTTTCATAAGTCACCCTATGCTTCTGTTTCTTCTGGAAGAAAGTATTCACCACAGCCATTTCCATCCTTTTTGCAAAATCGATCAACATCTGTCCTTCTGTGTTCCTGTCCTGGATACCAAACCTGCCCATCACTTCCTCGTCCCCTCTGTTGCCTGCACCAACATGTCCATTGAAGTCTGCTCCAATGACCACTCTTTCACCTCTGGGGGTACTCTGCATCACTTCATCTAACTCACTCCAGAATCTCTCCTTCTCTTCTAGCTTACATCCTGCCTGTGGGGCATAAGCACTAACGACATTGACTATCACGCCTTCAATTTCTAACTTGAGACTCATCACTCTGTCTGACACTCTTTTCACTTCTAGAACATTCCTGACAAACCCCTCCTTCAAGATGACTCCTACTCCATTTCTCTTCCCATCCACACCATTATAAAACAGTTTAAACCCTGCTCCTAAGCTTTTAGCCTTTCTACCTTTCCACCTTGTCTCCTGAACACACAGTATGTCCACCTTCCTCCTCTGCATCATGTCAGCCAGCTCCCTATCTTTTCCTTGCATAGTTCCAACATTCAAAGTCCCTACTCTCAGTCCGAGGCTCACGCATTTCCTCTTCTCTCTCTGCCTACGGACACGCCTCCCGCCTCTCCTTCTTCGACGTCTTCTGCTTAATCTGGGGTCGGGTCGCGGGGGCAGCAGCCTAAGCATTGTGATCAAGACATCCTTCTTCCCAGCCACTGGGAAGCCGGCGACGACACACCGAGGCGTTCCCAGACAAGCCAAGAGACATAGTCCTTCCAGCATGTATTAGGTTGACCCCGGGGTCTCTTTCCGGTTGGACATGCCAGAAACACCACACCAGGGAGGCGTTCAGGAGGCATTCTTACCAGATGCCTGAGCCATCTCAACCGGCCTCTCTCAATGGGGAGGAGCAGCAGTTCTATGTCAAGTTCTCTTTGGATGGCTGAGATTTTCACCTTATCTCTAAGGGAGCGCCCCACCACACGGCGAAGGAAGCTCATTTCGGCCGCTTGTATCCGCCATCTTGTTCTTTCGGTCACTACCTAAAGCTTGTCCATAGGTGGGGGTTGGAACGTAGGTGGTAGATCGACTGGTAAATTGAAAGCTTTGCCTCTTCACCACAATGGACCGGAAAAGGCCCCGCCTTACAGCAGAGGCTGGAGCGGTCCACCTGACGATCTCGCGCTCCATCCTTCCCTCACTCATGAACAAGACCACAAGATATGAGATATAAAACACAATGCATTATCTGTTTTCAATCAAAGGATGAATAATATGTTATTTTGAGTTCATCTGTATTTATAAATCTGACTCTGAACAAGTTAGTGCCTCGCCAGCTGTCAGCCCGACCGCACGTCACTGCTTTCTGTGTACTATACGCTTAAACGATGGAAGAGCGTTAAAGAGACATTGTCACGACTCTTGCGCCTGCTCTCACATGTACTTCAAGCTTACTTGGGTCTATTCAGCACTCTCCTGTGTCTTTCAAAATTTAAAAAATGAGCCATAAAAATGTAGTTTTAGATTTTTTTTTCTGATATTCCTATGTCGTATACACATTTATGCATTTATGTGGCTCGGGCTCGGTGTATGTTGCTGAAGTGAATGTTCCTCTCGACTTCATCTCTTGGTGGTTATTCAAGAACATACACCAAACCCGAGGTACACGACTGCTAATTATAATCTCTGCCGTACAACAACTAATTAATTATTCATGTGCATTCCCCCCCCCCCCCCCCCCCCCCCCGTGCGCCAATCATGTCTCTCACTGTCTATGGTGTCATGTGAAAGAACAATAAGAGTAGCTGCAAAGCCGTCAACATTTTTCTGCCCTGCGATGGCCTGGCGAGCTGTCCAGGGTTTGTGTACTCTGCCCTCGCCCGGAGTTGGCTGACGACGGGCACCAGCCTCCCCGTGACCCTAATTAGGACTAAGCGGTTACAGAGAACGGACTGATGATGTACACACCCAGCAAAGAATGAACACAGGCAGAAAACAGAGCTGTGCTCACTGTGAGGATTAGGGTTGTGTATAACGTTCTGCAATTTGAAAAAACAAACAAAGCAAGAACAAAAACCTCACGATAATAATAATAGTAATTTATGCTATAAAAAAAAAATCACATAAAGGAAATAACAAATTACGAGTCTGCGCCACTCAGAGGCTGCATGCACCACGTTGAGTTTTTATGATGTCATCATGTAGATGTTTTATAAAAAGTATTTTAAATCACAGGCAGTGGTGGCCTGGTGGTAAAGGTGCTGGATCACTGACCATAAGGTTGGGGGTTCAAGCCCCACTCACCACAGGTTATCACTGTCAACCCAGTGCAGCTAACTGGGTTATCAAAGGCCGGTCATGTCTCTCACTGTCTATGGTGAGAGGTTCTTGTAAAAGAATATTTGCTGACTTTCGACAAGAGTAGCTGCAAAGCCGCCAGTGTGTTTCCACCCTGCGATGGCCTGGCGAGCTGTACAAGGTGTATTCTGCCCTCGCCTGGAGTCGGCTGGGATGGGCGCCAGCATCCCCGCAACCCGAATTAGAATTAAGCGGTTACAGAAAATGAACTGAACTGATTTTAAAACACTTTCTTCTTCTTTTCCTTTCAGCTTTTTCCCTTTTCAAGGGTTCGCCACAGCGAATCATCTGATTAATACTTAAAAATACAAAACATTCTTCTTCTTTGTCTTCTTTTTCTGTCAGCTGTTCCTTTCAGGGGCCACCACAGCGAATCATCTGCCTCCATCTCACCCTATCCTCTGCATCTTCTTCTCTTACACCAACTACCTTCATGTCCTCCCCTTCACCACATCCATGAATCTCCTCTTTGGTCTTCCTCTAGACCTTCTGCCTGGTAGTTCCAACCTCAGCATCCTACTACCAATATACTCACTATCCCTCCTCTGTACATGTCCAAACCATCTCAATCTGTCCTCTCTGACTTTGTCTCCAAAACGTCTTACATGTGCTGTCCCTCTGATGTCCTCATTCCTGATCCTATCCATCCTCGTTACTCCCAAAGAGAACCTCAACATTTTCATCTCTGCTACCTCCAGCTCTGCCACCTGTCTTTTCCCCAGGGCGGGCCACTGTTTCTAAACCAAACAACATCGCTGGCCTCAACACCGTCTTGTACACTTTAAAAATACTTTTAAAAATACAAAACATTAAATGTTTTAATTAAAAATTGATAATTAAACCCATCAAATACAAATGAATGAATTCTATATTTGAATAAAAATAAGTGTTTTTAAATACAACTATCATAAATACTGCCCATACATGTGTGTTGTAATGCTTGTCTATTCTAGATGGTACACATGTAACAGAAACTGAACCGTGCTCATTGAAGTGGTATGGCTATCTTCGAAAAGTTGTCAGATGACAGCACTTTGACAGCAACACTCTTGTTTTCATATGCCTCAGTAGTCTTCAGCTACCAGTCACAACCCATTTGACACATTGGGTGTTATGCTACATGGCACAGATCATCTGTGATCCTAAAAGATACCACAGAGCTATGCACCTTAATACGTTGCACAGTTTGGGCTCCATCAGCTGACTCTTTTTACGCAGGAAGTGTTAACACTTGTTACTTTACGTAATTCGCACATGCGTTAAGAGGGTCAGATATAATCAGCTACAGAGTCTGGTTTGTTGTGAACAGCAAACAGACTATTCTGCAAAGAATGTTCAGGAATGGTTTGAGTAACCTGACAAAGAGTTCAAGGTGTTGACTTGGACTTTGCATTCTGCAGATCTTGGTCTGATCTGATGTGGGATGTGCTAGACAAACAAGTCTAATTCATGGAGGTTAAGCGATCTGCTGCTAGCATCTTGGTGCCAAATATCCCAACATACCATAGAGGTCTTGGAGCTTCCTTGTTTTGATACATCTGGGCTGCTTGGTGGCACAGCAGAGACCTAAACATTTGAAGACTTGGTTTAAATATTATGGCTGCTTGGCTTACAATCATATCAGTGTGTCAAAAGTGATTTCTGATTGGCTACGGCAGGGGTCCCCAACCTTTTTATCAACGCTTGACAATTTTACCGCGGACCAGGGTTGTGTCATAGATTGTTTATATTGTAAATATAATTTATTTATACAAAAATATTATTATTATTGTTATTATTATTATTATTATTATTATTATTATTATTATTATTAACAACAACAATAATAATAATAATAATAATAATAATCACTCCATGAATGTTATTTTTCAACAGTTGAACTAAAATTGGTTGGGAGGTAGAGCTTGAACCTTTTCATAAAAAAAAAAAAAAACAAAGAAAGAAACAAACTAAAAGCCCACATGTGATGGTGCACCAGCGGCACGAATGAAAGCTCAGGCTCAGTCTCACCCAAAATCCCCGCTATTGTTTGAAACATGTCCAACTCTCCTCTGTTCATGTGCCGTCCCCTTGTGTGTTACTTTTTGGCGCTCAAATGACCGACATGTAACCGAGAGAATCCCGTCAATTATTCAAAATAAAAGATTTTTCAAAAATAAAGATCGTTCAGACTCAGATAATAAATAAAATTGAAATAATGAATTATTTCTTCTGCGGACCCCTGGACTACAGGACAAGAACTGATGGGTGGATCATGCTGAATTATGTCTGCAAGTTCTCTATGGTGTGTAAGTGTGCAGAGACTTGTTAGTCTCTCTGTTTGCTCTTGTTTAAATTATCTGACTTTGTAAATTTGTTCCGGGCTATTTCTTGAGAACTGCTTGGGATATCATTCTAAAGTTTTGTATACAGATTTCTTATGGTAGGTTTGTGTGTGTGTGTGTGTCAGTTTTTCATTTTGACCTTTGACCTTCTGACAATGATTTTTTCTGGGCTATTTCTCAAGAACAGTTGGGTGGCTGGGAGGGTTTGCCATTTAGGATTGATTTTTTTAAATATTTTTTAATTAAACTTTTGATTAGACCCTCAAAGGGTCATAGCTGGTTTTCTTTAATGGCAGAAGAGCAACTGAAACAACAGTAAATGTGAACTTTCAATGTTAATGTTTATTGGAATATATTTTAGATGTGGCCAAATATTTTAGACATAGTGTCAAACCTTCTTAATATTTTATTAGGCTTCATTCTCTTTAAATTCAACATGCAGAACAGTTACTCAGACATAAAAAAAAAAAAAATCAATCTCGTACCTGTGCTTTCTAATTGCACCTGCGCGTATTTCCTTTTAATAATGTCATTTCAGAACACCCTCCGAGTCAGGAATGAGGTCCTGCCCCAAGTGGAGGAGTTCAAGTATCTTGGGGTCTTGTTCACAGTGAGGGAACGATGGAGCAAGAGACGGATCGCTGCAGCCTCTGCTGTTAAACGGAGCCTGTACCAGTCTGTCGTGGTGAAGAGGGAGCTGAGCCGCAAGGCAAAGCTCTCAATTTACCAGTCTGTCTATGTTCCAACACTCACCTATAGTCACGAGCTTTGGGTAGTGACCGAAAGAACTACATCGCAGATACAAGCGGCTGAAATGAGTTTTCTTCGCTGAGTGGCAGGGCTCTCCCTTAGAGATAAGATGAGAAGCTCTACCATTTGGGGAGAACTAGGAGTAGACCTGCTGGACCTCCTTGCATCTGATCAGAATGCCTTCTGAACCCCTCCCTGGTGTGGTGTTTCGGGCATGTCCAACCGGGAAGAGACCCCGGGGTCAACCTAGAACATGCTGGAGGGACTATGTCTCTCAACTTGTCTGGGAACACCTCCGTGTCCCCCCGGAAGAGTTGAAGGAAGTGGCGGGGGGGAGGGATGTATGGGCCTCTTTGCTTAGGTTTCTGCCCCCATGACCTGACCTCGGAAGAAGCAGAAGATGATGATGATGATGATTTCAGAACACAGCTAGATGAAAGGAAATGGTCTACAAGTGTCAAAAACTTGTTGGCATTTTTTTTTTTGCAATATAATGGGCAACCTCCTGGGTCTAAATGGGAAACTAGCGCCATTTTGTTCAATACTAATGGAAATATTTAACATTCTGCCTGAAAAAAGAAATGAGAGGTTGCCCAGCAGATGAAATGATAAATTCTGTGTCCGTATCCGACGTAAGAGGTGACCTGATCCAATACCCCCCCCAGTGTTTGTTGATCGTATGTCTAATAACCGCCCATGTGTACTGGGAGCAAAATCAAGCAAAGTTACCAATTTTATTCGATCAGTCTCTGTAATGGTCAAATGAGGCATTCACTGGCTGTAAAAGTGAGTTTACACGGTATTTCAAGACCCCCTGCCACTGGGGAATGTCTATAATGTTCACCAGTAACAAAACATTTGATTGTTCCGCTATGCTTTAAAAAACAGGAGAATATTTTGCAGTGATCTCTTGGCAAATGTTCAACAACCGATAAACCATCAGAAACTGCTACAGCAAAACTATGGGATGCTCTGAATGAATGGAGCGATGAGCCAGATATGGACCTATCAGAAAGTGAAGACGAGGATTTTTCACCTGATTGTCCTGCTCACTAACTTCATAAATTTAAGCAGGTTCCTGGCCATGTGCTTTTGTTTATGTTCGTATTGATTGGTTCAACATGCCATGTGCTGACAGTGTTGATTGGCTTGATTTTACTTCCAGGAAAATGTTTAAAGGAGATGTTTAAAGGGAGGGAAAAGTAAGGGGTCTTTTTTTTTTTTTTTTTTTTTTTTTTTACATTTATGCTGTTTTCTGTTTATTTTCAGCTTTCATGTAAGTAATTTGGTTGATACCACAAAATGAATAATACAAATACCAGTAAAACTCTTTTATTGTTCTGTTATTATTCATGTTTTCCACCTCAATGGTAATAAGCACTTACCGTTCCACTCCGCTGGTAACATTTTAATAAGCGCCCACCCACTCCAATTTTTAAGTGCCCTGGGCGCTTAGCACATCAAATACAGTATTATATTTTTTAAAATTTTGCACCAAAATAATTATTGTGGCATACCTACTTAATTTTTACCGCTCACTATTTGATGCATTACACTATCTGTATGTTTTTTAAAATAATGTTAATAGTGATGTAAACTAGAAGACACAGAGAAGCTTTGAAGAGATATGTACAAAGATTAAAAAAAAAGATTTTGGTATGCTCTCAGCAAAGAGAACAAAGTAGTGACCAGCGTACTTTTTGAATTCTTCACTGTTTCTTTCCTAAGCTGGGGACAGTGAGAAAAAGATACAGGGACTGCAGCCAAGTGTGACCATGGTGCTCGTATTTCTCTGGCAACCTCTGCAGACTCCTGCCCGATGGCTGAGTTGAATACTGAACACCACGGCACTGCATTGCTGCTCCTACCCCTCCAGGAGGATTGAAAAAAAAAAAACGCCTCAACATTGCTTTGATGGCTGCCACCACTAAAACCACAACAAATTAATACTTCTTCTTTCATGCCAACAAGGGGCTAGCCTCAGTCACATACCCAATTGCTCTTCTCTACCTATGCAGTATTTACAGTCTTTATGTGCAGTGACCATGAAGAATTATTTGTAAACAGGATGACCTTTTCTTAAATCCAACCCTTCACTTTGATGCATGAGCTCGGCCACAAAGCACCTGTGATAAGTGAGTTTTCATGAACAGTCACTGTAATTTTTAGATATAGGTTCCTTTTTCCATATATACATACACTGCTATCCCTTTTACAGCCTAAATACACCTAAATACACCGAGTGTGTTCTGAGTATAAGGAACACTAAATTTAGTTTGACATGTTTGCACACTGATTCATCAAAGTGTTGGACCAATTCGAGGGATATCGCTATACTACATCCTCTCAGATCTTACTTACTTTCTAAAACAAGCACAGCTCCCTTATTTGTGCCAAGGGTTTGTTTTTTGGAACTTTGATAGATTGTATCAGGGTTTTATGTTTTAAAATTACATTGGCACAGAAGCAAAAAAAAAAAAAAAAAAACCCTCCAAAAAACAAAAAAAGCAATCCAGAATAAAATAAAGTCATAGAAAAAGGTATATACTTTTTCTTCACCTCTCACTTTTCTGCAGGTAGGGGGAAAGCGGCAGATATTTGTGCACTGAGTAAGGAGTTACAAGTATTGCTTTTGTTTTCGAAACCTATAAAGGAAATGTTGTAGAAACCAATCCAAGTGCAGAGCTAAAATTTTTTTTGTTTCCCTTAATTTTCCAAAGCACTTTAATCTTTATTAGGCTCGCAGGGAAAATGGAGCCTATCCAAGCTAACTATAGACGAATGCAGGGTATATAGCTCACCCAACCTTTGCAGGGCCAACACACACACACACACACACACCCTCCCACACACACACACACACACACACACACACACACACACACACATACATACACATTTATATCTTGGGCCACTTAAGAAGATGTACATTTATAGTATAAGAAAGAATGAAAAGGAACACTGGGTGAAGGCTACGTACAACCTGAACAGCTCACCAGGCCATAGCAGGCTCATCACACACACACACACACACACACACACACACACACACACACACACACACACACACACACACACACACGTTTACACTCACACCTAGAGGAGATTTGAAACCAAATAGCTTAATGTGCATGTCCTTGGATGGTGGGAAGAAACCCACAGAAGAACAGAAAGAACATACAACTACTGCTACCCACTACTAGGCCATCTAATTATACATATATATATATATATATATATATATATATATATATATATATATATATATACATACATACATATACATACATATACATACATACATATATATATATATATATATATATATATATATATATATATATATATATATACATACTTGCTTTAATTTTGATTTTCATTGTGTGTGTGTGTGTGTGTGTGTGGTTTATAACTGGGCAGAAATTAACTCCAATTATTTTCTATCTGCTCAATTTCTGAAATTGGCTCTCTCAGTGTGAAATGAGAATTTGCGATGGTCAGTGTATAACCAGTGAATAAATAAAAATCCTTCTTCATGTGTACAAGCGTGTGCCTCCTAACGTGGTGATATGTAACCAGTCAGGGTAATTAATTGGCGAGCTTTCACCATCATAAAATAGCTGCAGGGTTTCCGCAGTCAGGACACACACCATTAAAATGCAGATCACACCATGAGGCATAAAACTGAAATCTCTGTCCCAGTAGAGTCGAAGATATTAACACCAAATCACACAACATCTTGTCTCCAAACAAAGTGTTCTGTGGACATTCAGCACTGATAATCCTTTCGCAAGAAATCTTGTAGGGCCAGGACCTCGACCCAGGAGATAACCAATGATCTAATTTCAAGGTTGTGTTGATGTGCTGTAACTCTCGAACCGGGAGTGGGGTGTTTAGACCTTCAAATCTGCCAGTGGGTGAAGAGAATAAAGTGCCAGGATAATAAGATTAATTATTTCGTACAAAAGTATCGATCCTGTGTGTGGAATAGTGATCAGTGCAATAAGGCTTAGACGGCAGCCATAAGAAAGGCAGGAGGATTTTGTAAAGCTGGGGATGATAAGCTGATGGTGAAATTAAAGGGACAGGCTTTGCTTATAGCAAATATTTAGACCAGGGGTCCCCAACCTTTTTATCACCGCGGACCGGTCAATGCTTGACAATTTTACCGCGGACCAGGAGGGGGGGGGGGGGGGGGGTCTTTTACAGCCTCTCACCATAGACAGTGAGAGACATGGCCGGCCTTTGAGAACCCAGTTAGATGCACTTGGGGCAGTGACAACCATGTGGACAGTGAGACTCAAACCCCCAGCTTTAGGATCAGCGATCCGGCGCCCTATACCGCTAGGCCGCCATTGTGCCTGTATAGTAAGTAGGTAATCCCAAAACATGAGTCACTACATGAGTTATTAATTTTTATATTAATTTATCAGACTGCCCAGAAGTGTTTTGGCGATTCTGATGATAACTGCATTGTCCACAGAACTAGTTCAAGGTTTAATCTGTGTGAGTATCCTGTTAATCACCAAAGCCATTAACATGACAACGTTTCAAATTAAGGGACTAAAGATGGGTGCCACAGGCTGTGCAGTCTGCTCAGGAATGAATCGAGAGTTTATTACACCTTTCTAATGACTTGCAGATCTGGAGCTCTTTCCTGAAGATCCCTGGTTGCAGTGTGGTAATTGTTAAAAGAAAAACAAAATCGAAATACATATGCATGGATATAAAATAAATGTTGAAAATTTAGTCTGTTCATTTTAATACACACATTTCGAGCTGGAAAGGAAAAGATTGTTTTTGAAAAAATGAAATAGAGTGCATGTGTGCGTGCGTGCGTGCGTGCTTGCGTATGTGTGCATTCATGTTTATACATTCGGTAATTGTACACGCATGTAAATCAAGGAGCTTAATAAAGGAGTATAAAATAGAACATACTAAATATTTACATCATTAGAACATTACAACAAATTCTCAGCTGCACACTTGTACACGTGCGTCCAAATTATAGGGCACAGACCAATGCTGAAACATCTTTAAAGGGCCGGTGATGTTTTGTACAAACCATGTCACAGACACTCGGAAATTAACTGAGGCTTGATTATTCCGTAATATTCACACGCAGTATTCCCAAGCTGCTCTTATTGCCCAACTGAAAGTCTCTAAAATGTATTTTATGTCAAAAGTCAATAATATGGAACAATTAAAGATCTCCCTTAAGGCTTTGAAATGAAATAAAACTCTCTCTAAGACTTTAAATATATGCAGAGTGAGGGCAGACCTCTTTGAAACAAGTCCTCCAAAAAAAAAAAAAAAAAAAAAAAAATGTGCTGAATGCATTTTTAATGATCTCTTTCCTCATTATTCCTTTTTTTTTTTTTGCCTGAAACCTGATCATTTTGCCAAGTAAATTATTTAAACTCTGTAGTGATATATAATTTGTAAGGAAATGTGTGTTACTGTCATTAGGAGGCAACAGAAAATCACGTCTGCTTCTTTCAAATCACTTCTAACATTATTTTAATCTGCACAGCTATGAATCTGATACTGTAAATTCCACATGCATTATTCGCATGAACACGTACGTCATAGACAACAGAGAACAAAATAGGCAGCTTGCAGCAATGAAAAGTGTGAAAACAAGATCCATCAATCCAGTGTAAAAACATGGAGATTTGGACAGGAAGCTGAATAGGAAGTCCCATGGATCGAAGAGCATCATGGGAAATGAGTCTGTGCAGGGGAGTGATTAAAGAAGTTCCCTTAAAACTTTAGGCCTGTTCATGTGATGAAAGTTTTGTTTGCAGTTAACGGCGATGAATCCCTGACTGCTCTTTTTACACACCAAGTATATGAAGTAAATCGAATGAATGCTACGTTTATTTATACATAGTCATAAATTAAAAAAATAAAACAATATGATTGATACTTTGATGTTTTCTTTTTATCACTAGTTCATAAAGTCCACATGGACTTATAGATTTTGGCCTAGAATCAATAGATAAAAGGACAAGCAACTGCATTGTTCCCATCGTGCAGGATCCGGAGAGATTCTCATCAACAAGGAGAATCCTGATACATTGGTGCTGGGAGAAGCAAATTTATTTACATTCCTGACTGTAATCATCACTGAATCCATAAAAGATCCGTCGGTTACTGTAGCATTACAGGTATGATTGTATTATACTACAAACCTCAATGATTCTCCCCAGACTAGTCATGGGAAGGGTTCAGATTGGAAATCCCACCTGCTGATCATTGTGCTGGTAAAATTGTAAGATAGTTGATGACTTTCAAGGGTTAAACAACCAAATGTAAAGAGATACACTCAGAAAGAACCCGTGTCCTGTGAGGCCCAGGCGTTGACCACTATGCCCCATACTGCCCAAAACGTATATATTTAATTCCAATAATTATAGGGATCCCTCGATACTTCATGCTTCAATTCATGTGGCTTCAGTGCATCACGGTTTAAAAAAAAAAAAAAATCGAATTAAAAAAATAAGGAAACTAGAAAAACTGGTAAGGAAAATGCCACAAAAACAAGTCCAATTATGAAGTAAATAAATAGATAAATAAATCATAAACAAACACAAAACAAACAAAAAAACTGTTATATATGGAAATTTAGAATAGGAAAAGTGCCCCGTGAAACCAGCAAAACAAGACAAACAACTGTCTGTCTTCCTTTCGGCTTTTTCCCTTTTACTCGGGAGTCGCCACAGTGAATCATCTGATTCGTGCGTTTGATTTGGCAGAGGTTTTTACGTCGGATGCCCTTCCTGTCACAACCCTTTTTAGCAAGGGACAGAAACACGCTGACGACTTTGCAGCTCCTCTTTACGAAAGTCAACAATGGTTCTTTTACATGAACCTCTCACCATAGACAGTGACAGACATGGCCCGCCTTTGATAACCCAGTTAGCCGCACTGGGGGGGGACAGTAACAACCTTGTGGAGAGTGGGACTCGAACCCCCAACCTTTGGATCAACGATCCAGCGCCCTATACCACTAGACCACCACTGCCCCACGAAAACAAGACAAGACAAACAACGACATACAATAAATACAATTTAATAATATTAACAAAATAAGGCAAAATAATAGCTTCCAGCTTAGAGCTAAACAAAATACAAACAGAACAAGGGTCACAAAATAAGGATCGTCACCAAGCAGCTGTAGCATGGTAAATTTAGAGACGGCGCGATAGCCGGCAGTCAAAAGTTTGGAATCCCGCGTATCAAAAGACATGAATGATAATAATCCTCGCGTTGGCTGTGGACAAATGCAGATGATGGACTTGGGTGATGAAGTCTTGAATGATGAAACTTGGATGATGCGCGTTGGATGATACCCCCCTGGATGATCCGTGCCCTTGGAAGCTCCGCCTTGGATGATCCCCCAGAGCCGGTCAACAACTGGTCCTTATATAGATTCTCTAAAGTTCGGGAATATTCCTTTTCTCAAATGTTCTCATGACATGACCAGTCACAGGGTGCATGCACAACTAGGTCAATCACGAAGTTTCCATAATATGCTGGAATTTTACAGACCCAAGTAGACTATGCAGGCAAAACAACTGAGAATTGTGTGTGTGTGTGTGTGTGTGTGTGTGTGTGTGTGTGTGTGTGTGTGTGTGTGTGCGTGCGCGCACGCGCACGCGTGCATTGACCATGTCTTCTTAGCAGAGTTATAACCTTACAAATGTTTATGGAAGGTTAAAAGCCTGAGTCAAGAAATAAATCATGAAACAACAGTAACTCTGTCCTTTACATGCAAAGCATTATAGCTGCTGCAGTTCCATTATAGCCTATGGGAGGGAGCTGTGTCATCTCTCCTAGCCAATGGGAGGCCAGCAGGGCGGAATGTTGGGAGATAGGCAATGGGAGGTAGCTGCGTCATCCCTCCTAGCCAATGGGAGGCCAGTGGGGTGGGATGTTTGAACGTCATTGATGGGAGAGCAGCTCGTGCATCGTTTGAATGTTTGAATGGCACGTTTGAATTTTTAAGATAGCGCTTTCGTAACGTGAACTTGTTTCATATACAGAGACAAAAATTTTAGGAAAATGCGTTTCGTATCCTACATTTTTTGTTTGGTGAGACTTTTGTAAAGTAAGGTACCACTGTAAGTATACGTCAGTCAGGGGAGGATTGGGTGGGGTGGGGGGTGGATAGGGGGGTGAGCCTACTTCGTGGAATTCGGTGGTCGCGTGGGGATCTTGGTCCCAATTAACTGCAGAAAGTGAGGGATCCCTGTATTTTTAAAGTAACTATGTTCAGCAAAAAAAAAAAAAAAAAAAAAAAAGATCCTGAAAAACTAATAAATTATGCTGTCCGCAACTCCTTCTCACATAGAAACTGTGATTTGATGGTTTGAAACTAGTCTATGTTTGTTCATGGGGTTATTATTTTACTACATTGTTCATTCCTGAATACTACCGAGTTCCTTTCCTCCTGGAAGTGGATCTGAATAGAGTATATAAGACAGGGTAAAAGGCTACAGAAGACTGTTGTATAGACAATGAGACAAAAACCTGGTTTGGTGTGAACTCAGTTTTCTGACAGTTGAATTTCTCAAAAAAAAAAAAAAAAACACCCTTTGTGTGATATGGATGAAAAACCTAAACGAGAATTCACAAAAATGAGCAGCTTGAAAGAACTCAAAGCTGAACAAAACTACTGCTTAAGCATTGCTCAGTCTTTCTTGTTTGTAGCATTGTGGTGTGTGTGTGTGTGTGTGTGTGTGTGTGTGTGTGTGTGTGTGTGTGTGTGGGAAACCTAGCAGGGAGATGGAGAGATCAGGAAACGTGGAGGCGTGTGAGAAATGAAGCTTCACATTACAGTGCATTCTTAAGTATTTTCCAACTGAAATGACACAACATGTAGGTCTCTACTGTTACCACTAATATACTCTCAGCTGATTTGGAGGGAAGCAGGAAAGCATGATAACAGCTGTCTGTTTTATGTGAGATTTGCCTGATTCCATTTTTAAAACTAATATGAAAAATAGCTGGTGGTGGGGTAGAGTGGCTCAGTGGTTAGCACTGTTTCCTCACAGTGAAAAGAGACAGGGTTTGAATTTTAGCCAAGGAATTTTGTGCATAACATTTGAGTGTTCTCCCCATTCGTGCATGTATTTTCTCCAGGTACTCCAGTTTGCCCTAATAAACATGTTCACAAGTGGAAATGCAAGTGGGGAAAGCCATTATTCTCTTAAGATAGACTGGCAATGTGCCTCTTGCAAGAAGTAGTCTGTCATTGCTATATTTTATATATATATATATATATATATATATATATATATATATATATATATATATATATATATATATATATATATATATATATATATATATATATATATACTCTGCTAGATATATATTGCAGTGTACTATGGTAGTATACAGATGCTCCTGCTTTACGTTTATTCATCTTACGTTTTTTTTCGATTTTACATTTTTTGTAAAAAAAAAAAAAAAGTCAGTTTGAGTTTAGCACGCTCTCCGTAGTACGAGACGATCTTACGTAGTAGGCACTTACGCATGACACTGCATCCATTGTTTACATGGCGCTGCGTTGTTCATTGTTTACAAATGACAGACTGAACGTGCCTTGCTTCTTCCCCGTTCACCGCGTGTTACTCTTGTGCTAAGACGTCGTCTCTGTGATCTTTGTGTTTACTCTGTTTTGCGTATTTGTAACCCTACGCAAATATGGTTGGTCAGAAGCGTAAGCCTACTAGTGATAATGGTAATCAGAATCAGTGGGAATAAGTGACTTTGATTAAAATTTATTTATTTGAAATTATTTTGCTTGAATTTAATTTATTTGAAATTAATGTTGACATGATTTTACAATGTTATGTTTATAATAATTGATTTCGGGGTGTTTTATGAGTTACAGTAATAGTATTTATGGATGTATAGTACAGTATGAACGGTCATACGTCACTGGAACGTACAGTAACAACTTACGTTTTTTTTCACCTTACGTTCGGCCGTTCGGAAATGAACTAAAACATAAATCGAGGAACGTCTGTACAAGCCTTTATATCTTTACAAAGCTCCAGTGCAATCTGTAACAGGTGCATGTTTTTCATTCAGACGATATTTCATTTCATACCAGTCGAACTTCAAGGGTAGTCCGGTCAGCTATTTTCTCAGCTGGTTAGACCCTTCACATTTCATTACAAGATATTTCATCCATTTCTGTGTAATTACCAAACAGCTGTCAAGAATCTAAGGACAAAGTGACCAGTGGGCCAAGAAATGTTAAAATAGTAACAAGAATCAGTGCTCAACATTACAAGTGGCGCCTCGATGTACTTGTATATCTGTCAACTGAGGTGTTATACAGTAAATGTGGTTTTAGTTCAAGCAGAAAAACTTTATAACTGTAGATAAAGCAAAGTCATTTCAGGAGAGTAGATTTTAGCTTTTAGCGGTTCTTAATTTAGAAGCAATTTAGAGACAATTTAATCATTTAGAAGCAACCCATTATGCTGCTTCATGACAATCCATCATACCATTATTAAGAATGACTGATGCATGCAAAGATAACTTATCACGTTTACTTAAAATTGCAAACTGACTGCTCTCTTAATTAGCATTTTTCACATTTTTAGGTTTCACAGCTCTGTCGCTACCATGACCAGATGAAGTTACTTCTTGTGAAAAAAAAAAAATGATTGTGCATAAACAATAGCCCAACGGAAAACAAAAATAGACTAAAGAAATTGTTAGTCACAAGGGAAGCACCAGTTTGCTATCAGAATTTCATCGAGATAAAGATGGGTACTGTTCACAGCGCTTTTAACTGGAACAACTTTGAAATAAGCAATGACATCAACATCACCTGATTAGTCTGCAAAGGGGCAGTGCTGGCCTGTTGGTAAGCGGCTGGATTACTGATCCCAAGGTCAGAGATTCAAGCCCCACTATCATAGGTTGTCATTGCTGTCCCCCAGTGCAGCTAACTGGGTTACCAAAGGCTGGCCATGTCTCTCACTGTCTGTGGTGAGCAGCAGGTAAAAGAACCTTTGCTGACATTTTGTCAAGAGTAGCTGCATGGTGGTCAGCGTGTTTCAGCCCTGCGATTTCCCAGCGAGCTGTCCAGGGTGTATCCGCCACCCTAATTAGGATTGAGCGGTTCAGAAAACGTAAAAAAGATTATTTAAATTGGGCAATAAACAATGCCCCTCACTCCCCTTTTTTTAACTCTAGGTTTTAGGATGAAGAATGAATGCATAAACTGTACATATTTACCACCACCACCATCACCAAACCCCCATTACTGCTATTTTGTTTTTCTAAAGCGTCACTGTGACTAAATTTAAAAAACAAAAACAAAAAACAAACAAAAAAAAAAAACAATGTTGGCATCATGACTTAATTTTACTGTTACATAGTGTTATGATTTGGGACTGATTCAATGAGTCAGGTCGAGGCTCAGCAACACTAACTTCAGAGCCTGGAACCGTTTCTGCTATACATGATGGGTGCATTGTTTTTTTTACCCTGATATTGAGACAAAGAATCAGGTAATTCAGAATTTGTTTGTTTGCTGATACAAGTGTTTAGCTATCCAGCTACCAGTATTTGTTAATTGGTTATGTCAATTCATAACAGTAGTTGCTTAGTTCTATACTCATAGATTTCTATACTCATAGATTTCATTCATTTATTTTCAGAACCACTTAAGCCTAATTAAGGTCTCGGGGGGGTTGGTGCCCTTCTCAGTTGACTCAGGGAGCGGGCAGAGAACACCGTGGACAGGTTGTCACGACAGCCCAGTCGTAGAATTATTAATAATAATAATAATAATAATAATAATAATAATAATAATAAAACTAATTAAAATAGCACTGAACTCACTCATTTGCCAAACTATTTACTGAGGCTGGAACTACCAGGTAAAAGGCCTAGAGGAAGACCAAAAGAGACGATTCATGGATGTGGTGAAGGAGGACATGAAGGTCGTTGGTGTGAGAGAAGAAGATGCAACGGATAGGGTGAGATGGAGGCAGATGATTCGCTGTGGCGACCCCTGAAGGGAAAAGCCGAAAGGAAAAGAAGAAGATTTACTCCTGTCTAATCTACAAAATAAATACTTTAATTAAAGTTAACAGCAAATGCTGTAGTGGTTGTCTCCTATGGTTGTCAATCAAGTGTACAAACAAAATAAAATAGCATCTTCTAGCCGACTGATTCTTCTGGAAATCTGCTTATGATTTGCTCATCATGATTGCACAGAATTGGTTATTATTTAAAAATTCCTTCTAAAATCATAAAAATAGACACGGTTACGTTGCTGATATAACAACGTATATACGTATATAGCAACGTATATAGCAACGTATATAATTTGATATAGCAAATGTGTTTTCCTGGATTTTAATCTCCACCTCAAAGCAGAACTGACTGATATTCAGGCCGTGGTGTATATTGTGCATGAGAAGTGTTCTTGTGTAATGGGTAGGATTTGGATTTCCATTGCAGCTACATGCTGAGAGAGCTGGGCATCCCAGCATCACACAAACAGCAGGTTAACTTTATTCATTTCAAATGATTATGATTATCATAGTTCAAAATTGTCCCTGCAAGGATTGGGTACGCATTTAAGTCAATTTAAGTCTTTCTCCTGATTGCACAAGAAGACATCAACAGTCTTTAAGACTTTTAGTTCTTCTCCTACAGTCTATTCCTTGCACTGGAGAATCCTGCTGCAAGCCTTTAAACGATCATCTGATAAGTTCAAGGCCTCATGAATAATAAACGACGCACTTTTTATATATGATGGTTTATATACGAAGAGGTTCCGTTTCACCCCGTGGTGGATTACATGAAAAGGCTAATACTTCTGCACGCCAAAATTCTCCCATCTCCTTAATTACTAATGATAAGATGATCTTTTTCTTTCGGCTGTTCCCTTCAGGGGTCGCCACAACAAATGATCTGCCTCCATCTCTCCCTATCTTCTGCATCTTCTACTCTTACTCCAACGACCTTCATGTCCACCTTCACCGCATCCATAAATCTTCTCTTTGGTCTTCCTCTGGGCCTTTTGCCTGGTAGTTCCAACCTCAGCATCCTACGACCAATTTACTCACTATCCCTCCTCTGTACATGTCCAAACCATCTCAATCTAGCCTCTCTGACTTTGTCTCCAAAACATCTAACATGTCCTGTCCCTCTGATGTACTCATTTCTGATCCTATCCATCCTCGTTACTCCCAAAGAGAACCTCAACATTTTCATCTCTGCTACCTCCAGCTCTGCCTCCTGTCTTTTCCCCAGGGCCACTGTTTCTAAACCATACAACATCGCTGGCCTTATCACTTTCTTGTACACTTTTCCTTTCATTCTTGCAGATATCCTCCTATCACACATCACACCGGACACTTTTCTCCATCCATTCCAACCTGCCTGCACGCGCTTCTTCACCTCTTTTCCACACCCTCCATTGCTCTGGATTGTTGAGCCTAAGTACTTAAAATCCTCCACCTTCTTTATCTCTGCCCCCTGTAACCTCACCGTTCCTTTTGGGTCCTTGTCGTTCACACACATGTTACTAATGATAAGATGATATTTTAAAAAAAAAAAGTAAATTTATGGATATTCTCTCCTCTATTAGAATTGATGTCAACATAAATTGACTTAAAATTGAGCAATAATTGAAATAGGAAAATTACATAGCTTTATCAAATTTAAATCAGTTTCTTTCGAAAACCTATGGTTGCCATTCATTTAAACATGTTTACTTTAGCATGAAGCAAGGCGCAGATTACTGGAACAGCAAAGTCCGAGCTTATCAGTGTTGTGATATTGTAGATTTAGGATCTTTATGCTTGTCAGTTGAGCAAATGTGTGTTTTATCGGAAAGAGGTTTTCATTTTCATGTTCAGAGTGCACAGTAACTCAAGCTACTGGGATCCTCCAAAGTCCATGGCTTTGTAATGTCTTTTAAGCTTCATAAACCGTTAATTTGGATAAAGTGTGTAAAAGTGAAAAACAGCATTTCAGCTCCTCCTGAGTTTCAAACACAAAAAAATAAATCGATTCGGTATAATATTCATAAGTATTGATTCAAGCAGAGCAGTGAAAAATAGAACACTGGCCACAAATAAAGAGCTGGAGGAATAAAATGTACCTCAAGTTTCAGACAGCGAGTTTTTAACCCCATTTTAAAAAAAATTCTCATATTTCTGTAGATGTGAGTACAATGAAAAAATATTGAGATTTACATAAGAATTAGTGTATGGGTATACGTAAATCCCATAATATATAAACTTAATGAATGTAGTTATACATATTTTTATACAGTCAACATTATACCAAGTACCTATTACTCCAATTTATGTTAAATGATGTACTCTTAAAAATAATTAATAAAAGAAAAGGGTTAATAAATGAATAAACAAAACATTTTATCTTACCTTTGTACATTTAGGTCAATTTTAAAGTGTAATGAAAGGAAAAGTGTACAAGACGGTGGTGAGGCCAGCGATGTTTTATGGTTTAGAAACAGTGGCGCTGAAGAAAAGACAGGAGGCAGAGCTGGAGGTAGCAGAGATGAAAATGTTGAGGTTCTCTTTGGGAGTAACGAGGATGGATAGGATCAGAAATGAGCACATCAGCAGCACATGTAAGAGGTTTTGGAGACAAAGTCAGAGAGGCTAGATTGAGATGGTTTGGACATGTGCAGAGGAGGGATAGTGAGTATATTGGTAGTAGGATGCTGAGGTTGGAACCACCAGGGAGAAGGCCTAGAGGAAGACCAAAGAGAAGATTTGCGGATGAGGTGAAGGAGGACATGAAGGAAGTTGGAGTAAGAGAAGAAGATACAGAGGACAGGGTGAGATGGAGGCAGATGATTCGCTGTGGCGACCCCTGAAAGGAAAAGCCGAAAGGAAAAGAAGAAGATTTCATACAACGGAGCTTAAATGAATTACACTATCCTCAAAGTCCAAAGACAAGTAAGACTGCAATAGATACATGCATTTACATCAAGCTTCATAAACAGTAAACCAGAAGATTCCAGGATTACTACTTACTTTAACTATATACCCATCCTGACTGGGATATAAATAGAGGGTGAACACAGTAAAAATATTTCAACACATTTCATAATACAGCAGCTTCAGGACGGTAAACCAACCCAAAAGTCAAGAAAGGAAAATAACCCGTTAATAATACTTGGAATGAACTCCAAGTGGTAAGAGGTAGGGGCATTCCCATTTATTCATAATTTATGTGACTCGGTCAAATGCTATTTTTTTCTCTTCGTGCTGTAAGTACTGTACCTGCAAAATAACAGGAAATTTAACTTAAATTAGGTAAACTGAGTGTACACTTTTGGTACACTAGTATATTCACCCCATTGTTACATGACTTCATTTCGTACTGAACTTGGAAAATATTAAACAAACAAACAAACAAATAAATAAATCAAAAAAAGAAGAATATAATTGTTAAATTAATAAAAACAGGAAATATATCAATTTGTTTTATGTTAAAATCACAGTTTTTTTTTCTCGCCATATGCACTGAAGCCCTCCATCATTTTCAGCATAGATGCTATTACAGGGATCCCTCGCTACTTCGGGCTTCAATTCATGCGGCTTCAGTACATTGCATTTGTTTTTTTAATTCATCAAATTCAAAAATAAAGAAATTAAGGAAGAATAGGGGGGGAAAAAGTTAAGGAAAATGCTGCAAAAACGGCCAATTATGCAAAAAAAACCCCAAAAAACCCAAACAAACACAAAACAAAAAAACAACCCAAAACCTCCTATCAAAACTACTTGCATTTTTGTGAGGTATGCACCTGAGTGCGTACACACGCATGTGCATGCGTGCGCGTCTGTATGTGTGTGTATTTATATTTTATTTACATCTTATGCATTATTTTTTAATGTTTAATTGTTATTACTGTATAAGCATTTATAGCATTGAATATGTATTTATTGATATTATATACACATATACATGTGTGTGTGTGTGGGGGGGGTGATTCTACTTCGCGGAATTCAGTGGTCGAGGGGATCTCGGTCTCAATTAACCACGGAAAGTGAGGGATCCCTGTATTTTGTTTTACATTTTTTCTTATAAACAAAAAGTCCAATTTAAACAGCAGATTAAGTTAAGTTTTTAAGTCATTTGAATCATATTCAGTTGGTACAGTACTAAATAAAATATTTCTTATTGGTAATGTGGTGTAGCGGTTAGCACGTCCGCCTCACAGCAAGAAGGTCTTTGCATGTTCTCCCCATGCTTGAGTGGGTTCCCTCCAGGTACTCTGGTTTCCTTCCGAGTACATGTAAGAAGTTTTGGAGACAAAGTCAGAGAGGACAGATTGAGATGGTTTGGACATGTACAGAGGAGGAATAGTGAATATATTGGTAGTAGGATGCTGAGGTTGGAACCAGCAGGCAGAAGGCCTAGGGGAAGACCAAAGAAGAGATTTATGGATGTGGTGAAGGAGGAAATGAAGATCATTGGTGTAAGAGAAGAAGATGCAGAAGGTAGGGTGAGATGGAGTCAGATGATTCACTGTGGCGACCCTTGAAGGGAAAAGCCGAAAGGAAAAGAAAACAATGACTCTGGTTTCCTTCCACAGTCCAAAAAACATGTGCAGTATGTAAATTGGCTGTTCCAAATCACCACTAGGTGTGAATGGTTGTGTGAGTGTTGGCTGTGCGATAGCCTGCTGAGCTGTCCAGGGTATACCCTGCCTTCTCCCAGAGTCACCGAGATGGGCGCCAGCCTACTCGTTACCCTAATTAGGATTTAACAATTTAGAATGTGAAAGTATGAATGATATTATTTCTCCAGGACCCCAGGACCACAGGACCATGGTACATGATACCCAAATGGTACAAAAAACAAATTGTATATATCCATGTGCAATGGTGGTCTAGTGGTATATGGCGCAGGATCGCTGATCCTAAGGTTGGGGGTTCGAGTCCCACTCTCCACAAGGTTGTCACTGTCCCCTCCAGTCCAGCAAACTAGGGTTATCAAAGGCTGGCCATGTCTCTCACTGTCTATGGTGTGAGACTGTAAAAGAACCATTGCTGACTTTCGTCAAGAGTAGCTGCAAAGCCGTCAGTGTGTTTCTAATCGGGAGTCCGAGTCCCCTGAGGCAGTTCGTTCACAGAAATGTTCTGGCAACTCCTGCAGCGGCACTGGAACCCAGCTATATCGGCTTCTGGCCTTCCACTGGATCCTTCTGGTGGCACAAAGAGAGGGGGGGGGGGGGACTTGCTGCTTGGCTAACAGCCTCTCCTTCATACTTCCTACCCAGGCTCTACGCACTGGAGAGGATCGCCAGCCGGGATACCAGCCAGAGCGCAGCTCCATAGTCCTTTGAGACTGACAGAGGCCAACTACTACTACTACTACTATGCACGTGTGCATGATGCTCAAATATTATACAATGAAAAAAGACAGAACATCTGGCACAATAAAATCAGTACAGTGCTGATACAGTACAGTCTCTGTATTCTGGGACAGAGAGTGCTGGGAGGTGTGGGGGCTCCACCTCTGACTTCTTTTCGGTCGAGACCAGAGTGAGGCAGGGGTGTGTTCTGGCCCCCACTCTCTTCAGTACCGCAATGGACTAGATCATGGCGGCGGTATCGGGTGGCTCGGCCTGCGGTGTGTCGTTCGGTGAGGTTCGGATTACTGATTTGGACTTTGCCAATGATGCAGTGATCTTCGCGGAAACGGTGGACGTCCCGACGGAGACTCTCTCTCTTCATTGGGTGAGGAGGCGGAACCGCTTGGTTTGCGAGTCTCCTGGATCAAAACCAAGATCCAGGCTTTCGGCGACCTCTTGGACGCTGCTGTTGACTCGATCGCTGTGGGTCGTGAAAGAGTAGAGATCATGGAGTCTTTCACTTACCTTGGCAGCGTGATCCATCGTTCCACTGATTGCGGGGCCGAGATCAATCGTCGACTTGGTCTCGCCTATGGGGCGATGGACTCACTGGACGAGGATCGTGTGGCGGTCAAGGTATCTGAGCAGGCGGACGAAAGTCCGAGTCTTTCACTCCCTTGTGCGCCCTGTCTTGCTCTACTCAAGTGAGACATGGATGCTCACGGTTGAGCTTGGACGACGACTGGACTCCTTTGTTACGACTTCCCTTCGCCGCATCTTCGGATACCGCTGGTGGGACTGTGTTACCAACCAGAAGGTGCTCGGGGATGTGGGGATGGTAAGAGTAACCTGCTTGATCCGCGACCGTCAGCTGTGCTACTATGGGAACTTGGCGCGTTTCCCGCCTTCGGACCCAGCACACCGGATCCTGTCCGTTCGGGATCCTAGGGGCGGGAACCGATCGCGGGGACGACCGCGTACGACGTGGTTGTTGCAGCTGAGGGCTGCCCTGCCGGGGGGTATGGGCCCTGCGCAAGCCTGGTCGATCGCCAGGAGACGGCTGGATGAGTGGAGGAGGCTGGTGGACGCAGCGAAGGGCCGTCCCGGTGCATGCCCTCATACCTGACCTGACCTGACAGTGCTGATCAGGAGCTAATACTGATAAGGTGCAGAAAGCTAAGATGTACAAGGAATTATCAATAGTTAAATAAATATGTGAACAACATTACACTGAAAGAACTAAAGTGGTGTGTGTGTGTGTGTGTGCGTGTGTGCGCGCGCACATGGTATGAGTCTAGTCCCTGAGGGTTAAGAAGTCTAATGGTATGGGGAAAAAAAACTATTAAAAAGTCTGGCTTTAAAGGCCTGAATGCTTTGGTACCTTCAGATGGCTGGAGGTTGAAGCAGTTGTGTAAGTAATGTGTGGGGTCACGTACGATGCTGTTGCCTTGGACACGTGGTGGAAATGCCCATGGTGGAGGGAAAAGAGACTCCAGTGATCCTTTTTGTCCCCCAAACAATCAAACAGCAAATAAAAGCCTGAGCTCAGCCTACACATGACTTGTTTTTAAACACTAAAATATTTGTGAGGTCATATTTGGACTCTTGCAGCAAGTTTCAAGAAACCAGTGCAAGAAGAGAGAAGAGGTGATAAATTCAAAGATCTGCTGAGCTTTTTAAAAGACTGCTGATACAGTACTGTATGATTCTATGAAAGCTCTATACTTGGGAGAATGTGGTCGACCCGATATTTCTTGGCCATTCAATCATCCGTGTACTCATACAACCATTAGATCTGCGTGTCTATCTCAATCACCTGCAAACCAGAAGAATACCATTTACAAATTGAGAAGTTTTCCATGGGCTAATATTTTGGATTCAAATCTTATTTCTTTCTAAGTTGGTGAAAGAAATGTTCTATTCTCCAGGATAAACACATGCTTACCTCGCCTCGCACAGCTAAAATGCTGACCAAGGAATCCTTATATCAGATTTTTATATCAGAGAAGTTGTGATAAAAAAATAGGGGGGGGGGGGGGGGGGGGTTCCAGTACTTTTAATTTTTCTGAAAAACATGATTTATCTCAATGAAATTCATGACAGAGAATCGATGATTTTGAATTGAGGTACTTTTAATATAGTCCTTCGTTCATTTTTAGAACTGCTTCAGCTTCATTAGGCAGCGGTAGCCTGGTGGTAATGTCGGCTTGATCACTGACCCTAGAGTTGGGGGTTCAAGCCCCACTCTCACCAAGTTAACTGGGTTATCAAAAGCTGCCCATGTCTCTCACCGTCTGTGGTGTGAGGTTCATGTAAAAGAACCATTGCTGACTTTCATCAAGAATAACTGCACAGCCGTCAGCGTGTTTCTGCCCTGCGATGGCCTGGTGAACTGTCCAAGGTGCACTCTGCCCTCGCCCAGTCGGCTGACGTCTTCCCTGCCACCCTAATTCGGATTAAGTGGTTCAGAAAAAGAATGAATGTAAATAGCAGCAAACTTTTATCTTTTTCTGCAGTTCTAATATTGATTAATAATCATAACTTTTATAACAAAACTACATCATGTATACCTTTAAATGTAAAACTTCAGTACAATAATTAATTTTCAACAAAAAACAGTTCGTGATCATCATTTGGGTTTTGGACAGTGACTCAATTTTCATGAAATAAATGTATTTGCTACAATTTAAACAGAAATGATTATGTTTTTGCCTAAAATAACACTTTATAAATTGTTTTTCCCCTTCCTGATAATAAATAAGTTAATTTAGTATTTCTATGTAAACGGTCCAGTTTGGCTCAACTGTGCAATTATAAGCGTTCTATAAAAAACAACAACAAAAAAAACACAATCCCAAAAAGTTCTAGACATGTAAAGGACTTTGAGGGAAATTTTTGACGACATTTTTTAAAAATTCTCTCAATTTCATTGATAAATCCTATTACAAGAATTCATTGGGAATTTTTCTAACACCACAGTACCTTAATGAAAGACTGAGAGATGCACACCAGAGTCCATGGGTGACTGTATGTTGTTAGATGAGTCAATATGGATATGCCATACAAGACTGCTGGGGGACCAAAGGAAGTCTGTGTAGGTAATTTGCTCTGGTAGGTGCATGCTGTGGTCAACTAAGGCATGGTTTGAGGTGTTCGGCACTCGGTCAAGATTAAAGCAACCAATTCCTTTACTGTGTGAAGAAGATTTAAAGCATGCTATACTTCCAAGCATATAGAAAAATCCACTCAATTTACTGGAAAAAGTGTGACGTTATACTTTGAGGCTGTCGTGTCCTTCCTGCTATGGCCTGTGTTGTTGGGGGACTTTGACTTTGGCGGTTCTGTTCTAACTCTGTTTCTCTGCAGCTCTGCAGGCTCTGGCAGAGGGGTGTGGCTGACCCCAGGTGGATTGCAGCGCACACACCTGATCCCACTTGCTAATCTACCACGCTGTAAAGACGAGCAGCGCATTATCTCGGTGCCAGAAGATTGTCCCGCTTCATGTCCCTGCTTTCCTGTGATTTCTCTGGCTCCTGGTTTCAGCGCCGCGGTCGACCAGTTCCTGCTCTGTAGTTCCCCAGTACTTAAAAGTTTTTGCGTTTCTCTTCGTCACCAGCACGGACTTGTGTTTGCCCTCTGCTTAAGTGCTTCCCCTGTGAATAATAAATCATCTCCGTGCTCATCCCACACTGTCTCCTGCATTCTGGGTCTAGCTGAAAGTTCATTACGTCACACTTCCTTCACAAAGATATATATTTAACCAATTTATTGTCTTTTTGCATCTTATTATGTTTCCATTAAAGGTAATTTGCGTCATCTAACTGCAATTAGAAATTTATATCCTTGGCACAATCATGTCCCACCTATCGTAAAAAGGTAATACGACCTCCCTAGACTGTACTGTACAAATCTTTTAGAAAAATGAATCACGCGCTAGAGCTTAAAATGCTAATGCTAAGTGTTACGTTGGTTTGTCAATTGTGCACAACTCATGTATGGTGTTTACATTTAAGAAATCTGTCAGGCTGCCTTATAGCGAGCAACTTATATTTATCTCATTTATACAAGTGTGCAGTTGAAGGTTAAAGACTTTTGCTCATGGACCCAGTGGTGCGAACACTGGGGTGTGAACTCATGACCTTCCATTCAGTCAATGTCAATTTCAGCAATGTATTTATTTGTTCAGTTAAATGTACACTATATAGTCAAATGTTTGTGGAAATTTGTCTACCACAATTTCATGCATATTTTTTTTAACATCCTCTTCCAGATTTAGTCCCTCATATACTGTTGTAATAATCTCCGCTGTTATGGGACAATCATAAGCTGGATTCTGCATCATGTCTGTGGGGATTTCTTCATTTGGACACATTAGTGAGGTCTGACACTGATGTTTATTTGAGATGGGCTGATGTGTGGGCAGTCTTCCTCTCAAGTTTCATCCCAATGTTGCCCAGTCGGGTTGAGGTCTACCCCAACCTTGACAGATAATATAGCAGGAACCCACTTTGTGCTGGAAGAGGCTTCCCAGATAAAAATTCAGAATTTCAGAGATGAAAAGTTGAGGTTCTCTTTGGGAGTAACGAGGATGGATAGGATCAGTAATGAGCACATCAGAGGGACAGCACATGTAAGACGTTTTGGAGACAAAGTCAGTGAGGCTAGATTGAGATGGTTTGGACATGTACAGAGGAGGGATAGTGAGTATATTGGTAGTAGGATGCTGAGGTTGGAACTACCAGGCAGAAGGTCTAGAGGAAGACCAAAGAGGATGTGGTTTGATTATGGATGTGGTGAAGGAGGACATGAAAGTAGTTGGCGTAAGAGAAGAAGATGCAGAGGATAGGGTGAGATGGAGGCAGATGATTTACTGTGGCGACCCCTGAAGGAAACAGCCCCCCAGGAAAAGAAGAAGAAGAAGGTTTCCAAGATAAGTGAAATTGTAATGCTACAGCACACAAAAACATTCTATACAACAGTGTGTCTCCCATTATGCTGCAACAGTTTTAGGAAGAACACACATAGTTATGATGGCTATACAGTGTATATGAAGAAAGTCAAAATGTATGGACTCAACGCATAAGAACACATCATTTCCTACAGGTAGGCTTATTTAAGAATGATCTGAATTCTGTAGAAATCTCCCTGTAGAGATATTACCCCGGAGGTTGGGTGTGTGTGTGTGTGTGTGTGTGTGTGTGTGTGTGTGGGGGGGGGGGGGGGTATGCTACTCATTATAGCACTTCAGCCGGTCATCATCCCCACACCCCTGTGTTTATCCTATAGAGCATCGTCTTAAAAGTTGTTTTTGCCTTGCTGCAAGGAGATGGCAGTGTTAGTGCGAAGAAACGTCGAGGGAAAGTCAATCACTTTTGCCTGACAGTGAAATGTCAGTGAACAGGGAATGCACCTGGGAGTGTGGGTGATTTATTGCCCCTTCTGCTCAGCCCACGCGCTGCCTTTAATTAAAAAAAAAAAACAGTGAAGAGGCAGCTGAAGGCTTCAGCGCGTGCAAATCTCCACAATCATCGATGTGTGCTGCTGTACCTTCACTCATATCACAAAATATACATGTAATGCCTGTCATTTTTTTAAACCCCCAACCCTACCACCACCACCACCACCACCACCACCACCACCACCACCACCACACCCCCACACACACACACACACATGCACAAAAGCATGGGACAGTGACATTTCTTTCACGCATTAATTATTTCAAATTGTATGACTTTTTTGTATAGTAATAATTGAAATTAATAAATAAATACATTTTCGATTACTTCAAATCATTTTAATTACACACAATACTCTGGTGTCTTCTATCTCTATGTTTATGCTGCAATTATAACACTTAGCAGGTTAGTAAGTAAATAAGTAAAAAAAAAAAAAAGAAAGAAAATGGAGAGGCTTCCTACCCTCAAGTGATAGCATTTAATGTGTATACCAAAATTATTATATACTGTACGTGGATTAAAATTTTTCTATGTTGGAGTAATACTATTTATGCCTGCATTAGTTTGGGGCCGGTGGTATAGTGGTTAGGGTGCTGTGCTCATGATCGCGAGGTTGTGAGTTCAAATCCCACCAAGACCCTCACTGTGCTAAGACCCCTGGGCAAGGTCTCAACCACAAGTGTGCCTCTGTTCACCCAGCAGTATAAATGGGTACCAGTAAAAATAGACTGGGAAGGTAAACCTGTGATGGACTAGCGTCCCATCCAGGGGGAGTTGAACTCCTGGTCGCTTCATGCTATGGAAACCGGGGATAAGCACCGGCCTGATGAGCCGCGAGGCTCGGGTGTACAAACCCAACAGACTTTACCTTACCTTACCTACATTAGTTCGCCTTCATAGCTTGATGTACGACTTGACATAAGCGGTGCTTATGACCGCCTTTACTAATTATATGATACTCACGGTGTGTCGTATCCACAGCCTCAGTGTACAATTAATAAAAAAAAAAAGTCTGCCCATTATAATCTAATGGCTAATCAAGTCTATTTAAATGTTTTGGTTTCTCTTTAATTTATTGTTGTAACAAAGTTTTACAAACTAAAGTATGCTTGAGTTAATGGGGTCATGAAGAAAAACTACCTCCTCCTTTTCTTTTTAATCATTTATTCTGCAGATCGATGTAGGAAATACTGAAGATGGATTTATTGTGCTTATATTATGAAATGTTACAGGGCACCTTATTAAAAAAAGACAAAAATTAATGAATGGAGTCTGTGCGATTTAGGCTTTTTGTTGTCTTTACACTGCACTGGCGTAGGCAGCATGGCGGTAAAGTGGTTAGCACTCCAGCCTCACCACGGGACGGTCCTAAATTTGAGTCCCAGGCTGGGTTTTTCTTTTGTGGAGTTATCAAATTCTCTCCTTGCTTGTGTTGGTTTCCTGCAGGTAATCTGGTTTAATCCCACAGTGCAAACACATGCACATTATGCTAATTGGCTTATCCAAATTGCCGCAAGGTGCGAGTGTGTGTGTGTGTGTGTGTGTGTGACTAGTTGTACATGTTTGCATTGCTATGGCCTAATGAGCTCTTTAACATGAACCCCACCATCAGCCAGTGAGGGCTGAGATAGGTTTCAGCCTACCCGTGATCCTAGTTGGATTCAGCAGATTGGCAAGTGAATGAATGCACTAGAATAGTCGCACAATAAAGATGGCGGAATTTCCCCATTCATCTACCACCACGAAACAAATTGATATTGTATGAAATCACATACTTCTGTACGTTCTGAGACCATTATTGAACAAATTATACCCACTGGTTTTACTAAGTCATGTTTCACATAACAGCTTTCTGGTTTTCTTCATCAGTAAATGTGATGTACAACCAGACTTTTAAATTTGAGGCACCGCTCACAACCATAATAATGAATGTGGCAAAAATATTTTACTCATTGGTCTCACAGCATGCAATAATTTACATCTTCATGCCAGTGTACATGACATCGCAAAACATTTTACAGTTAGAATAAAATCCTGATGGACAGGAATGGTTTAGCTTTGACTTGTCATCTAGTGAGTGTCACATTTAATCCTGTGTGAGAAATGTGGCTCATGTTGTTCCTGCTTCTGCACAAGTATACAACTTCACACTTCAAGTATAAACTAGAACCCTCTGATGTTAAACAATAATACTTTAATACTTTAATTTCAACCCGTTACATAATATGTACATATGTAAAATATATTGGTAAAACATCATGTTTAAATATGACAGCAGTCTTAAATGAAAAATATGGATTTGTATTTTTATTTAATTATTTATTTGTTTATTTTTAATGTAGTGTGGTCATAAGTGGGTTCGTAGAAAATTCATAAATATAATTTAGGATTATTTGCCCGAACGGCTTGAGAAGCCCTGCTTTCACAATTATTCTGAAATCAAACACTAACACAGTCAATCTTGTCCTTCGACTGGGGATCTTGATCAAGTATACACATACATTTTATATATATTATATATATTATATATATATATATATATATATATATATATATATATATATATATATATATATATATATTACATACATATATTTTATATATATTGTATATATATATCTATATCTATATATATATATATATACACACATATACACACACACACATATATATATACACACACACACACATATATATATACACACACACACACACACACACACACATATATATATATATATACACACACACACACACACACACACATTTTATATATATATATATATTTTTATATATATATATATATGTATACACACATACACACATATACACATTTATTTTTCCTCTCGGCTGAGATCTCGGCACTGATCCTAAGGTTGGGGGTTCAAGTCCCACTCGCAATGGGTTGTCACTGTCCCCCCAGTACAGCTAACTGGTTCATCAAAGGCTGGCCATGTCTCTCACTGTCTATGGCAAACGTTTTGGCTCGGGGGCCACATTGACATTTAAAATTTCAGAGATGGGCCGGGTCAGCACAAGATATGATAAAAAAATGTATTTTTTAAAAGTATATATTAAACAAAAACAGAAAAAAAGCATTAAAATATGCACATACCTTTTAGTGGGAACAGTTTTGTTGATCACCCATTTTTTGGCAGTGCATCGAAGTCTGGTGGTAATTCTGTTGTGGTTCTCAGAACAAATTTGAAGTGTCCATCACTCAGTTGGGATCTGTGGGGCGCTTTGTTGGTGTTCATCACACTAAAAGTCTGTTCACGCACATATGTCGAGCCAAACAACACCAGCATCCTCTGTGCCATCTTCTGGATTTTTGGAAGTTTGGCTGCACTTAATGAAGCATAAAACTCATCCAGTTTAAGGGAGTTGAACTTCTCCTTTAACATCATGTCACATTGGAGAACAGTAAGTTCCAACTGCAACTCCTATGGTACTGTTTTAGGGTCTTCTGAGAAGGGACCTGACACCAGTTGAAATGCCCCATCAATTTCTTCAAAATCAGAAAACCGATGGCAGAATTCTTCATGCTTTCCTGGATTTGTTCACATGTTGCGGGGCCTCTTTTTACCTGTCCAGTGTGGGACAAATGAGTGAAATCACAGCAAATCACTGTCTTTCAGCTCAGGAACGTCGTCAGTGTTCTCAAGGAGCTCCAAAAATGAAAGAATCTTCTGTTTGAGCTCAACCCTCATTGACATACTTTCCCCAAACCGAACCAGTGGTCATTAGAAGATAAAGCACATCCCTGTGATCAGCGTCCGATTCTTCTGGAAAATGAATAAACTGACAATGGTGAAGTCCTGTCGCTTGAATAAACTTAACGAGTTTCATAACCAGCTTCACTACGTGGTCGAGCTGCACCATGGATTTACAAAGTGCTTCCTGGTGAATTATGGATATATCCTGGTGCTTGATTGTTGGATGGAAGTTGGTCAGATGAAGGTGTTTTGCAGAGCCTGCAAGCTTGCGACCAGCCCATCAGTGGTAGCCGAACATTCTTGCGGTGACAGGTTGTTGGCGTAATTAGCATGCTTGGTGGAAAAGTGGCGGCTGATGTTGTATTCTTTGAAAACCGAAATGGTTTCTTGGCAAATAAGACATGCAGCCATTGACCGGACTTCAGTACAAAAGTATTTCGGTGTCCATTCCTTATGAACCACCCGGCACTCACTGTCGACTTTTCTTTTCTCTGACATTGCTGCAGATGGGCTCTGTGCAGTAGAAAAGTGATAACAGGAAGTGGCTCAAGTGCCACAAAATCAACTGACAGCACCTAATGCGCCACTGGTGTTGAAATGCTGTCATTACAAGTCAAAGTCAAATGAATGCAATCGATCAATTAGTCACATCAAACATGAATTCTGTACCAATCAATCTTCGGCGGGACGGATTAAAAAGACCAACAGGCCGGATGTGGCCCATGGGCCATAGTTTGAGCACCCCTGGTCTATGGTGTGAGGCATGTAAGAGAACCATCGCTGACTTTCGTTAAGAATAGGCTACATAGTCGTCAGTGTGTTTCTGCCCTGCGATGGTCTGGTGTGCCGTCCAGGGTGTACTCTGTCCTTGCCCAAAATTAGTTGGGATGGGCGCCAGCCTCCCTGCAACCCCAATTTGGATTAAGCACTTACAGAAAATGAATGGATGAATCAATAACCATGATATGCAGGCCAGATGAGCTGTGCAGTTCAAGCAGACCTAAGCATCATGTAGCTAATCGTGGCCATTTATCATACGCATTAACTTTATGTAAACATATATAAACCATGCTCTGTTCAGGAGTTTTAGAATACACTACGCTGAAATAATGAAAAAAAAAATAAAACAAGATTTATTTTGATGGGTTTTTTTTTTTAATTTTGAAGTGTGATAATGATGAAGCCATATGCACCAAGTCACCATGTTAAACTGCGACTGTCTATCATTTTGATTGAAGAATTATCCACTCAGAATAATGTTGTTGTTGTTTTTTATTTCAAAAGCGCAGACCAATCACTAATAGTATTTAGTGTTAATCAATGCGTTTACAAATAAATCATAATAGATTACAAAGCTTTAGGAATACTGAAGTGATACACCTATAGCAACATAAATGTTTGAATATAGTCTGCATCTTAAAAATGTACACTACATGTATATGCTTCTGTCCAATGTAGTTTAATATGATAGGCCGGTTAACAACCCGACCTACGGTACAGTGCTGTGTAAAGAAGTGTAAACAAATCTTTTTTTAATTATTATACACTGCCATATTAAAAATATATATGAAGTAAAAACTGACAGGATCCCAGACTTGACTTGATGTTTTATCCTTGTTTATCCCACCTTGTGCTTCTTGCACATAAAAAGAGAGGCTTCTCTCAAATTCAGAAATCAAAAGGATCTGGTATCCCACTGTTTGAGGGTAGGATGAAACCAAAGTCTTACATAAGATTCAGTTACTGTCACAGACAATCAAATTACTTCATATCTTCTGCCTGGCAAAGAAACCTACTTATTCTAGTGAAGATGGATGCCTTGCACTTGATACATTCTACGTATGTGCAGAAGTGTGTGCAACGTACTGTATATATATATATATATATATATATATATGTGTGTGTGTGTGTGTGTGTGTGTGTGTGTGCGGATGTATATACATATTTGTGCAGTGCTATATACGGTAAACTCAAAAAGAAAATGCTTACTGAGATTTTTTTCACGTTTCAATGCTTCTATTGCATTTACCACCAGGAGAGGAAGGGTACACTGCACAGATGGCTGAAGAAATTAAAAGAAAAAAACAAACAAACAAACAAACAACACAAAGCATCTTAGTAAGGTGTCAGAGCAATTGCATCTTGACGTATACTGTATTCTACAAGTATCTGGAACAGCACTGGAGAGAGGAGCACAAAATTCTCCTAAAAGATATTCCCTCGGTTGTTTTTTTTTTTTTTTTTTAAGAAGAAGAGGAGCACTTTCGAACAAACTGTGCCCCAAAATCTGCCATAGATCTTCATCTGGGTTGAGATTTGACATAATTTTTATATTTATCCAATTCTTCAGAGAGCCCTCGTGTTCTGTGGGTGGGAGTATTGTCATGCTGAAAGAGATCACTCCCATTAGGATAAGAATGGTTTTTGTATAAGAGAAAACTGATGATGATGTATTTTTGCAGTGAATCGTCATTCCACAGGGACACATATATCTATACCACACAAATAAAATGTCTCCTCTGCCACAATAGAGCTACTGTATTTCCCTTTAATTTGTCACCCATTTCTACATAAACACAAATCATAAAATGATGCATACCTGTGCGAAATGTTTCAGCTCAGGCCCAAGAAAAAAAAAAAAAAAAAAAAAAAAAAAAAAAAATGAGGTCTACTCTGATATGCAGGCATAAATATCCAGAGGCTTAAAAAACTTCTATATGAGATTTTATTTATTTTATTTTTTCTAGTGTGTACCATGGAGATCCTAATGGGATTTTTCTCTGCTTTAGATAGAACAAGGAATTTTGGACAACCAAGTCTTGCTTCAGGTAAGTCATCTATGCGGACAGTTCTTATGTCTCACTTTAGATTTTGACAAGGAATTAAAATAAAATGAATCTAATTCTATGAGTTTTGATTATAAAGCCATATAAAACTGTATACAGGGATCCCTCACTTTCCGCGGTTCATTGGGACTGAGATCCCCCCGCAACCGTCGAATTCCGCAAAGTAGGATCGACCCCCCCCTGACTGACGTATACGTACATGTATATGTGTATATAACATCAATAAATACATATCCAACGCTATAAATGCTTATAATAACAATTAAACATTCAAAAATAATGCATAAGAGGTAAATAAAATATAAATACACACACATACAATTTTATGTGAGGTGCACATCTGAATGTGTGCATGCACATCTGTGTGTACACGCACACAGATGTGCATGCACACACACACACACACACACACACACACACGCAGAAACATACAAACTACTTGCATATGTGCCTTTAACATCTCACCAGTCCATTGCAGAGCCAGCGCACACACACACACACACACACACACACACACACACACACACTGCTTGCATATGTGCAGGAAGTTCATGCATTTTTAATGATTACAAAATAAAAATGTAAAAAATAAACCATTAAAATCTTACCGTTGTGTGCTTTTTTGTTTATTTTTCCATGTGGTATTTAACGACACTTATTTCCCTCAGTCCCAGTGAGTGTTGATGAATTAAATAGTATACTGAGGGCAGTCGTGGTTTAATTGTTAGACACGTGGGTTTGGAACCTAAAGCTCGCTAATTTGATTCTCATACCAACAAGTGTGAAATGTGTGGCGGTGCAGCAGTCAGTTGCACCTTCAATTCCCCCACATCCATGGCTGAAATGCCCCCGAGCAAGACACCTAACCCCCAACTGCTCTCTGCGTGCCGCAATGTGTGGCAGCCCACTGCTCTGAGTGCTCACTTTGGATGGGTTAAATGCAGAACCAGAATTTCCCTTGAGTGAGTAAAACAGTACATATATCAAAATTAAATCAAATTCTAAAAATACTATGTTCTAGTATTCTATTCAGCAACATCCATCTCAATTTTGTTGAATTCTTGGTAAATACATGGCAGCATGGCGCTGCAGTGTCTAGCAGTATTACATCACAAAAGGCTGGTTCTGGGGGTTCAATATGTTGGTTGGTGTCCTTTCTGTGTGGAGTTTGTATGTTCTTTTGATAGTGTTGGAGACTTATAGATTATATTGACTCTATATTCCCTGTAGTTGTGTCTGTGTCTGTCTGTCTGTCTCTCTCTCTCTCTCTCTCTCTCTCTTATCAAATGAGAGCTGGGATTAGCACCAGCTCCAAGCAACGCACAATGAATAAATGTTATAGAAAACAGAACATTTGACAACAATTTAAAAAAAAGATATATATATATATATCTATATATATATATATATATATATATATATATATATATATACACACACACTTTATATATAATGTATTATATATAATTATATATTTTCCTCTGCATTAATTGATCTAAAATGAGCAAACATAGATGCATAAACAGTGAACACACACACACACACACACAGAGCAGTGGGCTGTTACACACATTGTTCACTTCTGTGGCTCATCGGGGGCGTTTCTGCATAGTGTTTGCATGTCTTTAGCCATGCTAGTGTGGGTTTCCTCCAAGTACTCTGGTTTCCTATAGCAGTCCAAACACATTCACATGAGGCTAATTGTCTGTTTTTATATGTCAAATTACCCTAGATGTAGATGTAGATGTAGATGTGAGAGTGAATGATTGTCTGCGATGGTCTGAAATTCTGTTCAGGGTGTAGGCTCCAGTGTCCCCATGACCCTAATAGAAGGATTAAGTACGTAGTTTGGCAAATGGGTAAAAGTGTGTGAGTGTGTGTGAAAGAAACAGAGAGAGAGAGAGAGAGAGAGAGAGAGAGAGAGAGAGAGAGAGTAATGTATAATTTGTCAAATGTATGAAAATGTAAATGTAATTTTGCCTGTAATTGTCTGGGCTAACTTTTGATATGCTCCATAATGATTGTTCAGTGTACTAAAAGATTAAGTTACGCTGCTAACAAATGGGGTTCATTTCCTGGGGGAATTAGTTCATGATTTCAGATCAATCAATCGACACTCATTTCATTCCAGAACAGTACACGATCATTTGTTTTCAGTGACGTTAACCCATTCCAACGTGGCTCCAAAAGGCTTCCAAAGGAACATGTTTGTCCTCACAGTCAGTGGTAAATATTAGTGGTACAAATTCAAATTTGGGAAACGTTTCTGTGTATATAAACTCTGGAGCAGTGACCACAAACTGCCATCTGAGCAGTTGAAATATGTTCTACTGTATTACACTATGAGCAGTTGCTACGGAAAATACTGTTTTAATTTAGCTATTTACATCTGGGTTAAAGACATGGCTGGAAATGCCCCATGAGTTACCACTGCAATAAGCTCAGGAAAGATTTATATTTAGTTGTGTATGAAGCATAATTCTACAATCCATCACTTAGGGTGTAATGTAACCAAATTGCCATGAGACCAGGCACTTCCCCTGCACGTGCACAAAATAATAAACATCCCTATTCTCTAAGAGTTCACATCTTGTATATTTTCTTTAAAAAAAACATCTATGAACTAGTGGCACACATATATATATATATATATATATATATATATATATATATATATATATACATATATACAAGGATCCCTCATTTTCCGCGGTTAATTGGGACAGAGATCCGTCCACAACCGCCGAATTCCATGAAGCAGGATCATCCTCCCGACTAACATATATGTACATGTATATGTGTATATAATATCAATAAATACATATTCAACGCTATAAATGCTTATAATAACAATTAAACATTCAAAAACAATGCATAATGTAAATAAAATATAAATACACACACATAAAGACGCACGCGCGCGCACACACACGCGCATGCATGCACTCAGATGCACACCTCACATAAAAATGTAAGTAGTTTTGTTGGGGGTTTGGGTTGTTTCTTGTTTTTGTTGGGTTTTTTTTTGGCATAATTGGCCTTGTTTTGTGGCATTTTCCTTAACTTTCCCCCCTATCCTTCCTTAATTTCCATTTTTTTTTTAAATTTAATGAATTTTTTTAAAAACTGCATTGCACTGAAGCAGCATGAATTGAAGCGCAAAGTAGCGAGGGATCCCTGTACCTGTATGTGTATGTATGTATGTATATATATACACACACACACAAGACGGTGTTGAGGCCAGCGATGTTGTATGGTTTAGAAACAGTGCCGCTGAAGAAAAAACAGGAGGCAGAGCTGGAGGTAGCAGAGATGAAAATGTTGAGGTTCTCTTTGGGAGTAACGAGGATGGATAGGATCAGGAATGAGTCCATCAGAGGGACAGCACATGTAAGACGTTTTGCAGATAAAGTCAGAGAGGCTAGATTGAGATGGTTTGGACATGTACAGAGGAGGGATAGTGAGTATATTGGTAGTAGGATGCTGAGGTTGGAACTACCAGGCAGAAGGCCTAGTGGAAGACCAAAGAGACGATTCATGGATGTGGTGAAGGAGGACATGAAGGTCGTTGGTGTAAGAGAAGAAGATGCAGAGGATAGGGTGAGAGGGAGGCAGATGATTCGCTGTGGTGACCTCTGAAGGGAAAAGCCAAAAGGAGAAGATGAAGAAGACACATATATATATATATATATATATATATTAGTGACATGGTGGCATAGTGGGTAGCCTAACAGCAAGAATGTCCTGGGTTTGATTCCCAGCTCAGGTGTTCCTGTGCAGAGTTTGCATGTTCTCTCTGTGTGTGCATGGGTGTCCTCCAGATACTCCGGTTTCCTCCCACAATTCAAAAACATGCACAGTAGGTTAATTGGCTGTTCCAAATCACCCCTGGCTGTCAGTGTAACTATGAATGGTTGTATGAGCGCTGGCTCTGTGCTGGCATTGCAGGCTGTCCAGTGTGTACCCTATACTTGCCCTGAGTTTGCTGAGATGGGCTGCTGCCTCCCTGAGACCCTAATTAGGATTAAGGGCTTCATAAAATCAATATATATATATACACACACACACACACACACCCTGACGGCACGGTGGTGTAGTGGTTAGCACGTCCACCTCACAGCAAGAAGGCCTGGGTTCGATTCCCGGCCTGGGCGTTTCTGTGTGGAGTTTGCATGTTCTCCCTGTGCTTGCGTGGGTTTCCTCTGGGTGCTCCGGTTTCCTCCCACAATCCAAAGACATGCACAGTAGGTTAATTGTCTGTTCTAAATTGCCCGTAGCTTCGCATTGTGCAGCAGGCAATGGCAAATCACTGCACTAATCCTGCCAAGAAAACCTCCATGAAGATGAGAACCAGGGCGTTATCCTTCATGGCGGATCGCCAATAGTCGTCCTACGACTCAGGCACTAGAAAGATAGATATATTCACCGTGTGTGTATATATATATATATATATTTATATATATAGCCATCTGCTCTTATTTTCAAACTGAATCCATCCACACTAGTGTAATCTGCTACGTAATAATTTCGACCAGCTGGTTGTGTTTTGGGTTATGGTTTGAGATGTAGCTTGGCCACAATCACATCTAAAATGTATTTGATAATGAAAGAGGAGTCGAGTGATTGTGACTTTGTTGACCAAGTAGTGTGATACTGGCAGGATCATTAGCACTAGTGAGCCAAATGAATGAGTATGGATCAAGCAGATGTGGCTTCAGGCTAATGATGATGATCCTCACTCAGCCGCAAGGCCAGAATATGACTCTCCTCCCAGCCAAATTAAAGATGTGGTTTCACACACACACACACACACACACACACACACACACACACACACACACACACACTATTACTTATTTTAAAACGAAATGCATCTCCTCGGTATGCTTTGCGTCTATTACATTGTGCAGAAGCAAAGAACAAGGGTGGGCGATTGAATGTGTGGAGATGTGGAGATAAAATAGCAGGAGGGACAATCTTCTCTCGGGTTATTTCTTCTTCACTTGTTGTTCATATCATTTTAGACAGTTTCTTTGGCATGTCTATTGTGTTTTTTGGCTCATTCATCTGGGAGTCTGGGTTGGACCCCCTTTGGTGCTGTACAGGCAAATACCATTAGCTTTGTAGTAAGCACCTGCTGTCAGGTTTTCACGGAGTAGACTTATGTACAGCTACAATTGCAAGCCGTTTAACTGTGCTAAATGCTTTGGCATGCCATGTAATTTAAAAGAAAACATTCAAATGGATTTTTCACTTAGCAAACTCAAATAGAGTCCTGTATTGACCAGGGAGAAAAATATGCAGTATTATTACTGATAATTGCTCTAATACAATGAAAAACACCCAAACTTGTTCCATAGCCGATTCAATAAATCTATATCATACTTCATTCCCTTTTTGGTCCCTTTAGGGGAGGTGTATACTGTATAGATGTATTCAGAGATCACAAAGGCAAATGTTGATTTTTGACAGCAGTGCTGTATAAAAAGCTGAATCCTGACTCTCCAGCGAAGAGACAGAGCCCAGAGCCCGGGGCTTCCACCATCAGCACAGTCAAGGAAGCACGAGTGCACAGCGGTGTGGCAATTCACTGCTTCCCCAACTGCTGCTTGGTGTTCTCTTACCTCATGGATGTCTTTGCAAAACGCGTTGACATGTAATCCATCGGTGTGTCTTCACTCTCCGCAGGGCATTGTCAGCTGACATCTCTGTACCGAGACAGGGCTGTTCCCTGCACAGAAATCACTGGGCAGCTTTCATGACATTTCACACATCAGCCTGTTTCTGTGAGTTCATTAGCAGGGTAATTAACAGGCACTTGCACAGCAGCTGCAGGAACATTTGCCGATCACTGGTGAAACTGTAGGAAGGCTGACATGGAAGTGGCCCATGTGAAGGACAGAATGTTGGCAAAACTGAATTGTCTTTCTACGTGTGACTCAGGAGAGCAGAAGTGGAGCGCGCAAGGAGTGATAAATCATCCTTCAACCCTGTGCTTTGTGCTCTGTTGTGCTTTTTTTTTTTTTTTTTTTTTTTTCCAGAACCCATGATAAATAACCACCCTCCAAAAAAGGAGCATATAAAAACAGGAAAATGAAAGCAATAAAACAAAACAATAGGGGTTTCCTAAGAAAACCAGCAGGGACAAAAATATGTGTCCTGCGTCACAGAACAAAACCGATATAGGAGTCATGACTGGACTGTACATTTACGAGCCTTTAGGTGTTTTCAGGAGTCTTTAGCACTCCTGATTCTGGCCATGTCAGGAGAAATGTGTGGCCACTTCTTGCACATTCATCAACCGGCCTCGGGGCTTCACAGGGCACATTGCAATTAAAAAAGTCCTGCTTAAGGCCATATTGTCCCCCTTTCATTTCTCAGCTGAATTCTTTTTGTTTCACTGTGTAAGATGTAGAGGGACATAAGAAGAGATCGTACAACCCTAGGGTGTGTGTGTGTGTGTGTGTGTGTGTGTGTGTGTGTGTGAGAGACAAATTAATGTCACACTCACCGTGTCTGAAATCACATACCCGTTTACTACCCCCTACTCACTACATGTATTCATTCATTCATTTTTTCAACCGCTTAATCCTAATTAGGGTCGCAGGGAGGCTAGTGCCTATCTCAGCTGGCTCTGGGTGAGGGCAGGGTACACCGTAAACAGCTCGCTAGGCCATCACAGGGCCGTCAGTCATACAACAATTCACTCCCTCACTCACACTTAGGGGTGATTTGGAACAGCCAATGATAGCCTACTGTGCATGTTTTTGGAAGGTGTGAATGGTGAGGGCAGGGTACACCTTGGACAGTTCGCCAGGCCACCGGAGGGAAGAAACACGCTGACGGCTATGCAGCCTACTCTTGACAAAAGTCAGCAACGGTTCTTCTACCGACCTCTCACCACAGGCAGTGAGAGACATGGCTGGTCTTTGATAACCCAGTTAACTTCACTGGGGGACAGCAGTGGTAACCCACTGATGGAGGGACTTGAACCCCTGACCTTTGGATCAGTTACTCACTACATAGGAAACTTAATTGCGAGAACTATATATTGAGCTGAACAGTAACGTCTTCAGACACTTTCAGATACTACTCCAAGGTGCCGTGAATATTATAATCCTGTTACACAATAAAAATGTGACAAATCAGCATAAACTGAGCTGGTGGATGAGTCATAAGACACACTGCCACTGCCTTGTACTAACACCTGTCCACATGGAGCTACAGGAATGGCTTCCGTCCTTCCATCATTACGCCACACTTTGCTTTTTGGACATTTAGTTGCTGTGCACTGAGATTGAAAGTGAACTTCGGTATGCTGGCTCATTGCTATGGGTGCTACAATCAGGTTGTGTGTGAGTGACTTTGACCAACTTTTCAAGGTCACAGATGCGACACTATATTAGGCTTATGGACATTTATTTGCTGCGCACTGCAGCTGGGGCTATCAAACTTGCTATGCTTGTCCTGTATTGGAAGACAGTGGTACTTCGACTTATGAATGTCCCTAATAACGAATTTTCTATGATATGAGCTTCGATCCCACCAAAAATCTGCCCCAACCAATGAGCAAATTTTCTACTTACGAGCTCTGCTGCGGAAATGGCTTTTCCAGGTTGATTAGCCTCGTACTACTTCCGCGCGTATTCCTCTGTGCTCCAAGAACGTCTTGTGCAGTGCTTCTCAATTATTTTCTGTGAAGCTTCAATATAGGAAGAAAAAAAAAAAACATTTTCTACCTCACGTGCGACTGTAAATAGTATTTACTGCACTTCATATCGTTTGCTCAGTGCTTTTTCCCTACACCATAGACAACACACCACTGCTAGCTTTATAAGTGTGATTGCGCATCCTCTACACTAGATGGCAGTAGCATTCTCACTGCCATCCTCTACACGAGATGGCAGTGATAGTGCTACTGCCATCTAGTGTAGAGGATGCGCAATCAGACTTATAAAGCTGGTCCACCAGTTTATTGTTGTTTTATTGTTATTTATTGTTAATTACAGTATGTATTGAGGTTACTGTACCTGTGTTATTATTGTGATAATATTTATAGTTGCATGTTTATTTATAATATATTAGGTCAAAAATAAATGTTTGTGTCAGGTTATATGAGTTTGGGAGGGAGTTGGAATGGATTAATTGGTTTTCTATTGTTTCCCATGGGAATTTTTGTTTCATCTAATGGACGTTTCCACTTACGAGCTCGCCCTCGGAACGAATTAATTTCGTAAGTAGAGGTACCACTGTATTAAGAAATGGCTGTTTCAGTGTAAGCATTTGGAACCCTGTGATCTATTTCTAAACCTCATTTGAGAATTTCCGTAAATGATGTCTCACTCCATTTTGATTTATTTTTATTTTCTACTGTCTTCTTGATAATTAATTTTAATTGTCCTTGACTGTCCGTTTATGATGTGTTTATACAATTCAACAAAATCTTGACGTTTCACGTTAAAATCACTTTTGAATTCAGATTGTGGTCATTCGTGTTGTGATGCAGTGCTTTTAGTTTTGTACTAGAACACCCACATTTGTCTCACACTTCCTTATTACTTTTAAAGGTGTACTGTATTATGAAATGCATTGAGTGCACTATATAGTGTATAATCATTCTCACTGTACAATCGGACACTGGTGGTGAATTCACTGAATAGTGCACTATTTCGTGAGCAGTGTGTGAGTTCAAACACAAGGTGCGTGCCATATTGTGAGGGTTTTTCCATTCACATTTGCACCGGTTCACACTGAATCATACACAAATGAGACAACAGACTTTTTCTCAAGGGTACACATGACATGCATCATCAGTTGCATTTCCAGTCTATAAAACACCAGGCTGTTTTTCTTTTCTTTTCTTTTTTTTTTCAACTCAGGTAAACATCTGCCTCCAGTAGAATGCACTTAATTGTGTGCATAAACTTCTTTGCATATGCTCTCCAAAGGATACGTACACCTTTGACTAAGATGTCTCTGGATCAACACCTGGGGAATGTGCTGATCCCTTGTTTGAGACGAGCGTGTACCTTTTGAATGGATCCGTGCCAACCTAAATAGAGTTTTGAATGATAGCTCAGCATGCACCACTCTCCTTCCAATGGGGTGCAGCTCTGTTTCAGTTCTCCCACTGGGACATTAGTCTGTAATTCTATACACTACAGTACACCTTGTTAATGAAAAATGACTTTCATGCTTTTCCCTGGCCTTTATCATTAGCAGAGCCACACAGAGTTTGAGTTATAGCTGGCATTTCCCCACTTGTTTTATGGCCAAAAGAACAGAGTCCTTCAATCGCAGCTTGTGCAGCCAAAGCATCTCCATCCTATAATGAAGCCATTAAAAATGCTTGGCTGCTGCCAGATGGCTTGTCGGTGAGGAGAGGGAGAGGAAGCCAGTCTGGCTGCATTTGGGGCCTGCACACTAGTGATGACTTTAAGGGTTGTTGTTATGCTATTTTGAATCCAATATACCACTGAGATGTGGATGCATGAATGAAACCTTTTGGCATGTTTGTCTTCGCTCTATTTTCTTCATTCGGTCACTCATGTGGAAGTAAACAATAAAATTTTACTGGGTCAGCTTAGTAGCCTGGCTTTACATATGATGCACCGCTCTCTCTCTCTCTCTCTCTCTCTCTCTCTCTCACACACACACACACACACACACACACACACACACACACACACACACAACACACACAACAACACAAACACACAACACACACACACACACACACACACACATTCACACAACAACAACACACTCACACACACACACACACACACACACAAACACAATGCAACACACACATTCACACAACTACAACACACACACACACACATTTACACAACAACAACACACACAAACACACACACACACACAACAACACACTACAACAACAACACACACACACACAACAACACACAACAACACACACAATGCAACACACACATTCACACAACGACCACAACACACACACACACACACACACACACACACACACAACAACACACTACAACACACACAACAACAACAACACACACAAACACAATGCAACACACACATTCACACAACTACAACACACACAAACACAATGCAACACACACATTCACACAACAACTACAACAGACACACACACACACACACACAACAACACACCACAACACACACATTCACACAACAACACACACACACACAAACACACACGCACAACAACACACTACAACACACACACACACAACAACACACACAACACACACAACGCAACACACACATTCACACAACAACAATACACACACAACACACAATGCAACACACACATTCACACAACAACAACACACACACACAACGCAACACACACATTCACACAACAACAAGAATACACACACAACACACAATGCAACACACACATTCACACAACTACAACACACACACACACACACACACCCACCCACAACAACTCACTACACTACAACACACACACACATACACACACACACACACACACACACACACACACAACAACACACTACAACACACACAACAACAACAACACACACAAACACAATGCAACACACACATTCACACAACTACAACACACACAAACACAATACAACACACACATTCACACAACAACTACAACACACACACACACACACACACACAACAACACACCACAACACACACATTCACACAACAACACACACACACACACAAACACACACGCACAACAACACACTACAACACACACACACAACAACACACACAGCACACACAACGCAACACACACATTCACACAACAACAATACACACACAACACACAATGCAACACACACATTCACACAACAACAACACACACACACAACGCAACACACACATTCACACAACAACAAGAATACACACACAACACACAATGCAACACACACATTCACACAACTACAACACACACACACACACACACACACACACACCCACAACAACTCACTACACTACAACACACACACACATACACACACACACACACACACACACACACACACACACACAACAACACACTACAACACACACAACAACAACAACACACACAAACACAATGCAACACACACATTCACACAACTACAACACACACAAACACAATACAACACACACATTCACACAACAACTACAACACACACACACACACACAACAACACACCACAACACACACATTCACACAACAACACACACACACACAAACACACACGCACAACAACACACTACAACACACACACACACAACAACACACACAACACACACAACGCAACACACACATTCACACAACAACAATACACACACAACACACAATGCAACACACACATTCACACAACCCACAACACACACACACAACGCAACACACACATTCACACAACAACAAGAATACACATACAACACACAATGCAACACACACATTCACACAACTACAACACACACACACACACACACCCACCCACAACAACTCACTACACTACAACACACACACACACACACACACACACACACACACACACACACACACACACACACACAAATATGTTGGAGCTTTACTTTTTTCATCTGGCAATCGATGAGATCACAATCTTTCATAGAACACACTAACCCCATTTCCCAAAAAGTTGGCATACAGTATTTTCCAAACAAAAATCTATGGTTTTCTAATTCACAAGAACCTTTATTTAACTGACAAAAGCACAAAGAAATGATTTTCAACATTTTTTACTGAGCATTTTAATCTCATTATGAAAATATAAACAATTAGAATTTGATGCCTGCAGCTTTAATCAACCTCCCTTTAAATTACACTTTTTAATTGTTTTATTGAACAGAGGAAACTGATTGCTGTGATTTTCCAAATGAAATATTTGTCAAGTCTGATACGTTTTCAATAAGAGAGATGTGGAATAGCAGCAGACCAGTCAAGCACATTAACAAGTCGTACTGTTGGAGGTTGTAGAGAATAATACCTGGATGTTCTACGAAAATAAGTCCATCCTTCATCAAGAAACAATGGCAACCTTGATGTATACAGTATATACTCTCACTGATACAGCCACACACATAAAACCTACCCATCCCACAGGCACTGATCCATACCCGACATCACAGGTGCTCACATTTATAGCTTTCACGAAGAACAACATGACTACAGTAGTCATTTAATATTTGTCACAGGGAACTCAATGTATGTTTTTAGCAAAAAGAAGATGGACTTATCTGATCTCAACAGATGGTCTTTCAATTCACCTGAGATTTTCCCAGGCCCAGAGAACTCCACGTGTAATTGATGTACGGCTTCCTTCTTGTATAATACAGATTGAAATACAGGAAGCATTTCTGATTGCATTGGCAGACTGTTTATAATTACAATGGTTTTCTGAAGAACTCCTGAACCTATGCTTAGATATTTTTCACAATAGCACGAAGGTTTCTCAGGCAGTGCCACATAACAGCTGGAAAGTCAGGCACATTCAGCAGCGGTTTTTGACATTGCCCTTTGAGGCTGAATTCCTAGTTTTCACAGTATTATGTGCTGTAGATATTAAAGGTCTATATTTTCTGAAATCATGCATTGAGAAACGTTCCTTTTGAACTGACTAACAATTCCTGCATAAATGTTGGTACAAAGGAATACAGGGATTTTGCGGTTTTTAAAAAGAAAAAAAAAACAATTCATTGAATTCAAAAAGAAGGAAATTAAGGAAGAATAGGGGGAAAAGTTAAGGAAAATGCCGCCAAACAAAGCCAATTATGGGAAAAAGCCCAAACAAACAAACAAAAAAAACCCTACCAAAAACCCGCCATCAAAACTACTCATTTTTATGTGAGGTGCACATCTGCGTGCGTGCGCGCGCGTATTTATATTTTATTTACATCTTATGCATTATTCTTGAATGTTTAATTGTTATCATAAGCATTTGTAGCATTGAATATGTATTTATATATATATAGAGTGGATGCTTATATAGCACAATTTCATACACGCGTATACTCAATGCGCATGAGACCCCAGCGCTCCAGGCACCCGTCACCATTGTACAGCACCAGTTGTTGTGTTGTTCTATCCCTTTGATGCTGAGCGCCAAGCAGGAAGCAACAACTCTCAAATTTTAACGTCTCATGGTATGACGTGGCCGGATTCGAACTCCGACCTTCCGGAGGATAAAGCGGATGCTCTACCAACTGAGCTAAATCCCTGATGTAATTGATATTATATACATATACATGTAAGTATATGTCAGTCGGGGGGGATCGATCCTACGTCGTGGAATTCAGCGGTTGCAGGGGAATCTCAGTCCCAATTAACCATGGAAATTGAGAGATCCCTGTATAGCATGACTCACTGATCACTGATGCTTGCAAGAACTACGCTTTTATATGTAAACGTGATATCTCACCAGCTACTAACCTTTAAATGTCATTTCAATTTTGTCTCAGCTTTTGTTGAGAATGTCGCACACATCAGATTCTAGGTTTATATCGACAAAGTAGATTTAAATTGGTCAGTAAGCATATTGAAAAGTTTCCAGATGAATTAACAAATCATAGAACTTGCAGAACTTGAATTTAATGTATTTTTTAAAACTTCTTTTCCTTTTGCCGTCCACTCGCTGGGTCTTCGTTACTGCTTTTCAGCTATCAGCTCATGGAAATGTACTGTATGTCATCTTTCATTACCTCGACAGCAGAGCCAATTAAGCTACATTGGACACCTGTCCTCAGAAGGCTGGGTCATTGTCAAGACTCAAATCTATGATTTCCTGACAGCAGGCTGAACATTTGCTGTACTGTATATGTTATGATATTTTCAGTTCTATATATTCTATACTGTGAGGATAATTCCAAGTCATATTTTTCCAGGACTCAGTCAAGCTGTTTGGAAGCTCCAAAAAATGCCTCAAGTTGTTTTTTTTTTTGTTTTTTTTGGACATAAAGGTGGGACATGTGCCCCATAAATGTCAAATGGGATATGGACAATGATTCCTTGCTGTAAGCAAACAAAATGTATGAATCTATTATGGTTACTCAATGTCCAAATCCAAATCATAAGGTACGGCTAAAAGGAAGCTGCTTGAATAGAAATGAGACAGGTTGTGTTTTATAAATGTAATTCTATTTTTAATAGAAAAATAATGTGAAAAGTAGAGCACTCATTTGTCCATATTCCAGTGTAAGGCTTAGTACTCATGAGAGACAGACCTAGTGGTTAACCTTCAATTTAACATTGCCCTGCCTGTGCTTTTTCCACTCATAGCTTTCCTGTATTTATTTACTGTGCTGTGTTGATAAGTGAACTTGTAAATACTGGTTATTGATTGTACACGATTTATACTCATTGCCCTAAGGCAAATGTAGGGTATGTGAAAATCTTCAGTGCAGGCATTAATCCAAAGGTATAATCACAGATTTATGTGTGCATAAAGCCTCATTCTTGCATTTTTGTGAACTGGTATTTCACAGAAACCCCACCATAAAATGCTATAAAAATGTTCCTCACTTATGATATACACTCAGTACCGCGCAAGGGTCTTCGGCACAAAAAAAAGAACGCCGTAGAAAAAAAGATGCCTTAAATTTACAAATACTGTACATAATCAAATTACAAATTTCTACCAATTGTCTGTCTGTCTTCCTTTCGGCTTTTTCCCTTTTTTACTCGGGAGTCGCCACAGCGAATCATCTGATTCGCACGTTTGATTTGGCAGAGGTTTTTACGCCGGATGCCCTTCCTGTCACAGCCCTTTTTAGCAAGGGACAGAAACACGCTGACGACTTTGCAGACTACTCTTTACGAAAGTCAGCAATGGTTCTTTTACATGTCTCTCACCATAGACAGTGACAGACATGGTCCGCCTTTGATAACCCAGTTAGCCGCACTGGGGGGGACAGTGACAACCTTGTGGAGAGTGGGACTCGAACCCCCAACCTTTGGATCAGCGATCCAGCGCCCTATGCCACTAGACCACCACTGCCCGTTACAAATTTCTACCAAAATAAAAAAAAAAAAAAATAGAAATACAGGGATCCCTTGATACGTCGCGCTGGAATTCATGAGGCTTCAGTGCATCTCGGTTTTTTTGTTTGTTTAAATATTCATCGAATTAAAAAAATAAGGTAATTTAGGAAGAATATGGGAAAAGTTAAGGGAGATGCCACAAAAACAAGGCCAATTATGCAAAAAAACCCAAAAAACCCCCAAAACCCTAAGCCAACGCAAAACAATAAACAACCCAAAATCTCCCATCAAAACTACTGACGTTGTTGTGAGGTGCGCATCTGAGTATGTGCACGTGTCTGTCTTCCTTTCGGCTTTTTCCTTTTCACTCAAGAGTCGCCACAGCGAATCATCTGATTCGCACGTTTGATTTGGCAGAGCTTTTTATGTCGGATGGCCTTCCTGTCACAACCCTTTTTTTAGCAAGGGACAGAAACACGCTGACGGCTTTGCAGCTCCTCTTTACGAAAGTCAGCAATGGTTCTTTTACATCAACCTCTCACCATAGACAGTGACAGACATGGCCCGCCTTTGATAACCCAGTTAGCAGCACTGGGGGGACGGTGACAACCTTGTGGAGAGTGGGACTCGAACCCCCAACCTTTGGATCAGCGATCCAGCGCCCTATGCCACTAGACCACCACTGCTCTTGTGCACGCGTCTGTATGTATGTGTGTGTATTTACATTTTATTTACATCTTATGCATTATTTGTTTTAATGTTTAATTGTTATTCTAAGCATTTATAACATTGAATATGTATTTATTGATATATACATGTATACAGGGATCCCTCGCTACTTCACGCTTCAATTAACCCATCTCCTCGGGGACGGCTTTCCAGTATGTTTTGAATCATTCACCTGTAACTGTTTTTGCAGGTAATGCGTAGCTGCGTTACAAGGCCTGGCTCGCAGAAGGTTTCGAGTTCATCCCAAAGGTGTACAGTGAGGTTCAGATCAGGGTTCTGTGCAAGATACTCCAGCTCTTTTATTGCAATGTTGGGAAACCAGGTCATTGTGGAAGTCTTTACACACAGTATTGTCATGCTGGAATATATTACTTTCAGAGACGTGGACTAGAACTCATACTCAATTGTGTTCCCAACTGTGCGGCAATAGTTTGGGGAAGACACACATATGGTGTGCTATTTTGGATTTCAATATACTGTAGAAAGAACATTGTATAATTTATTGTGTAATCTATATATACATTTATACTATACAGTATATTAAATCTCATTTCTAGATTTAGCCACTTCCTAAAAAAGAGGATAACTCTTGATAGATGTCTTGTTAGTTTATCCATATTACGAGTTCTTGTTCTGTTGAACTTCTCAATTCGACATTTGCTCCATGAACATTTATATTCTATTGTTTTTTTTTTCCAGTTTCGTTATTAATAATTAATGTTTTTATTTATTTATTTATTTAATTACTGTCATCATCATTCAAGTCAGTGACATATATATATATATATATATATATATATATATATATATATATATATATATGTATATATATATATATATATATATATATATATATGTATATATATATATATATATATATATATATATATATATATATATATATATATATATATATATATATATATATATATATATATATATATATATATATATATATATATATATATATAAAACAGACAATCATTATCATTATTATAGTATTTCCTGTGGTGGGTCATATCCATATTCCACGGCTGTTTTGCGCCGCTATGTCCTATGTCAAAGGCAACCGCGGGGGTGGGGGGCATGATTAGTAAAGCGACTCATTTTAATTTTGTTCATCTCATTCATATCTCATTCATTTCATTTTGGGTTTCTTTAATGCCTTATCTATTATTATGATCATGGAAAGACTAGAGTTCATCCCAGCCAATCAAGGCAAAGATAGGATACACCCTTAACAGCTTGCAAGTGCATTGTAGAGCCAACACATACACACACACACACACACACACACATACACACACACACACACACACACACACACACACAAAGGACTGTGGAAGGAAACTGGAAGAAGCTCATGCAGACGCATGTTAACATACAAACTGAACACAGGCATGCCCCTTGCTGGCCACGGGGTTCAAACCCACACCCAGAACATTCTTGCTGTGAGACATAACTACTTACCACATGCTGCCCTGCAGTACATTTATTTTGTTTTAAATTGTTACAATCTTGAGAATAACTGTTTAATTTTGGCATTGAGTGAAATAATCAGGTTAATAATAATATTAGCGACATCATGCCGCTAAAATTGTAACCTGGCTTTACTTATTAAATTATTTTCACAGAAAAGAATAAAAGAAGACACTGTGTTGAATATAGTATAGTTATTTATTTCCATAGTAGAGTTTATGTTTTAAAGGGAAAAGCCCTGCTTCATAAGGCTGTATGAACTCGTAGGAAATATAACAGCAACTGCATAATCACTCTGACGTGATGAAAAACGTTTTCCAATTCAAATATGACCCACCGAGTCACTGCATGCTGGTGTAGATTCTGGACTTCAGAGTGACATCTCTGGGATGAAGCTGTCACTACAACCATAGATTTATAGCCAGGCAAATTACATTAAAAAGTGTGAAGCCTTCACTCCGTCCCGAGTGGCTGCAGGGTCACATTATAAAGAGGCATTGCACTATTAGAGGCAGGAGAGAGCAGATCGGGGGGGAGAGATATCAGGCAGAGACAGGGAGTTGTACCAGTACCGAGACTGAATTAGTAACTTACTCCAGGCATATTGTGAGTTGCAGCATAAGGACATGACCTCTTGTTCTACTAGAACTGGGTAATTATTTTATTTATTTATCTTTTTCATACACCCACTGTATGGAGTTTCCTTTGAATATGTGACATCCAGACCTGCTTCACCTGGGACATGGCAGCATGTAAATAATTACACCCAACCTATAGCTTTAGGAGCCCATTTACAAACCTCCCTCTAGCAGCATTGCAGCAGCTGAGCAAGAAATCCCCACTAAATATACGCCTTTAGAAAGAGCACACTGTCGAATCACAAGCCTGCTTCTGTGACAGCATGATTAATTACCTAGGTAGGTGCAGCACAAAAGTCTGTGCACTGATAGAATGATTAATCTGGAGCAATGTGGGAACTTATACCAACAGTAAATGTGATAAATTAAGTAAAATCAATAAATTTAACTATAAATTTGCGGGGAAAAAACAAAAAAACGTCTAGGTCTATATGTGTGTCAGTGAATTATATAAGTGGAAGACATTGACAGAGAAAGAGAACGATAGGAAGAGTTCATGTGAACACAGAATAGTGACTGACTTTGACAGAAATGTGTTTAAACCGATAACATTAATTAATTATTTATTGCATAATGATGATGATGATGATGATGATGATAATAATAATCATCATCATAATCATCATCATCATCATCGTCCTCCACTTAATCCGGAGTCGAGTTGCAAGGGCAGCAGCCTAAGCTACGAGATTCAGACGTCCATGTCCCCAGCGAGTTCTGCGTGTTCTGGTACGACCCCGGGGTCTCTTCCCGGTTGAACATGCCCAAGACACCACACCAGAAAGGAGTTCAGGAGGCATTCTAACCAGATACCTGAGCCACCTTAACTGGCCCCTCTCAATGCAGAGGAGCAGCAGCTCTACTCCAAGCTCCTGCCAGATGGCTGAGCTTCTGACCTTATCTCTAAGGGAGCCACCCTGTGAAGGAAGCTCAATTCAGCCACTTGTATCCACGATCTTGTTCTTTTTGCTCACTACCCAAAGCTCGTGACCCCACCTTCTGTTTCATCCTTCCCTCACTCATGAACAAAACCCCTAGATACTTGAACTCCTCCACTTGGGGCAGGATCTCATTCCAGACCCAGAGGATGCATTCCACCCTTTTCCGGCTGAGAACCATAGCGTCGGACTTGGGGCCGCTTTGCAATTGGCTGCGAATCATTCTAATGAGAGCTGCAGGTCCTGAATAGATGAAACCAAAAGGACAACATCATCTGCAAAAGGCAGAGACACGATCCAATGGCCACCAAACCAGAACCCATTGACGCCTGAGCTGCACCTAAAAATTTTGTCCATAAAATTATGAACAGAATCAGTGACAAAGGACAGCCTTGACGAACTCCAACCCTCACTGGAAATGAATTTGAGCTGTTATTACCAATGCAGACCAAGCTCTGGCTCCAGTGATACAGCGACTGAATGGCCCGTAGCAAAGGGTCCGGTATGCTGTACTCCCAAAGCACGCCCGACAAGATAGCCCAAAGGACATGGTCAAAAGCCTTCTTTAAATCCACAAAACACATGTGGACAGATTGAGTAAATTCCAGGCTCCTGTGGAGCGTATAGAGTTGATCGAAAACGCCGCTGCTACGATGAAAACCACATTGTTCCTCTTGAATCCAAGGTTCAACTATCGGTCTGATCCTCCTTTCCAGCACGCCTTCATAGAGTTTACCGGGTGGCCTGAGGAGTGTGATTCCACGATATTTGGAACACACCCTCCGATACCTCTTTATAAAAAGGGGGCTACCACTCCAGTTTGCCAATTTAGAGGTACGGCTCCCGATGACCACACGATGTTGCAGAGAGGAGTCAACCAAGAGATATTCAGGGCAGATCTCATCCATACCTGGATCTCAAAAAAGAGACATGGGTCCACTCTCCCATGGACCCACCACCTGGGGGAGGGGCTGTAGGGGTTGGATACACTGTGAGTTGGGTGACAGTCAAAGGCATAGGTTCTGTCCGACTGATCCTTGGCTACTGACTCTGACTCTTTGGACAAGGAATAATAATAATAATAATAATAATAATAATAATAATAATAATAATAATAATGGCTGAATTGTTTTATTTTCATCATGAAGTAATGTCCTCTTCTTGTATAGCTTAACATCAGTTTTTCAAGGGTCAGTGGATACATTTTGGAGCAACCCTTTTTATCACTGCAGAAAACACAGAGCTCCTCTGCTGCTGTCCGCTTAGTCAGCAACCATATGCTGCCTTGGCATCCATACTGCCATATATAGATTATAATACTGGAACTGTTGGTATGAATTTATTTGTATTTAGTCACTCCACCTGCAATGTCACATCAATGCTTCACATCACTCGGATGCAGTGTTGCTGATTCATTTAATTGAAGTTTTCAATCCTAAAATGGTGTAAGATGGGTTTATCTGATAGAGAAATATGATTCAAAAACATAGGTTGCGCTGCTTTCTTACTCATCTGCTTGTGTGGATCTAATGGCTGTGAGTCTGTGCATCACATTTACATTTTTTTGTACTCATGAATGTGCCTTTCACAGTAACTGAATTCCAGACAAAACATGCCTGCAGGCTGATACTTGTAGATTGTTAACTCTAAAATATAGCTTAGCGAATAAAACTTGTGCATTTTGTTCTGTGTGTATTTTAAGGCAAAATCACGTTAGCAATACAGTGAACCCTCACTTTTCGCAGTTAATGGGGACCTGTGACCCTCCGTGAATGCCGTACTTCCGCAAAGTAGGATTGACCCTGCCCGACTGACATATACGTACATGTATATGAGTATATAATATAAAAAATTGCATATTCAACGCTATAAATGTTTATAATAACAATTAAACATTCAAAAATAATGCATAAGATGTAAATAAAATATAATGTTTTGCGGCATTTCTCTCAACTTTTCCTCTATTTTTCTTTCATTTCCTTATGTTTTTATTTTTCGATGAATACTTTTGAAAATCCCACGATGCACTGAAGTCACAGGAACTGAAGCGCGAAGTAGCGAGGGATCACTGTATATCCACAAAATGGGGCAAAATAATGCAGCCTTCAAACACGTGACCCTGCACTGGCTGTGTGTCCTGTATTGTATTGAATCTGCCCTTAAAATATAAATAAAATAAATCCAAATGCTTTCTTTAATGACCATTTGTTCTTTTTTCTCTGTATATTTTCCATGTGACCTACTTTTGATCGTCTCAATTCCAGTGAGTCAGACTGAAATAGTTGTGTACTAAATCCGGGATGTTTTTTTTTTGTCCTAGAAGTCGACCAAAATCCGGAAGTCAAACACTAAAAAAGCATGAGAAAAAATGAGACCAAGAGGGAGGGGAAATGCACGCTTTTCGGAAGTTGTTGATACTATGTATCCCCCTGATAAAGCTAGGCTGTGAACACCTTTAACGACGAGGTCATGAGCCACTTCCGTAAGGTTTTGAAAAGAAGGCAGAAATAAGCAACATTAGAAATGTTCTTCAAGAAAGGAAAGGAACATCCTGAAGAAGAGTCATCCATGCCAAAGCGAGTAGCAAAAGAAAAAACACATTTGGCTGTTTCACCTGAAGCTGTTATGAAAGGGGATCATCCTCCTGTCTCCCTCTTCAACATTTACGTATGCCAACTGCTCACCACCACAAAAGTAAAAATTCTTATCTTTATTATTCTTATGCTTTAACTGTACTGTGCTTTTTATTTTAGTGTGTTATGATCTGTGTTGTGAGAGACTGGTTTTGGCGGCTCTAACTCTCACTCTCTTTATGCATGCAGGCGCTGGAGAGGGGCGTGGCTGTCACACGTGGGTGGAGCGCTAAACACACACACACACACACACATGATTCCACTTAGCAATCACCGGGCTAAAGATAAGCAGCACGCTCCTCCTGGTGCTAGAAGATTGTCCCTCTTCCCCTTATCTCTCTCTCTGGCTCTCAGCTCCGTTCTCGGCCAGTTCCCATAGTTTATGATTTCTGTGTTTCTCTGCATCTCTAACTGTGACTACGATTTCCCCGAACTCTAGTGCCTTCCCTGTGAATAATAAAGCTCCTCTGTTTTCATCACACTCTGTCTCCTGCATTTTTGGGTCTGGCTGAATGTTCGTGGCGTCACAGGAAGGGCTATAAGATCAGAAAAAAATTTGAAAAATGGAATACTAAATGGTGATATTACAAACATTTAAAAATAAGCTTTGGAACATTTATAATGTTATTGAATAATTCACTTTTTTAGAATAAATTACATCAAAATATCTTAAGAGTTGTAAGTACCCACTGATATAATGATATTTTACATGTATATTCTTTATTCTTGTACTCTACCACAATTTCAGTGTTCAAACAAAGTTAATACTTAATTATGTCTACAATAATTAAAGTAATAATAAAGAGAACCTAGAAATATCTAACATATATCATAATTCTCTCCCCAAAAGATGAGTAATTTCATCACTTTTGGAGGGTTTGAAAGGTTAAAGTACTTGAAAAAGGAATGGCATTGCTGCATCACATAATGTAGAAAAAGCAGACATGCAGATTATGTTACATGTTCATACGGTGTTTTTAAAATATATTATATGTATTTATCAAAAATTCAATTATCTTACCTTATAAACTTTCAAGATGAAGGGACCACTCTTAAAATTTGTGTCTTTGAGAAAAACGGTTTATTTACACTATGTACAAATGTGGTTCTTGTTTTACTTCTTAAGCTTAATCTTCTTCACGAGCTACAGGAGCTCGGCTGTTCTTTCCTTCTTTTTATCTCTCCGCTGTGCTTTCTCTTCCTGTTCCTTCTGATGGTCTAACCTTGCTCTTTTTTGCTTGCTAAAATCGTTTTTATAAAATACATCACTTATTACACACATGTAAGTTGATTTCGTATTTGAATGAATAAGTTAAGAAAAAAACGAAATTATTCTACGCTATATCCGACTTTGTTTACAATATGGTGGTGCCCATGTAGTGATAGGAATGAAGCAAACACACTTTTGAAATTGCACATACGTTGCTCTCGCTAGTAAAATGATAATTGCAAGCGCCTACTTCCGGTGGAGCGCGTCACAAATCACGAAGAAAACAAGACTTCACTGCGAGAACTCCCTGTTTAACACTAAGCCTCTAATGAAATGTACTTGTTCGTTGGAACATCGTATCACACAACTTTATCACGCTCGGAGGGGTGGGAGTTCACCCCCCCCAAAAAAAAAGAAAAATTAACATATTTGGAATAATTTAAAAAAATAGCCTCTGAAGGTCTGAAAAAGCAGATTTCTTCCAAAAAGTGGACAAATCTCATGCCTGTGTATTCCTCTGCGCTTCAAGAACGCTTTGTGCAGTGCTTCTTAATTATTTTCGGTTACACCCCCTCTAGGAATAAAATAAAAAAAAAACATTTCACACCTTCTCAGTGCCCTACACGCGTCTATAAATAGTGTATACTTGCACTTTATAACGTTTGCTCGGTGCTTTTCCCCTACACCATAGTGTGACAATGAGAGCGCCACTGCTAACTACTGTAGTGGATGTGCAATTACACTTAATTCTAGTACAGTAGTGAAAAAAGCATGTTCCCCAGGGTTATATGCGCTGCCCTGGCATCACACCATGCCCCACAAGGGGGGCGCTCCCCACTAGTTCAGAAACACTGGCCTTGTGGGAGCTCACCACAAGCCTTTCCTCACTGGCATTAGTAGCATGCACACGCACAAAATTCTCCTCCTCCTTCTCTGTTACACACAACCTTCTGCCTGCCCACGTGACATCTTTGGTGCAGTCGATGATCGGAAGGGTTAGTTGACTTATTGTTTATTGTTGTTGATTATTATTTATTATTAATGTTATTGTGCATGTACTGTATTATTATTATTATTATTATTATTATTATTATTATTATTATTATTATATATTTATTGTTTTTACATGTTTATCTTTAATATATTAGGTCAAATATACATGTTTGTGGCAAGTTATACAAGTTTAGGAGGGGATGGGAATAATTGTTTCATCCAACAATCTTTTTGGCTTACGAGCTTGCCCTCGGAACAGATTAAATTTGTTAGACAAGGTAGCACTGTATTATATTTTTATAATACTTATGTGAGATAGCAAGAGGCGCATTGCGTGTAAGGAATATGCACATCTTTTATTTTTGAAAATCAAAGTGTAGATGTTCAGGTCTCCAGCCAACCAGCTCTGTTTCGAAGAGCTAGATTCGTGTGACGTGTCATAATTTTATGGACTTTTCTTTGTAAAAAGGGGTGGATTCGCATGAAAAAGCTCAACAAAACCCAAACTGCTTCCAAAGCTGTTCTCTCACATTTGAGACACTCTGAATTCGCACCAAATTTTGGCCAGGACTAAAACTTTTTCAAAAACCGCAAATACGGACCATCACCTCAAATACCTGAAATTCGACCATCTACCTCTATAAATATAATAAATTCCCTCAAACTGAAATTTGTTTGTACATTCGGCCATGATTGCTTACATGCGAGTTAGGCTACAGTCTGATATAAAAGTGTATCACTCCCTTTACTTATTGGAATTAAAACTGCATTGTTTATTTCGAGAAGGTGGGGTATAATGATTTATGACATATTTGAGCAAGTATATGATGGCAGTCCTATACCGTGGAAAGCCTCAGTCTAAAAGCAGTTCATTGAGGCTCTCCAATATCGTCAGCTGGCATGACCATCATCATGCTTTAAAAATGGAAAGATAAAAACCATTTGTTTGCATTTTTTATGTTTCTGAGTAGGATTAACTACAAATCTGCATCGGGTTTGAGAAGACCCCATAACGGTTATACTTGTTTTAAGATCCCATGTGGTATATATTAAAACTTTGAATGAGTTTCAAAAGATGCTATAATGGCATGCGCATCACATTTCCTCTTAATCTTGACCCGACCGCCCTGAGACAGTCCGAGCTGTTAATTTTAACCATTACTGGATTGTCTGTATTACCTCTCACATTAAACAAGAATGTAATGTAATTACTGGGGGAAATCAGTGCCTTGCTTCGCTTCCAGTGACCGCCATGCTCATTCGTCTACCAATGGAAAATAGTCTTAAGGACATTCCTTGGCCATTGGTCACTTAAACTGTTTGCTTAATGCGCTCTATAGATTTAAACAAAAACACATGATAATTACATTTGATTTCAGCATATCAAAATGAAGTGTTATTTAGCTGCAAGTGTCTGTCGAATCAGAAGAAAGGACACACCGTCTGCTGTGAAGATATACTCATTCATTTTATTAACCGCTTAATCCTAATTAAGCCAGTGGAATAGTGGGTAGGGTGCTGCGCTCATGATCAGGAGGTTGTGTGTTCGAATCCCAGTTAGACCCCCACTGTGCTAAGACCCTGGGGCAAGGCCTTAATCACATGTTTGTCTTTGTTCACCCAGCAGTATAAATGGGTACCAGTAAAAATATACTGGGAAGGTAACCTGCGATGGACGAGCGTCCCATCCAGGAGGAGTTGTACTCATAGTAGCTTCACGCTATCAAAACTGTGGATAATCATCCGCCTGATGACCCACTAGGCTCGGGTGTAAAATGCCCAACAGCCTACCTAAATCCTAATTTGGGCCGGAGGGAGGCTGGTGCTCATCTTGGCCAACTCGGGGCGAGGGAAAACTACACCATGGGCAGCTCCCCATGTCATTGCAGGGCTGAAACACGCTGACGGCTATGCAGTCTTCTCTTGACGAAAGTCAGCAATGGCTCTTTTAAAGCCTTTCAACACAGACAATGAGAGACATGGCCGGACATAGATAACCCAGTTAGCTGTACTGGGGGGACACCAACGACAACTTGGTGAACCCCTGAGCTTGGGATCGATACTCTAGCACTGGGCCACCACTGCCCTGTGACGATACGGTATATACAGTATATATGTTTTCCCGATGTATGGGCTCACAAAGACTGATGTTATGTTTGACCAAACGCTTACCTTTACTCCTGCTGAGTTTCTTATTAGATCTTATCAGATCAGCGTTCTTAGAGTAAGTATAATGATGTAGATTTTCAGAACTGAGGATGTCCTCCTTTTTCTGGAGAAAATTTCAATATCCCAGCTGCAGGTTAGCATTTGTAAGCTTGACAGTTCCACAGGAATGATATTTCACTTTTTATTGATTCACACACACACACACACATCTAGAGCAAAGCTGTTCTAGTGGAAGTAATGCTGACAGAATTACAAAGCGGATCCAGCCTGCATCATGGAAAAGATGCAAAATAATAAAAAAAAAATCGATCAAAGTTCGACTTACGTTTACTCGGAAACACATGACAAAATCCATTACTTCAGAGAGTACGCCAAGTGACTCAACCACTTTAGATGTACCATTTAAACATAGATTACATGATAGCAAATCAGATTATTCAAGAGATTAAGAATAAATAGATTGTTTTATCTGAAAAACGTGTAGTGTTACTGGACCATACTTTTGAATAACATAGAATACCGGGCGGCATGGTGGCGCAGAGGTTAGCACATCTGCCTTTCATCAAGAAGTCCTGGGTTCTATTCTTGGGCTCGGGCGTTTCTGTGTAGAATTTGCATGTTCTCTCCAAGTTTGCATTAGTTTCATCCAGATACTCTGGTTTACTCCAAAAACATGCACAGCAGGCTCAGTGGCTATTCAAAATTGCCCCTAGGTGTGAGTGTGAATGGTTGTGTGTGCACTGGGGAGACAGCAATGACAACCTGTTGATCTGTGTGTGTGTGTGTGTGTGTGTGTTGGTCCTGAAGTGGTCTGCCTGGTGAGATGTTCATAGTGTACCCCGTCTGCAGCCAGAGTCGACTGAGGTGCATGCCAGTCTCCCCATGACCCTAATTAGGATTACGCGGCTTACAATGAATGAATGAATAAGATGCAAATCAAGACCCTTCATATACCCATCATACCGCAACAATGTAGGACAACAGATCTTTCACACAAATAGTTCACTTCCTTGGATGGGTATATCTTCTTTACGGGTTTCATTTTATAGTTAAAGGTTGTCAGAAATTTTGAAAAATAAATAAATAATCAGATAACAAAGATGGTGTTTAAATTCCTTTATATTTTGTAAGACCCAACTTTTACTGTTTTTCTGTGTAAAGCTGCTCTGCAACAATCTTCTTCTTGTCCTTTCGGCTGTTCCCTTCAGGGGTCGCCACAGCGAATCATCTGCCTCCATCTCACCCTATCCTCTGCATCTTCTACTCTTACACCAATTGCCTTCATGTCCTCCTTCACCACATCCATGAATCGTCTCTTTGGTCTTCCTCTAGACCTTCTGCCTGGTAGTTCCAGTCTCAGCATCCTACTACCAATATACTCACTATCCCTCCTCTGTACATGTCCAAACCATCTCAATCTAGCCTCTCTGACTTTGTCTCCAAAACATCTAACATGTGCTGTCCCTCTGATGTCCTCATTCCTGATCCTATCCATCCTCGTTACTCCCAAAGAGAACCTCAACATTTTCATCTCTGCTACCTCCAGCTCTGACTCCTGTCTTTTCCTCAGCGCCACTGTTTCTAAACCATACAACATCGCTGGCCTCAACACCGTCTTGTACACTTTTCCTTTCATTCTTGCCGATACCCTCCTATCACACATCACACCGGACACTTTTCTCCAACCATTCCAACCTGCCTGCACACGCTTCTTCACCTCTTTTCCACACTCTCCATTGCTCTGGATTGTTGAGCCTGCTCTGCAACAATGTCAACTGTAAAAATGGCTATACAAATAAAACTGAATTGAATTGAAAATTGAATTGAATTGAATTGGATGACAGATGGATAAAATAGATAAATTGATTAAGGAGGTTAGCACATTTCTCATTTTGATATTATTTCTTATGTCACTCAAACAGCACAGAAGAAAATGTAATTTTTTTTTTCTGACAACACCGACACTTCATTTTTAATAATGAGGGATAAATTTACCACATATGACAGTAAAAACACAGAGGAAGATGATTATGAGTATAGACAGACAACGGGGTATAAAGAGGTATATTGTGAAAAAAGATCAATACAGGGATCGCTCACTTTCTGTGGTTAATTGGGACCGAACTCTCCCACAACCGTTTAATTCCATGAAGAAGGACCACCGCCCCGCCCCCCTCCCCCCAAATAATGTATATATACATGTATATGTGTATATAACATCAATAAATACATATTCATCACTATAAATGCTTATAGTAACAATTAAACATTCAAAAATAATGCATAAGATGTAAATTCTTCTTTTCCTTTCGGCTGCTCCCTTCAGGGGTCGCCACAGCAAATCATCCGCCTCCATCTCACCCTGTCCTCTGCATCTTCTTTTCTGACTCCAACGACCTTCATGTCTTCCTTCACCACATCCATAAATCTCTTCTTTGGTCTTCCTCTAGGCCTTCTGCCTGGTAGTTCCAACCTCAGCATCCTACTGCCAATATACTCACTATCCCTCCTCTGTACATGTCCAAACCATCTCAATCTAGCCTCTCTGACTTTGTCTCCAAAACATCTTACATGTGCTGTCCCTCTGATGTACTCATTCCTGATCCTATCCATCCTCGTTACTCCCAAAGAGAACCTCAACATTTTCATCTCTGCTACCTCCAGTGCATAAGATGTTAATAAAATATAAAATATAAATATGTAAATAGTTTTGATGGGGGGTTTTGGGTTGTTGTTGTTTTTTTTGTTGTTGTTGTTGTTCATGTTTGTTTGTTTTTTCTTTTTTTGCATAATTGGCCTTGTTTTGCAACATTATCATGAACTTTTTCCCCTATTCTTCCTTAATTTCCTTATTTTTAAATTCAGTGAATATTTTTTTTAAAAATATCGTGATGCACTGAAGCTGCATGAATTGACACGTGCAGTAGCGAGGGATCCCCGTATTTAAAACTTAGTAGTTAACATTAACGTACAGGCGTGGCATAGTGACTTAATGATTGGCATGTCAGCCTCAGAGCAAGAAGGTTCTTTGTTTAAATCCAAGGCTCGGTGAAACTGCTCCGGTGTGAAATTTGTATGTTCAATCTGAGCTTGTGAGAGTTTCCTGCCATCGTCTGAAAATCTTAACGTTACATGGACTGGCTTTTCCAAATTGCCCCTAGTTGTGACTGTGTGTGTGTGTGTGTGTGTGTGAGTGTGTTGGCCCAGTAATGGACTGGGTGTACCTTGCCTTTGCCCAGATTCAGCTGAGTTAGGCTTTCGTCTCCCCTAGAAGGATTGGCGGTGAATGGATTAATAAATTACCATTGTGACGCGGCGGACATGCGCCGCATGTGGTTCCTCAGCGATGCAGTAAAGCAGTCAAGAGTATAGAAGAGAGGAGGGCTCTGCACTTCCTCAGCTCTTATGCGACAGACCACACCAAACCCTGGAGAACCGAGACACTACGAGCCACTGCTGACCTTTCTGTGTCTACCTAAATAAATTGTTACATTGATTGACCCTGCCGCCCTTGCCACCCGTGCATTATTCCAGCTCTCTACCTGTCAGGCCGTCACAGAAATCGGTGTGGTCTGTCACATATACCACGTCACACCTCTCTCCATAAAAGAAAAGTTGGAAGGCCTGACAACTTTCAGGAAGACAGCGTAATATGAAACAAAAGATAATGAGACAGCAAGCCTGAAGACGAAATTACAACCGTCACAGACGTATAACATTTTTGTACGTATTATACATTATGTGTGAAAATAAATTAATATAAACAGTTTTTCTCACAACTAAATATAAACAGTAAATGAAGTGTTCATTCCCATCCTATGCTTCGTTGATGAAGGTCATGAAGTCGATGATGCTTCTTCTAATGGGAGAACACATCTGCACATGTCTTATTGGCTCCCTTCATATGTCTTATAATCAGATCATACTCCTTGAGGGCTATACGCCACCCTATCAACCTTCTATTCTTGCCCTTCATCTTGTGTCGGAACGTCAGGATTCAGGATTGAGCTGTCTGAGATCCGAGTACAAATACTTCCATCTTATCAGGGTTTAATAGGATGAAGGTAGTAAGTATCCGGTGTCTGATGTACTTTACATATTTTTTAAACTTTATTAAGCTGATGTCTGGGACAGTGGTGGTCGAGTGGATAGGGCGCAGGATCGCTGATCCTAAGGTTGGGGATTCGAGTCCCCACAAGATTGTCACTGTCACCCCAGTGCGGCTAACTGGGTTATCAAAGGCGGGCCATGTCTCTCTCTCTCTCTCTCTCTCTCTCTCTCTCTGCCAGTCAGACGAGGTTGGTGTATGTAATTGTATCCGGGACATTTAATGCTACATACTCACTGGGTTTAATCTGTGTTTCTGTTAAACACATTACACTAAACTTCTGATCAGTAATGATTTTATAAACAATAAGCGCTTTAGATGCAAGAGATCTAACATTTAACAACCCTATCATTAGATCAAAGGTGCAGACTGTAGGTTCGGTATCATTTAAATTTATGTTATAAAGATTACCAGAACAAACTCTCTTAGAGTTTTTACATTTTTGTTTAGTTTGGGATGGGAAACAGAAACAGTCTCTATAGCACTAAACTTGACCTTGAGTGACAATTGTATGCAGCTAGCAGAAGCTCGGATTAACCTGTTTGTCCACTCTCTTGGTTTGGCTCAGGATAGTCACTGGTTTCAGACTATGTGCGATGCTACAAGAAATAAGAGCAGCACCTTCCCGCGTGGGATGGATACCATCCCGCCCTATCAGGCCAGGTTAATCCTCAAAAGTACTTCAATTATCTATAAAGCCCACTTTGTTTTCAGAACACCATTTGGACATCCAGTGGTTCAGCTAATCAGTTTCTTCCTATCACCAGACCTCTTTCAGGTTTCTCAGCGGGTGTCTCAATGAGAAGAGCAAACCGGTTTGACACATGAAGTGCAGACGAGTGGTGCTCTTATGGGCGAGCCTTAGCGTTAGCTTTGGCTTTATGAATATGCCACCAAGTCATCGCCCATTCACCTCGCCATCAGAGAGTTAACGCTACAATCTTCTTTGTCAGAGAATAGTTCGGACACTATACAACTTGTGAATAAAAACTGAATGCAATGATGTGGAATTATCGAATTTAAATATTTTATTCCGAATAGAACAGAGATGACGGGTCAAAAGTTTAAACTGAGTAAATGTGTCATTTTAGGGGGAAAATATGGTAATTTTAAATTTCATGGTGTCACCAAATCTCAAAACTGTTGGGACAGGTAGCAATAAGAGGCTGGAAAAGCCAATTACACTTATAACAAACAGCTGGAAGATCAATTACCACTGATGAGGTCCATTGGTAACATGACTGAGCGTACAAAGAGCTTCTCAGAGTGGCAGTGTCTCCCAGAAGTGAAGATAGGTAGAGGATCACCAATTCCCCCAATGTTGCACAGAAAGATAGTGAAACCGTCATATAAGGGCTGTGGTGTTGTGCCATGAGACCAAACTGCAGTATTCATTTGTTTTCTAAAACCACAGCTTTAATGTAATTCCATTCAACTGCATATGGCAGTTTTGCTCACTGTGGTATCATTAGAGCACAAATGTTTCTAAAAGCTCTAGAGCCAACGTATAATCATTAATGCCTTAGCCAAGGGGAAACACAGTGAAGGCCTATGCAGTTGTTGACTAAATGCACTTTAATAGACTGTGATATGTAGCCGACATACAGACTTTAAGACAACCTTAAAAATAATCGCTAACATTAACCGAAAACAAAATACATTTATGAAAAATCTGAATATGTAGAATGTACAGGTAGCCTACATGTTACATATTGTGTATATTTTGCACAGATTTATACAAGCAAACTTGGGTTTTTGAGCACTTTAGGCATCGAACAAATCGGTATTCAACCAAAAAGTTTATATTTTTTTTTTGTCCCAGAAGTCGAACAAAATTTGGAAGCCAAACGCGAAACAATCGAGAGACGCATCCTGAAGAATAGTCATCCAAGCCAAACTTCTGTTCAAAAGACGACGGTAACTCGTACCTTAGGCTAACCTAGTTACGTTAATGTTTCTTTCTTTCTTTCTTTCTTTCTTGTGTTTGCGTTTTTATATTTCTTTGACAGTTTCATTACTGCATATTGTTTCTACACAAAAAAACGTAACATACTGTAGGCTAGGCTGGGCTGGGGTACGAGTTGCCGAGGCAATTCTTACCTGAGCCTAACCTACTCGAAATTAAGAATTTGTGTGTTTGTCCTGTTGTTTCACATTTAATATACAATTTGATATATGAATGACATTATGAAATAGCATATTAAGTTTAAAAAAGGTAGTTTTCTAGCGTCTTGGAACGGATTAAGACCATTTACATTATTTGTAATGGGGAACATAGATTTGGACTTCAAACAAATCTCTATTTGAACAGCGTTCTGGGACAAATTGTGGTCGGAAACCGAGGTCTGCTTGTATATGTGGAAATAATCAGTATAGACATGTCAGACACTGAATACATAAAATTAAAGCTATACTATAGCAGTACACTGAACTAATGCTTTTTAAACTTTTGTATTATATATATCCTTAAACTCTTACTTACAGCAGATGTGCTAGCATCCTTCACAGTGACATTTTGTGCACCCTCCCCCCACCCCACCCCAATCCTGGGATTCTATCCTTGACTTTGAAACTAATGTGAGTGTCGTAGATGGCCAAGATGATAAAGGAATAATTCAGGCTTGGTCCTTGATAGTGATAAGAGACTCTACAGCAAAAAGCTGTTGAGCAAATTGCATTAATCTTGCTTCGCCATATATCACCGCTCATCACGATCAGACGCAGGATACGGCCAGCAAGACAAGCCTGTCCCTGACGAAATGAAACCATAAAATACACGCCTCTATGTTCCAGAAGCCTTGCTCTCAGGCGTCATCCCACTGGCTTCTTACAGGCAATTGCTTCCAAGAAATTCTTTAACATGGTCCTGTTTTTCTAGTCGATTCCTGCTATCCCCAACTGTCACGTTCTTGAAAATATAGATCGAGCTTTTCATACAATATCATGTCACCCAGAGGTTTTTCATCTGCTTATAGGTGCACAAAGAAATGGATGATAATATCTTCTCACTAATGAGAGATTAGTCATCGTGCCCGAGAGTAAGTGTTCTTCTGAACATGAAGAAGAATGCTGTCATTGTTTGAAAATTGCTCGAAACAGAGGGGATCACATTTTATCCATCCTCCTGCTTCTATCTGATCTTTGCCCCATACCTCTTGCATTACAGGATGTGTTGAATTTGTAATCAAGATGCGTCGTGTGTTGCTGGCACCGAAAATCCATCATTCTCAAACTGCTATTGATGTGAACATCAAGATCACCGAGAAACTGTCTCACAGTCCAGTGCAGAATGCACAACACAGCACTCACTATAATTAGCAGAGAAACTCCAGCCTGCATCACAGGAGATCACTGTTATGGGACTGGACAGAGCTGTGAGTCCCTTCGTGGTGCTGCAGTCTTAAGAAATGATCATGAGTAAAAATATTAAAGGGATTTATATTGACCATCGAGGTATTTGTTCAACATGTGTTACCTCTGGATTTATTATGGTTTTATATATATATATATATATATATATATATATATATATATATATATATAAATATATATATATATATATATATATATATATATACAGTGATACCTCTGCTCACGAACATAATTGGTTCCTAGAAAGTGTGTGTGAGGCGAAAAGTTCGTCTTCCGAACATTTATTTCCCATAAGAAACCATTAAAATGAGAATAATCCGTTCCCAGGTCCCCATAAAATATAATTTTCTACTAAATAATCCTTAAAACTACACAAAAATATACCTTATTTTATGTATAATAAATGTGCTATTGTATTGTAATTAAAGAAATAAACTGTACTGTATAATAAAGTGGTTTTATTTACCTTTGTGATGGTAGTTGACGGCTTGATGGAATGGAGTGGGAGGAGGAGGGAGGGAGGGACTTACTGTTTGGAAGGAGTGTTTGGAAACGCCTACTGTTTGGAAACACCCTTAGCCACACACGCACCCTTAATAGCTTCCTTGTTCTTAAGGATGGGAGCAATGGTAGACTTAGCGTACTGGTACTGGGACGCTGAGTCACACAAACGCACACCTCGCTCGTGTTTTTCAATGATCTCCGCCTGTGGTGGGGTCTTTTTCGGTCCCATAATAGCAAAAGTACACTCAATATGGTCCAAAATGTCTAGCAAACACAAACCACTTCCGCATTCAAAGAAAGGGGTTGATTTAACTGTGACGCCGTGAGCGTCAAGGCCAGCTTCTCGTGGTCGCCACCGTGGGCGCTGTTCGACCGCGTGGTTTGGTTCGTCCGCCGAAAACTAGTTCGTCAGCCGAGACTATATTTTCGCGAATTTAATGTTCTTGAGGCGAAAAGTTCGTGAGCTTAAGCGTTCGTCAGCGGAGGTTTTACTGTATTTAATTTTGATGCAAGATGGAAATCTAATCTTAATTGTTCATGAAGAATAACAGATCCTAACTGCATAAAAATAACTGACGTCATAAGTGAGACTGATACGAGTGTTTACAATATGAAATAATATAAATAAAGGTGCCTAATGCAGAAGTAAACACTAATCAGTCCTTCCAGGAATGTGCAATGCTGCGATCAGATTAAGACACTTGAATTCAACCAATCTTTATGCATATCTGGCAATCAGTGTATTATACCACGAGTTCCACTCATCATATTTACATTTACATTTACAGCAGTTCACAGACGCTCTTCCTCAGAGTGACTTACAGAAGTGCTTTAAAGTCAGTGAATATATTCTTGTACTGGTTATACAGTGTAGATCCCCTGTGAAAACACTGAGCACCATACATCACCATATGCCACCTCCTTATTTATGATGCAGACAAGTGCGCAATATTCTTGCAATTTTAACCAAATCTTGTATTTATTCCAATTTATACGGCACAGAACCAGAAAAACAAACGACAAATTAAATGACATGAACAGATTGAGATAACTGAAATAACAGGCTTGATGTGACATACAAAAAGGCTTAACCAAAGATATATTCCTTTACCTCACTGAACTGAAAACAATGACCTGAAATAATCAACATGCGCACACTCATCTAGAGACTGCTGCAAACAGGAATTGGAATTCTGGGAGACCGAATTTATCGGCAGGGGAATTATTGGAAACGGAGTCTTTAATAAAAACAGAGATAAATGTGTTGGGCTCAGGGATGGACGTGACAACACTCATCATGATTTATACTGTCTGCTATGTATTTAGGAGGACTCACATAATACGAAAGCTTACCAGATGATTTTTTTTTCACTCAAAATGGTCAATTACAGAATAAAAATACAAGTCAAGTGGCTTTTACTGACATTTTAACCATATAAAGTTGATACAGTTCACAGTAATACCAAACAATGTGCCTCAAGGACTATGGCACTAAATAATTTAAAGCTACAACATAAGCTGTATGTGTGCAACATGAGCAATCATTGCAGGCCAATGCAAGGACAGGACAACTGGCCCAGATAGCATCGTGACAAGACAGTACCCAATACTGATAGCATAGAGCAGGTGTCCCCAAACGTTTTCCCGCGAGGGCCACATAACTTTTCCCTTCTCTGACCGTGGGCCGAGATCAGTTTGTAACAGAAAAAGTGTGACGATCGCGGGGCTGCCTAAACGTAAACATTTATTGTTTTCCAGTAAGCCGCGCATAACCAGATATTAGTAACCCTTTCCGGGACCTTCACAGAAAAAAACGTCAGGAAATAAATAATAAAAGAAACGCTGCTTGCTATCAGTTGAGCGACCTGAAAGCTGCCCAGACAGACGACTGGTTCAGCCGAGCCTGGCGTACAAATGTATTCTCCTGAGCTAACGGTCCACTGTTTAGCTTTGAGAGTTTGTCTACTCACATTTGGCCTTGCAAGCGATCATGCTCGTCTTTGTGACGGGATTCAGAGTGCCAACGCAGATTGTATTTTTTGAATACCGCCACCGCCTCTTGACAGATGATACAAACAACCTTTTCTTTGCATTGAACAAAAAAATAATTGTTTGTCCACTGCAGGTTAAATACCCTGCATTCTGAATCAAATTTTCGCTTCCATAATCTTTTCACCATTATTCCGTTCTATTTGACAGGGGAGAGTCTAGGATTTTTGTTGAAGGGGTGGGGGGGGTTCAGGTAGGGACACAGACGGCAGACGGGTGGAATAGGCTGCCATGTTCTAGGTGTGCATTAGTCTTGATTGCATAGCCAGACTAAAAAAAAAATAATCATAATGTGTCTCTGGTATTGTTCAGGTAGCCGGGCCAAATGTGGAGGTGGGCCGTATCCGGCCCGCGGGCCGTAGTTTGGGGACCACTGGTATAGAGGTTTGGATGAGCAAAAGGTTTCAATTACGTAATAAATTATCGTTTAATTGTTATAGTACCAGTGCAACATTACAAAACAAGAACAATATTAAGACGAGTGTGGAATCAATACGTTTCTTAACTGTACTGAGATTGTACTGGAAGTGAAAAGGTAAACAGTGTGTGCGCGCACGCGCGTGTGTGTGTGTGTGTGTGTGTGTGTCTAGTCTTTCACAGTGAAACAGGTTAATACAAAGCCTAACTTCAGATATACTCCACAGTAATATGTTTTTCTTTCTATCAATACATCAGGAAGCTCCCTTCCTTTCAATCATCCGAGGATTTCACAGTAGACGTTATAATAAAAGTTCAGTTTAATTTATAATTGGATGGCACCAAAAATTGAAGCATAAGAAAAATAGGGAGTAGTTTTTCAAGCCTGCTGTTGTCTACCAAATGATACTGTAGCTGTCAAAAACAACACCCTATGACCCAGCACATGATTCGTTGTGTTGTATCTGTTACCACCAACACCCCCCCGAGGATTCACAAGAAATAAGAGTACACAATACTTTTACTAAAATGCAATATAAGGGTGGCATACACTCTATGCAATATAAGGGTGGCATGTTGGCGAAGTGGTTTAAAAGTTTGCTTTTCTCCTCGGTTTGAATTCCGGGCTCAGGTGTTTCTGTGTACATTTTGCATATTCTCCCTGTGCTAGCATGGGCTTCCTCCTTCTTCTGCTTACAGTCAAAAGACATGAACATTAAGCTGTTCCAAATTGCCCCAGGTGTGTGTGTTAAATGTCTGTGTGTGTGTTTGTTGTCCCTACAATGGTCTGGCAAGCTGTTCAGAGTGTAGCCAGTTTTGGCGGAGACAGTCTTCAGCCTTAATACAATTAAGCAGATTGGCAAATGAGTGAGAGACGATGAGACAAGAAATATATCTGTTAAGCAAAGAATAATAATATTTTTAGTCATTTCAGTTCATCAGTTCATTTTCTGTAGCCGCTTAATCCTAATTAGGGTTGTGGGGCGGCTGGCAGCCATAGACAGTGAGAGACATGGCCGGCCATTGATAACTCAGTTAGCTGCACGGGGTTGCCAGTGACCAACCTGTGGTGAGTGGGGCTTGAACCCCCAACCTTAGGATCAGTGATCCAGTACCTATAACACTAGGCCACCAGCGTATAGAGCTTCAAAACAAGTGCCATAATTACTATTACTTTTGCCATGTTGCTGTTAAACATGAATAGGAAACCATATACGTACTTTTATATAAGACAATTATCTTTGACCTTGAGTGACCTTTCCAGTTGAAAATCCTGGTCACAGGATTTTGAGCACTTATAACTTTGAAATGAGTATTGCTAAAATACCATTACTATGCACATTCATTCATGATGTGAAAAGTTTAATCCTTATTAGGGTCGGGGAGGCTGGTGCCCATCTCAGCCGACTCTTAGCAAGGGCAGAGTACACCCATTGGTAGTAGAGCTTAAACCCCCAACCTTGAAATCAGTAATGCAGCAACCTAATACCAGGCCATTCCTGCTCAGCGATTTTTCTATTTATTTTCTCCCCAGCTATGTACTATAGAGCAGGGGTCCCCAACCTTTTCATCACTGTGGACCGGTCAACGCTTGACAATTTTACTGTGGACGGGGGAAGGGTAGATTGTTTATATTGTAAATATAATTTATTTATATAAATGGTTATTATAATAATAATAATAATAATAATAATAATCTTCTTTTCCTTTCGGCTGTTCCCTTCAGGGGTCGCCACAGCAAATGATCTGCCTCCATCTCTCCCTATCCTCTGCATCTTCTACTCTTACTCCAACGACCTTCATGTCCGCCTTCACTGCATCCATAAATCTTCTCTTTGGTCTTCCTCTGGGCCTTTTGCCTGGTAGTTCCAACCTCAGCATCCTACGACCAATATACTCACTATCCCTCCTCTGTACATGTCCAAACCATCTCAATCTAGCCTCTCTGACTTTGTCTCCAAAACATCTAACATGTGCTGTCCCTCTGATGTACTCATTTCTGATCCTATCCATCCTCGTTACTCCCAAAGAGAACCTCAACATTTTCATCTCTGCTACCTCCAACTCTGACTCCTGTCTTTTCCCCAGGGCCACTGTCTCTAAACCATACAACATTGCTGGCCTCATCACCGTCTTGTACACTTTTCCCTTCATTCTTGCCGATACTCTCCTATCACACATCACACCGGACACTTTTCTCCATCCATTCCAACCTGCCTGCACGCGCTTCTTCACCTCTTTTCCACACTCTCCATTGCTCTGGATTGTTGAGCCTAAGTACTTAAAATCCTCCACCTTCTTTATCTCTGCCCCCTGTAACCTCAAAGTTCCTCTTGGGTCCTTGTCGTTCACACACATGTATTCTGTCTTACTAAGACTAACCTTCAATCCCCTCCTTTCCAGGGCATACCTCCACCTCTCTAGATTTTCCTCTACTTGGTCTCTGCTCTCACTACAGATCACAATGTCATCTGCAAACATCATAGTCCATGGAGATTCTTGTCTAACCTCATCTGTTAGCCTGTCCATCACCATAGCAAACAAGAAGGGGCTGAGAGCTGACCCTTGATGTAGTCCCACCTCCACCTTGAACTCTTCTGTCACACCGACAGCACACCTCACCACTGTCTTACATCTATCATACATGTCCTGCACCACTCTAACATACTTCTCTGTCACTCCAGACTTCCTCATACAATACCACAGTTCTTCTCTCGGCACCCTGTCATATGCTTTCTCCAGATCCACAAAGGCACAATGCAGCTCCTTCTGCCCTTCTCTGTACTTCTCTATTAACATCCTCAAAGCAAACACTGCATCTGTGGTGCTCTTTCTGGGCATGAAACCAAACTGTTGTTCACAAATGCTGACCTCTGCCCTTAGTCTTGCTTCCACTATTCTTTCCCATAGCTTCATTGTATGGCTCATCAACTTTATCCCTCTGTAGTTGCCACAACTCTGTACATCGCCCTTGTTCTTAAAAATGGGCACAAGCACACTTCTCCTCCATTCCTCTGGCATCTGCTCACTTTCTAAGACCTTGTTGAATATTCTTGTCAGAAAATCTACTGCTACCTCCCCTAGACACTTCCATACCTCAACTGGTATGTCATCAGGGCCAACTGCCTTTCCACTCTTCATCCTCTTCAATGCCCTCCTCACTTCTCCCTTACTAATCTTTGCTACTTCCTGCTCCTCAACGGTCACCCCTTCTACTCTTTTTCTCTCTCATTTTCCTCATCCATCAGCTCTTCAAAGTACTCTTTCCATCTTCCCACCACTCTTCTGTCATCAGTCAATACATTTCCCTCTCTGTCCTTTATCACTCTAACTTGCTGCACGTCTTTCCCATCTCTATTTCTCTGCTGTGCTAACCTGTATAGATCATTTTCTCCTCCTTACTGTTCAACCTATCATACAAGTCATCATACGCCCTCTGTTTGGCCTTTGACACTGCTACCTTCGCCTTTACGCTGTGTCTCCCTGGACTCCTGTTTACTCTCTTCGGTCCTCTCAATGTCCCACTTCTTCTTGGCTAACCTCTTCTTTTGTACACACTCCTGCACTTCCTCATTCCACCACCAAGTTTCCTTATCTACTTTCCTTCCAGAGGACACACCAAATACTCTCCTACCGGTCTCCTGATCACATTGGCTGTGGTTGTCCAGTCCTCTGGAAGCACTTCCTGACTACCCAAAGCCTGTTTCAACTCCTCCTTGAAGACAACACGACACTCTTCCTTTTTCAGCTTCCACCACTTTGTCTTCTGCTCTACCTTTGCCTTTTTCACCTTTCTCACCATCAGTGTCATCCTGCACACCACCATCCTATGCTGTTTGGCAACACTCTCACCCACTACTACTTTGCAGTCACTGACTTCCTTCAAATTACATCGCCTACACAAGATGTAGTCTACCTGTGTGCTCTTACCTCCGCTTTCATAAGTCACCCTATGCTTCTGTTTCTTCTGGAAGAAAGTATTCACCACAGCCATTTCCATCCTTTTTGCAAAATCGATCAACATCTGTCCTTCTGTGTTCCTGTCCTGGATACCAAACCTGCCCATCACTTCCTCGTCCCCTCTGTTGCCTGCACCAACATGTCCATTGAAGTCTGCTCCAATGACCACTCTTTCACCTCTGGGGGTACTCTGCATCACTTCATCTAACTCACTCCAGAATCTCTCCTTCTCTTCTAGCTTACATCCTGCCTGTGGGGCATAAGCACTAACAACATTGACTATCACGCCTTCAATTTCTAACTTGAGACTCATCACTCTGTCTGACACTCTTTTCACTTCTAGAACATTCCTGACAAACCCCTCCTTCAAGATGACTCCTACTCCATTTCTCTTCCCATCCACACCATTATAAAACAGTTTAAACCCTGCTCCTAAGCTTTTAGCCTTTCTACCTTTCCACCTTGTCTCCTGAACACACAGTATGTCCACCTTCCTCCTCTGCATCATGTCAGCCAGCTCCCTATCTTTTCCTTGCATAGTTCCAACATTCAAAGTCCCTACTCTCAGTCCGAGGCTCACGCATTTCCTCTTCTCTCTCTGCCTACGGACACGCCTCCCGCCTCTCCTTCTTCGACGTCTTCGACCAACAGTAGTCCAATTTCCATCAGCACCCTGTTGGTTGACAGCACTCACGGCGGTCGATGATAACCCGGCCCTCGACCGATCCGGTATGAATATTGCTTTGGTCATTTGCATTTTTTTAAATGTGGCAGAAGTTTTACGCCGGATGCCCTTCCTGTCGCAACCCTCTGCATTTATCCGGGCTTGGGACCGGCATAAGGGGGAGAGACACTGGTTAGTGCCCCCCCCGCCTCATGGCTGCATTTAATAATAATAATAATAATAATAATAATAACTCCATTAATGTTATTTTTCAACAGCTGAAATAAAGTTGGTTGGGAAGTAAAGCTTGACCTTTTCTAAAAAAAACAAAACAAAACAAAAAAAAACCACAGGTGATGGTGCACCAGCTGGGAGAAAGAAGGTTCAGGCTCAGTCTCACCCAAAATCCCCGCTATTGTTTGAAACATGTCCAACTCGCCTCTGTTCATGTGCCGTCCCGTTGTGGGTTACATTTTGGCGCTCAGATGACCGACATGTAACCGAGAGAATCCAGTCATTTTTCAAAATAAAAGATTTTTTAAAAATAAAGACCGTTCAGAACTCAGATCATGAATAAAACAGAAATAATGAATTATTTCTTTTGCGGACCGGTACCAATTGAGCCACGGACCAGTACCGGTCCGTGGCCCGGTGGCTGGAGACCCCTGCTACAGAGCATATCTTAAATCTAACACATGGGGAATTAAAGCCAGTCCCCATGTAGTTGCTATTTGTCACATTATCCGTACTGCATGGCAGAGGACCCTTGCACTCTATTACTGCTCCTCTTGTTCTCTACTGGGTTTCATCTTAACACGATGACCCCATGACAGTGGTAGTGGTGACTCAGTGGTTAAAGCTACGGATTACTGATGCGAAGGTCAAGGTTTTAAGCCCCAGTACCACCAAGGCGCCAAGATGAAATTTTTATTTTTTCATTTCCAGATTTCAACATCTATTCATCATCATTCATTTTCTATATCCGCTTAATCCTAATTAGAGTCACGGGGAGGCTGCCTGCCACCCATCCCAGCCGACCCCGGGTGAGGACAGAGTACACCATTGCAAGGCGGAAACAAGCTGATGACCATAGACAGTGAGAGACATGGCCGGCCTTTGATAACCCAGTTAGCTGCACTGGGGGGGGGTGACAACCCATTGAGAGTGGGTCTTGAACCCCCAACCTTAGGATCAGTGATCCAGCACCTTTACCACCAGGCCACCACTGCCCGCAACATCCATTACAATTATAGTAAATCGCCTCTGCAAGCTTATAGATGGCTCCAGACTCATGTATGTGATATTTCTTACAAACTTCAAAGCCGGAATTAGGAAATCAAATTGTAAGTATGAATGCTGTGATGGAGCAAATGACATATTGTGTATGAGCTTCTCAGGTATGTCATTGGTAATGCAAAGAGAAATCCAGCATATGTTATGTAATTTCCCCGTTACTTTTTTAATTATTATTTTACACTGCACCCGCCAGCCGAGATGCAGTGTTGTTATTCTGGTGTAAATTAATCACCTGATAATGAGAGCTCTTTGTCAAAGGACCAAATTTACATATTAAGTTGTATATGGTGTATTTACTTGATGACTCATCAGGTTCTGTATGGATTTGTTTGGACTCTCCTTTTTTGCTGAACACAGCATTTTTCTTGTTCTGACTTCCCTATCTTCTAAATCTGCTCTTAATGGCCTTTGGGGATGCAGCTGGGCCATGGCCTACATGGAACAATATAGATGAAGGGTGAGTAGAAAATAATATATACTGTACGGCATCATTCTAGTCGGATGGTTGGTTTCTAAATAGGTCAGGTTTGATTTTCTGTTGAAAAAAATACAAGAAAGGAATTACACTTCATCAACAAAATGAAAGTCCAGATGTTCAGCGAGATGCATCGTACATGACAATGCTTTTAACCAATTTATTTGTCAGTAAGATTTATTAAATTGTATTAGATAAATGCAAAATATTTGAATGGACACATGAGCAATAATTGCTTAAGCAAGATTGTGGTTATTACAATCAGTGCTGTAGTGGTCAAAAAATAAGTGAGTACACTATTCAAGGTCGCGATGCACATATACATACATATATATGTGTGTGTGTGTGTGTGTGTGTGTGTGTGTGTGTAAGTATGTACGTATGTATATATATATCCCGGTAGCTTTCGGGGCAACCCTGCGATGGCCTGATGAGCTGTCCAGGGTGTGCTCTGCCCTTGCCTGGAGTGGGCTGGGATGGGCGCCAGCCTCCCCGCGAACCTAATTAGGATTAAGCTGTGACAGAAGATGAACTGAACTGAGTGTTCGGGACAATTGGATAATGTACCACCGAATGAAGGGTGGAAGGGAATTTTTCTATCACACTCCACAACGGTATCATGTTAACTGACTGTTTTTTCGACGTAGCATAATCCAGTCAAGGTCGAGTCATGTTTTCTGGAGTATCGCTGCTTTCTAACAATTTCTGCATTTTATGAAATCGCCAAATTGAAATGGATTTCATGTGTACAAGTAAGTCCTTGCCCATTCGCCGGTTCAGTGATCGCGGCTTGCATACTCACGGATTAGTGGCAAACACGGAAGTTACTGGCCCATGATTCAAATTTAGCCAATGGCTGAGAGCTTTTGTTTCTCCCACCTGCTGATTGGTTGCAGATAATGTGTACGCCTCTTTTTTTTCTCCTTCACGCACGTCATTATATATAAGAGATTACACTTGTATCTTGTATGCTATATATATATATATATATATATATATATATATATATATATATATATATATATATATATATATATATATATATATATATATATATATATATATATATATATATATATATATATATATATATATATATATATATATATATATAAGAGAGAACACTTGTGTATTGTATGCTATATATATATATATGTATATATATAAGAGAGAACACTTGTATCTTGTATGCTATATATATATATATATATATATATAAGAGCGAGAGGAGAGAGAACACTTGTATCTTGTATGCATTCTACATTTTGTCATTTGGGCTGTGATATGTACACGGTCTAATCTACATCTTCATGTTTTTTTTCAAATTGGAGTAACCTTTTATCTGCAACTGTTTGATAGTTCTTAGCAGGAAAAGCAAATGTCAGCTGGCCCGACCTTGCCAATTATCACTCCAACAGAGAGCTGATGACAGAATTCTTATTCACAGCTGTTGGGCAACCTGAAGGTTGGGGTAATGTCCTTTTATCCTTGCCTGGGAGGTTTATCCATCTTCCTCATGTCATATCAAATAATTTGAGCCAGAAATCAAAGCCCCTGTGTAGCAGGCACAGTATTGATTGTAATTAGAATTATGTAAAGGTTTACTACTGGCAAAATGACTTACTAACAACAGCAGCAAAATAATTATATTATAGTCCAAGGTCAGACATATGAAAACAGACATTCTTCTCTGCATTCCTTATTGAAGTTTCATAACCAGATGTTGCCTTAGTACTTGTGCTTTTACCAGTAATTTATCATGTAGTGAGTTAATAATATAATAAACCTTTGTGACTTGAACATCACTGCTGCACATATCCATGCCAATCTTGTAGTTCAAACACAGTAGATACAAATTAGAAAGACTAGTACAGTGTATGCCAGAAATAGTGGCTCCCCTGCTGTACGTTCACATGCTCTTCTCCTAGTAAATCTTTTTACTATTATTATTATGTTCATGATAGTGTTACGGCATGCTTTTATTGCATATGGGATATTATGTCAATTATATTTAATACAATCTCATTTCCTATAAGGCTTTTAGCAAAAGAAATAATGAAAGCAAAGAAGCTCAAAAGCAAGCAATTCTCTTCCAAATGATATTCTTTCAATTATGAATCATACTTTTATCTTATAGTCAGCACTAACAGTTTGAGCAGTTTGTGATACAGTGGGATCAGACCACACACGCCAGTATTTATTCAGCTTGTGTAACACTGGGCTTTGGGCACCCGTCATACTCTTCCCAATTCAGTTTTCCGTCTATGGACCAGTTTTGGTAGGTACTCACCACTGCATACCAGGAACACCCCACAAGACCTGTGGTTTAGTGACTGAATAAACCCAGTAGTTTAGCCATTAAAATCTGGTGATTGACTTAACTCACTCGAATCCTGATGCGTTCCCATTTTGCCTGCTTTCAACTGTTTTTAAAGCCCCCCCCCCCCCAATCCGGGAAGTGCCACTGTAAAAATATAATTCACATTTATTGACCAAAGACAGGGTGGACGTTGCTGAATTTTTCAATAGTCCAATTATCCAATTCAGGGAATCCTCTAAAGCCTCATCAACATCATTGTTTTAGCGTATTCTACAGAGGAACAGTAGACAAATGGCCATAAAGTATTCACTTTTCTATTGAAGAAAGCAGGTATTATAACTTTCTTAATCAATCATTGTACTGTATGTATATCATTTCTATGTTTCCAGCCTTTTGGAACACCCTGAATTTACTGTATTTACATAAAAACAGGATAGTTCTCAATCCTGCAACACATAAATATTCAAGTTATTGATCTATAATTTGTGTGCATTTCACATTTTGAAATATGATATATATATTTTATATATATAGAGGGATCCCTCACTTTCTGTAATTAACTGGATCGAGGTCCCCCCATGACCACCGAATTTCACAAAGTAGGATCAGAAACCCCCACCCCCACCGACGTATACGCACATGTGTATATAATATTAATAAATACATATTCAATGCTATAAATGCTTATAATAACAATTAAACATTCAAAAATATGTATAAGATGTAAATAAAATGTATATATATATATATATATATACCTTCCTTTAATCTACCTTTATGGCTGATGTGTCTTTGAGCAAGACACCTAAACCCTAACTGCACTCTGGGCACCTTAATGGGTGGTAGTCCACTGCTCTCTCTCTCTCTCTCTCTCTGTGTGTGTGTGTGTGTGTGTGTGTGTGTGTGTGTGTGAGGTACTTTGAAGTTATTTGTTTTAAATGCCAGGGAGAATTTGCCTTCTTTGAGCAAGGAACCTCTTTTCCTGAGTATATACAGTAGTCACAATGGAGATCGTGGCACACTGTAGCTTGTGAGAGTAATAATGTGCACTTTGAGCTTCCTCCATGTTCCACTGTTGATCCTAAAACATAATATTCATCCATCTCAAGGACAGTGTATACTGGAGCCAGGACAACCTGGGGCAACTTGATGACCAATGCTGCAATTGATCAATGTGACTGAATTAAACAGATTGCGAAATATCGCTCCCTTGTGAGAATATGAAGAGCGGTCGCTTTTAATATGATTTGCAATGTCAGCTGTGCTGTCACTCAAGGTTAAGTTTGAGCCGCACAGAAAAAAGCCATGCACAGCGTATATAGTCAAAGCATTCGAGTTATGATTCCTAGCAGGCGTGAGTGTAGAGCATCATCGAAATAACTAAGAAACGATATCCTTAATGGGTGAGAGATTACAGTATTCTAAAATCCTCTGTGCCGTGTATACCAGAACAAGTTCTCAATGGACGAGAAATCTGCCATGAGTGTGTATAGATTTGAAGGAGTTCAAAAGGATATATTTACTTGAACAGGACTACTTGGTTTTTACATGGGCTCATTTTAATTAGTAAGAGAATTGCATGTCATATTTAAGTCTTTCAAAATAAAATGTCCCTTTTTGGCCACTGCTGTAGCGATAGACGGCAGTGAGGTATATTTAATAGTCAGTGAGAAATTTGAACAAAACTCCCACCTAGCAGTGAGCATAATATTTTGGACTTGGGCTTGTGAGGGCTTTCAATGTGTCTGTACACGTTAATTTTCCCCACTGCATAAATGAGCAAGAGAATTCATACACACATGGCGCCATGGTGATTGACTGAAGTCCCATCCAGGGTGAGCTCCTATCTCATACCTATCGTTCCCATGATGGACTGCAGATCTTCAACAGCCCAGGCCAGAGTAAATCAGCGAATGAAGCTGAATTAATCATGAAAGAATCTACAGTTTAGATTTCCTACAATAGTACCGCACAGGGGAAATCTCCAGAGGAACAAGCTCAAGATTGGCAGAGCACTGACAGCTGCTGCTCAGAATCTCAGTGTATAACCTGCAGCAGTTGACACACCTATGTGTTTGTTCTCATGATGCACAGTCTCAGTCACAGGAGTACCCATTCAGCACGCATCATAGTTTGACTGACACCCATTTTAATCCTACTTTACACTGAGCAAATTTTGAAGCAAATGATCCTATGCTGTTAACACAACTCTATTTTTATTTATTTTGGAAATAAACTATGCCTCCCTTTTTTGTAGACAGTTTCGGGGACAACAATAAAAATTAATTGAAACAAAACTAATTTGATATACCGTATTCGACGTAATAAGCGCCCTGCTCCAATAAGAGCCCCCCTCCCCCCAATGATTTTGTTCTTACGTCTAATAACCGCCCATGTGCACTGGGAGCAAAATCGTAGATCAAACTTACTAATTTTATTCTACCAGTCTCTGTAACGGTAAAATGAGGCGTTCACTGCCTGTAAAAGTGAGTTTACATGGTATTTCAAGACCCCCCTGCCATTGGGAAATATCTATAATGTTCATCAGTAACAACATTTTTGTCTGTTCCACTGAGCTTTAAAAAACATTAAAGCAACTATTTTGCTGTTCTCTCGATAAATGTCCAACAACCGATGACCCATTAGAAACTGCTACAGCAAAACTATGGAATGCTCTGAATGAATGGAGCGATGAGCCAGATATGGACCTATCAGAAAGTGATGACTAGGATTTTTCACCTGATTCTCCTGCTCACTAACTTCATAAACTTAAAGAGGTTCCTGGCCATGTGCTTTTGTTTATGTTCCTGCTAAAGTTGACATTCTAATTGGCTCATTTTACCTGGGGAAATGTTTAAAGGAAATGTTTAAAGGAAAAGCACTGGGAGGGATAAGTAAGGGAAGGAAAAATCTATTTTTATTATTTATGCTGTTTTCTGTTTGTTTTCAGCTTTCATGTAAGTAGTTTGGTTGATACCACAAAATGAATAACACAAATACCAGTAAAACTCTTTTATTGTTCTGTTATTATTAATGTTTTCCACCTCAATGGTAATAAACACTTAATGTTCCACTCCGCTGGTAGATTTTAATAGGTGCCCACCCACTCCAATTTTTTAAGCGCCCTGGGCGCTTATCATGTCTAATAAGGTAATTGTCATGGCAACCATCACAAAGACGACACACTGTAGTACACAAAACTTCAAAATATGCAAACCACAATGTCAACTACCTGCATGAACTAGGCTTGACACAGGTTCAAAGAAAGATTAAATCAAGGCATGATGTTCAGCTAACAAAAGTTAATTTGAAATTTAATCGTTAGCCATAATCTAAACCTTGAGTGCACTGGCCCTACTGAATATTGTATATGTCAGACCAACCACATAAAAAATATGTCCAGACACACTTAAGTAAAGCCAAAGGTCAATGTCAGAGTGACTTAACATCACCCTACACATATCCAGGAGGTTTGAGGCAGTTTGCTGAAGATGATTCAGCCTGGAAACGTAGAGTGATAGGAACAAGAACATAAACTATAAATTTCCACTCATTCACTTTCATTCGCCAAACTGCTTTCTTTTAGGGTCAAAAAGGGTTGGAGCCTGACACTGATCAAAGGCGGTTTACACCCTGAACAGCTTACCAGACCACCACAGGGCCAACACAAACACAAACACACACACACACACACACACACACACACACACACACACACACACACACATTTACACCTAGGGCAGTGCTTCTCAAAAAGTGGGGGGCAATGCCAGTGATGCCGGGATGGGGGGCATGGGGTGATGCCGGGGGGGGGGGGGGGGGGTATGACCCTGGGGAACATGCTTTTCTGGAATAGTGTACAAGGTTTAAGTGTATGAAGTGCAGTAAACAACCCCTCAAGAAACTACATGGAGAAATTTCTAACAGAAATGAAAAGAAAGGTGGAGAGAGACTGAGATATTAAGACATAAATAAGTTGAATGAGTTTAAATGAGGATGTATTTTTTTTAATTTCAGGCACAATGATGCACTTTAATTTTTTTCTGTTAAAGATTAAAAAACAATGTTAATGAAGTATTTCTTTATGCAAGTTGAACTATATTTCTTTCATTTTTTTTTTTTTGGTTTTCAATGTTAATAAAGATACACTGTTATGCAGAGGTGTTCTAATAACAATTTTATAGACAAATAATACTATTTATAGTCACTCGCGGGGCAGTGGGGTGGGGGCCTTGAAATGTTTTTTTTTTTTTTTACTACAGGGGGCGTCATAGAAAATAATTGAGAAGCACTGACCTAGGGGCAAGTTGTAACAGTCAGTTATCAGAGTACCCGGGGTAAAGGAACAGTAGCATGGGAAGAACATGCAAACGCCACAGAGAACGCACAACTTGCTGAGCCCAGGTTTCAAACTCAGGACCTTTTTTTGCTGCAATGATATATTTAAATAAATAAATGATAACTACAACAAAAGCTCGATGGTGAGACACTCAGAGTTGGATTCTCTGTCCACACGAAGCAGGGACAATCTAAAAAGGGAAATTTCATGTCAAAAGTTTTCTACATGAGCAGTGTTCTTTTGTACTATTTTTAACTGTTCTAATTCCACACCATACGCTATATCGATGTTGTATTTTATGTTGACCTATTGTGTTTAATTGCAAACCTGCAAACAGCTCTCCTTTTATAAGGTAACAAGCTTAAGTTAGCAGATAGTTGATAACATACTGAAAGGCTAATTATAAAATGATCCAAATGAGTAGTGCCAATGTGACTGATTTTACATATACTGATGATTATATAGTCCAGTTGTTTCCATCTCTTAAGTAGGGCAGATATAAAGCTCCTCTTTTTTTGGAGCTGTGCAGATGCTTTGTACTGTTCAATGTGATGATCTTGAATTGAAAATAGATTACCAAATTTGATTGACAGAGCAGCACTGATTGCATTTCACCCGCTGTCTTTTGTTTTTGGAGTGTTGAGCAAAGGCACAAAAAAGCAAAACAAAAAAAAAAAAACTCATACTTTATGGAACTCTCCATTTTCCATCCATATCACAACACGAAATGTGCATGTTCAAATTTATGCACTTTACAGAATATGCTCACAGGCATGTTTAACATAATGGGGAACTATAAATGAAAACAGGGGGCAGTGCTGGCCCAGTGGTTAGTGTGCTGGATTACTGATCCGAAGGTCGACTGTTCAAGTCCCACTGTCAGCGGGTTGTCACTGCTGCCCCCCCAGTTCAGTTAACTGGGTTATCAAAGACCAGACATGTTTCTCACTGTCTATGGTGTGAGGTATGTAAAAGACCCATTTCTGACAAAGAGTAGGCCGCATAGCCGCCAGTGTGCTTCTGACTTGTGATGGCCTATCGAGCTGTAATTTATAAGTACAGTCCATGCATATGAGCATTAGCATGTCCCTCAAAGTGTGTTACGCCGGCCCTGACATTGCATGAGCAGCATTCAAAATAATGAGCAGCAGTTGCAAAAAAATGACTGATTGGCATCACATGCCTTGAAATTAGCATATGTCCCATTCCTTCTTGGTTGGTAGCGGTTGTGTAATGTGGAAGAGATGTCTAATTGGTGGAAATTCAATTAGGAAGAGCTTTGTAAGGAGAAAGCCTGGAATTTTAAAAGGTAATCATTACTGAGATCTGTGGCTGCTATTATTATTATTATTATTATTATTACAGTATTAGTAGTAGTAGTAGTAGTAGAAGTAGCAACGGTAGTAGTAGTAGTATCAGTAGTAGTAGTAGTAGTAGTAGTATCAGTACTAGTAGTAGTAGTAGTAGTAGTAGTAGTAGTATCAGTACTAGTAGTAGTAGTAGTAGTAGTAGTAGTAGTAGTAGTAGTATCAGTACTAGTAGTAGTAGTAGTAGTAGTAGTAGTAGTAGTAGTATCAGTAGTAGGAGTAGTGGTGGTGGTATCGGTACTAGTGGTATCGGTGCTGGTGGTAGTGGTAGTGGTGGTACTAGTGGTATCGGTGCTGGTGGTGGTAGTAGTGGTGGTGGTGTATCGGTGCTGGTAGTGGTGGTGGTGGTAGTAGTGGTGGTGGTGGTATCGGTGCTGGTGGTAGTAGTGGTAGTAGTGGTGGTGGTGGTGGTGGTGGTGGTAGTGGTATCGGTGCTAGTGGTAGTGGTGGTAGTGGTATCGGTGCTAGTAGTGGCGGTGGTAGTGGTAGTGGTATCGGTGGTAGTGGTGGTGGCGGTGGTGGTGGTGGCGGTGGTGGTGGTGGCGGTGGTAGTGGTGTCGGTGGTGGTATCGGTGGTAGTAGTGGTATCGGTGCTGGTGGTAGCGGTGGTGGTAGTGATGGTGGTGGTGGTGGTATGGTGGTATCGGTGCTGGTGGTAGTGGTAGTGGCGGTGGTGGTATCGGTGGTGGTGGTGGTATCGGTGCTGGTAGTGGTAGTGGTGGTGGTAGTAGTGGTATCGGTGCTAGTGGTATCGGTGCTAGTGGTAGTGGTAGTGGTGGTAGTGGTATCGGTGCTGGTGGTAGTGGTAGTGGTGGTATCGGTGCTGGTGGTGGTGGTAGTGGTAGTGGTAGTGGTAGGTGGTATCGGTGCTAGGTAGTGGCGGTTGGTAGTAGTAGTGGTATCAGTGGTAGTAGTGGCGGTGGTGGTGGTGTCGGTGGTAGTGGTAGCGGTGGTAGTGGTATCGGTGGTGGTAGTATCAGTAGTAGTAGTAGTATCAGTACTAGTAGTAGTAGTAGTAGCGGTAGTAGTAGTAGCGGTAGTAGTAGTAGTAGTAGTAGTAGTAGTAGTATCAGTACTAGTAGTAGCGGTAGTAGTAGTATCGGTAGTAGTAGTAGTATCAGTAGTAGTATCAGTAGTAGTAGTAGTAGCGGTAGTAGTAGTAGCGGTAGTAGTAGTAGTAGTAGTAGTATCAGTACTAGTAGTAGTAGTAGTAGTAGTAGTAGTAGTAGTAGTATCAGTACTAGTAGTAGTAGTAGTAGCGGTAGTAGTAGTAGTAGTAGTAGTAGTATCAGTACTAGTAGTAGCGGTAGTAGTAGTAGTATCAGTAGTAGTAGTAGTAGCAGCAGTTAGTAGTAGTAGTAGTAGTAGCAGCAGTAGTATCAGTACTAGTAGTAGCAGTAGTAGCACTAGTCTTTATAGCATAGTAATTTTGAAGGTGCTTTTTTAAAGCGTTTTTAAGGTTCTATTTTTTTTAACCACCTTGTTTTCTGAAAGATTTACAGTGGTGAAAAGTGATTTTTAATGTCCACTGGCACTTGTTCTTTAACTGTATTTTATATTCAGAAGACATACATTCTGTTACCTGATGTTGGTCTTCCAAAGTACCACTTTCTGCTCTGCAAACTCACCTTTAAAAATAAATAAAATAAACTACTTGATATGTCTCACAGCAAACTCAGGTTTAATAAAAAACCCATGGCCAGACAGACACCATCTGAGAAAACATAAAACTCTCTCATAAAGTGCAGGCAGGCAAAGCCTATGTGGCTGACATTCAAAACTGCTTGGTTCCCTTGTGGTGTTCTTCATTTGTTGCAAACAACATGACAATGTTTTAATAATCTTAAAATATCTGAATTTTTTTATTTAATAATATTTAAATGAGGCAGTGGTGGCTCAGTGGTAGGGCTCTGGATCATCGATCCCAAGGTCGGGCACTCAAGCCCCACTATCAACGGCTTGTCACTGCTGTCCCTCCAGTGCAGATAACTGGGTTATCAAAAGTCTCATGTCCCTCACTCTCTGTCGTGAGAGGTTCATGTAAAAGAACCATTTCTGACTTCTGCACAACCGTCAGCATGTTTCTGCCCTGCAATGGCCTGGAGAGCTGTCCAAGGTGTACTTTGCCCTAACCCCGAGTTGGCTGAGATGGGTGCCAGCCTGCTTGTGACCGTAATCAGGACTAAATGGTTTATAATGTTAATGAATGAATATTTAAATTTAGTAATTATTTTATTGTATCCATCAGATAAATACAGTATATCCTTCCAATGCTATTTTACATTGACAAAACAAACAAAACCCCCCACCCCACCCCCATTTCCCAACACACACCCTCTCGGCAGGATTTATAATCTGAAAGTTGGTGGTTGAAGCCCCCAGGACTACAAAGTTGCCACTGTTGGGCCTTAAGCAAGGCTCTGAACAATATATGTATATATATATATATATATACACACACACACACACACACACACACATACACACACACACACACACACACACACACGCGTGTGGTGGTTCAGTGGTTAGCACACATGTGCAGTGATGCAGTGGTTATTATGTCCACATCTGCAGGTCATTTCTGTGCGAAGTTTGCTTGTTCTTTCCCTTGCCTCCATCAATCCAAAAAACATTGACAGTAAGCAGACTGGTGAGTCCCAACTGCCCCTCGGTGTGAGCATGGCTATAACTTGGCAAGCCATCCAGGGTGTACCCTGCCTTCACCCATAGTTGGTTGAGATAAGCATCAGCCTCCTCAATACCCTATGTTATGATTAAGCAGCTTAGAAAATGAATGGATAATAATAAAAAACATAATAGTCATTGTATACAAGTAATGCATTGGACCGAATATAGTATTTGCATTTAATTTTCCAATTCAAATTCGGAGCTGAATATAATATTTTAATATTTAAATTAAAGAAATGATTTACACTGCAATAAGTATAAAAACCTGAGTCTCACATACACATTCAAAGCCTCCAAACATAAATGTTCAAGGATTTCACTCTGCTCTTTCTGACAGGATGATTCAGGTGAAGAAATAAATCAAAAGGCTTAGATGAATAATTTGTCCTTAAAATGTAGCTTGCACTTCAACAAAAACAATTTTATGAATATTCAATACACAGCTTCCCGAGATTTAATCACAGGCTGCACAAGTATTGTCTATACTATACAATATATGTAACACTTGTACAGCCTGAGATCAAATCTGTGGTAACTGTATATACCGTATGCAACGTGATAAGCGCCCAGGGCGCTTAAAAAATTGGAGTGGGTGTTGGCTTATTAAAATGATTACCAGCGGAGTGGAACAGTAAGTGCTTATTATCATAGAGGTGGAAAACATTAATAATAACAGAACAATAAAATAGTTTTACTGGTATTTTTGTTACTCATTTTGTGGTATCAACCAAACTACTTACATGAAAGCTGAAAATAAACAGAAAACAGCATAATTAAAAAAAAAAAAAAAAAAGATCCCTTTTCCCTCCTGGTGCTGTTCCTTTAAATATTTTCCCTAAATCGAGCCAATCAACATGAATGTCAACTTTATCACATGGCACATTGAAAAGCACATGGCCAGGAACTTCTTTAAATGTATGAAGTTAGTGAGCAGGAGAATCAAAAATACTTTTCCTCACTTTCTGATAGGTCCATATCTGGCTCATCGCTCCATTCATTCAGAGCAATAGTTTTGCGGTAGTAGTTTCTAATGGTTCATCGGTTGTTGGACATTTACCAAGAGAACACAGCAAAATATTTTCCTGTTTTTTAAAGCAAGGCAGAACAATCAAATGTGTTGTTATTGACGAACATTATAAACATTCTCCAGTGGCAGGGGGTCTTGAAATACCATGTAAACTCACTTTTACAGGCAGCGAACGCCTCATTTTACCCTTACAGAGACTGATTGAATAAAATTGGTAAGTTTGATTTACCATTTGGCTCTCAGTACACATGGGTGGTTATTAGACATAAGATCAAAAATACTTGGGTGGGGCTTAATTAGACCAGGGTGCTTATTACGTCAAATACGGTATTTACTAAACTGTAATTCTCCTCAAACCACATCTGTATTTGTGCTTATTAACATCAGGTCCACAGCCCAGCTAGCAATATCTAGCATTAATGCACTAATAACAAAGATGAAATACCAAATACTGTAGTTGATCATGTGACCAGTTCCTTCTTTTAACTAAACACTAAAATATTATAAATTATGCAGAGTTTGTGTCCCATTGACAGAGAGAGAGAGAGAGAGAGAGAGAGAGAGAGAGAGAGAGAGAGAGAGAGAGAGAGAGAGAGTTGTTTCCCTCACTTTAGGGGTACTACATTGACTTATATTTACTTCATGGAGACTTATTCTAACCATTATCATAACCACTACCTGCCAAATCCTTACTCTGACCCTTGGCTTACAAGCTTCGACAATTGATTCGACGGTCGATCTTGCAACCGGTCGGCAGTCTTTCGAAATCCACGAACAACAAAACAGTTGCGTACATATTTCGCTTTTGTGATGCAGTGTGTGATACCGCGCAGATTCATATGTCGTAAACAAAACCAAAAACGGCCGACATGACGTGGTTACACGCCAAAACGTTCATAAAATATTAGTTTAAAGACAACTTTGAAATACGAAACATCAATGATCTTACCAAATACTATATTTACCAAAATAAAATACAGGATTTGCTACAAATATATTGTATCAATTAGGGAAGAAATATTCTACATTTATTAATTAATACCGTGTGAATGATCAAAATAACGTTATAGCGACAAAATGCAGTTAAAATGTTAGCAATTACATTTAACATGTAATCAACTCTGAAACCCGAACATCTGTCTATAGAACAGCAGCCGTGCAGCTCCAAAATCTTTAGAGAATATAACGGTTTCAAACAGAACTAAACCATCTCACAGTCACATTCACAGCATCGAACTCCCTTCTGTGTAAGGTTTTTTTTTTTTGAGATTTTGAGTGTTTTTTTTCCCCCCTGAAAATAAATAAACAAAAAATAATTAAATAAGTAAATAAATAAAAATAGAAGCGGTGCCAATTTCCGGATGCGGGCGCTAATGATGAACCAGGATTTTTAAAAAAATCCAGATTACCACAACCTAACCTTATCCTAACCTTATCCAAACATTATTCTAACCTTATCCTAACCTTATCCTAGTAGTAGAGGGAGTATCAGTAGGAGTACGAACCTTATCCCAACCTTATTGTAAACTTATCCAAACATTATTCTAACCTTATCCCAACCTCATCTTAAACTTATCCTAACCTTATAACAACCATATCCTAACCCTATCCCAACCTTATTCCAACCTTATTCTAACGTTATTCCAACCTTACACCAACCTTATGGCAACCTTATTCCAACTTTGTCATAACCTTAGCCTAACCTTATGCCAACCTTAGCTTAATCTTATCCTAACCTTATCCCAACATTAGCTCATCCTTCTCCCAACATTATTGCATTATATCCTAACCTTATCCCAACATTATCCCATCCTTATCCCAACATTACCCGATTATATCCTAACCTTATCCCAACATTATCCCATCCTTATCCCAACATTACCCGATTATATCCTAACCTTATCCCAACATTATCCCATCCTTATCCCAACATTACCCCATTATATCCTAACCTTATCCCAACATTATCCCATCCTTATCCCAACATTACCCGATTATATCCTACCCTTATCCCAACATTATCCCATCCTTATCCCAACATTACCCCATTATATCCTAACCTTATCCCAACATTATCCCATTATTATCCCAACATTACCCCATTATATCCTAACCTTATCCCAACATTATCCCATCCTTATCCCAACATTATCCCATCCTTATCCCAACATGAGCCCATCCTTATCCCAACATTATCCCATTATATCCTAACCTTATCCCAACATTATCCCATCCTTATCCCAACATTATCCCATTATATCCTAACCTTATCTCAACATTATCCCTTCCTTATCCCAACATTACCCCATTATTATCCCAACATTATCCTATTATATCCTAACCTTATCCCAACATTATCCCATTATTATCCCAACATTATCCTATTATATCCTAACCTTATCCCAACATTATCCCATACTTATCGCAACATTATCCCATCCTTATCCCAACATTATCCCATTATATCCTAACCTTATCCCAAGATTATCCCATCCTTATCCCAACATTACCCCATTATATCCTAACCTTATCCCAACATTATCCCATCCTTATCCCAACATTATCCCATTATATCCTAACCTTATCCCAACATTATCCCATCCTTATCCCAACATTACCCCATTATATCCTAACCTTATCCCAACATTATCCCATCCTTATCCCAACATTACCCCATTATATCCTAACCTTATCCCAACATTATCCCATCCTTATCCCAACATTACCCCATTATATCCTAACCTTATCTCAACATTATCTCTTCCTTATCCCAACATTACCCCATTATATCCTAACCTTATCCCAACATTATCCCATTATTATCCCAACATTATCCTATTATATCCTAACCTTATCCCAACATTATCCCATACTTATCGCAACATTATCCCATCCTTATCCCAACATTATCCCATTATATCCTAACCTTATCCCAACATTATCCCATCCTTATCGCAACATTATCCCATCCTTATCCCAACATTATCCCATTATATCCTAACCTTATCCCAACATTATCCCATCCTTATCCCAACATTACCCCATTATATCCTAACCTTATCCCAACATTATCCCATTATTATCCCAACATTACCCCATTATATCCTAACCTTATCCCAACATTATCCCATTATTATCCCAACATTACCCCATTATATCCTAACCTTATCCCAACATTATCCCATTGTTATCCCAACATTATCCCATTATATCCTAACCTTATCCCAACATTATCCCATACTTATCCCAACATTATCCCATCCTTATCCCAACATTATCCCATTATATCCTAACCTTATCCCAACATTATCCCATTATTATCCCAACATTATCCCATCCTTATCCCAACATTATCCCATTATATCCTAACCTTATCCCAACATTATCCCATTATTATCCCAACATTATCCCATTATATCCTAACCTTATCCCAACATTATCCCATTATATCCTAACCTTATACCAACATTATCCCATTATATCCTAACCTTATCCCATCCTTATCCCAACATTATCCCATTATATCCTAACCTTATCCCAACATTATCCCATTATTATCCCAACATTATCCCATTATATCCTAATCTTATCTCAACATTATCCCATCCTTATCCCAACATTACCCCATTATATCCTAACCTTATCCCAACATTATCCCATTATTATCCCAACATTATCCCATTATATCCTAACCTTATCCCAAGATTATCCCATTATTATCCCAACATTATCCCATCCTTATCTCAACATTATCCCATTATATCCTAACCTTATCCCAACATTATCCCATCCTTATCCCAACATTACCCCATTATATCCTAACCTTATCCCAACATTATCCCATTATTAACCCAACATTACCCCATTATATCCTAACCTTAGCCCAACATTTACCCATTATTATCTCAACATTACCCCATTATATCCTAACCTTATCCCAACATTATCCCATTGTTATCCCAACATTATCCCATTATATCCTAACCTTATCCCAACATTATCCCATACTTATCCCAACATTATCGCATCCTTATCCCAACATTATCCCATTATATCTAACCTTATCCCAACATTATCCCATTATTATCCCAACATTATCCCATTATATCCTAACCTTATCCCAACATTATCCCATTATTATCCCAACATTATCCCATTATATCCTAACCTTATCCCAACATTATCCCATCCTTATCCCAACATTATCCCATTATATCCTAACCTTATCCCAACATTATCCCATTATTATCCCAACATTATCCCATTATATCCTAACCTTATACCAACATTATCCCATTATATCCTAACCTTATCCCATCCTTATACCAACATTATCCCATTATATCCTAACCTTATCCCAACATTATCCCATTATTATCCCAACATTATCCCATTATATCCTAACCTTATCTCAACATTATCCCATCCTTATCCCAACATTACCCCATTATATCCTAACCTTATCCCAACATTATCCCATTATTATCCCAACATTATCCCATTATATCCTAACCTTATCCCAAGATTATCCCATCCTTATCCCAACATTATCCCATTATATCCTAACCTTATCCCAACATTATCCCATCCTTATCCCAACATTACCCCATTATATCCTAACCTTATCCCAACATTATCCCATCCTTATCCCAACATTATCCCATTATATCCTAACCTTATCTCAACATTATCCCATCCTTATCCCAACATTACCGCATTATATCCTAACCTTATCCCAACATTATCCCATTATTATCCCAACATTATCCTATTATATCCTAACCTTATCCCAACATTATCCCATACTTATCGCAACATTATCCCATCCTTATCCCAACATTATCCCATTATATCCTAACCTTATCCCAACATTATCCCATCCTTATCGCAACATTATCCCATCCTTATCCCAACATTATCCTATTATATCCTAACCTTATCCCAACATTATCCCATCCTTATCCCAACATTACCCCATTATATCCTAACCTTATCCCAACATTATCCCATTATTATCCCAACATTACCCCATTATATCCTAACCTTATCCCAACATTATCCCATCCTTATCCCAACATTATCCCATCCTTATCCCAACATGAGCCCATCCTTATCCCAACATTATCCCATTATATCCTAACCTTATCCCAACATTATCCCATCCTTATCCCAACATTATCCCATTATATCCTAACCTTATCTCAACATTATCTCTTCCTTATCCCAACATTACCCCATTATATCCTAACCTTATCCCAACATTATCCCATTATTATCCCAACATTATCCTATTATATCCTAACCTTATCCCAACATTATCCCATACTTATCGCAACATTATCCCATCCTTATCCCAACATTATCCCATTATATCCTAACCTTATCCCAACATTATCCCATTATATCCTAACCTTATCCCAACATTATCCCATCCTTATCCCAACATTACCCCATTATATCCTAACCTTATCCCAACATTATCCCATCCTTATCCCAACATTACCCCATTATATCCTAACCTTATCCCAACATTATCCCATTATTATCCCAACATTACCCCATTATATCCTAACCTTATCCCAACATTATCCCATTGTTATCCCAACATTATCCCATTATATCCTAACCTTATCCCAACATTATCCCATACTTATCCCAACATTATCCCATCCTTATCCCAACATTATCCCATTATATCCTAACCTTATCCCAACATTATCCCATTATTATCCCAACATTATCCCATCCTTATCCCAACATTATCCCATTATATCCTAACCTTATCCCAACATTATCCCATTATTATCCCAACATTATCCCATTATATCCTAACCTTATCCCAACATTATCCCATTATTATCCCAACATTATCCCATTATTATCCCAACATTATCCCATTATATCCTAACCTTATACCAACATTATCCCATTATATCCTAACCTTATCCCATCCTTATCCCAACATTATCCCATAATATCCTAACCTTATCCCAACATTATCCCATTATTATCCCAACATTATCCCATTATATCCTAACCTTATCTCAACATTATCCCATCCTTATCCCAACATTACCCCATTATATCCTAACCTTATCCCAACATTATCCCATTATTATCCCAACATTATCCCATTATATCCTAACCTTATCCCAAGATTATCCCATTATTATCCCAACATTATACCATCCTTATCCCAACATTATCCCATTATATCCTAACCTTATCCCAACATTATCCCATCCTTATCCCAACATTACCCCATTATATCCTAACCTTATCCCAACATTATCCCATTATTATCCCAACATTACCCCATTATATCCTAACCTTATCCCAACATTATCCCATTATTATCCCAACATTACCCCATTATATCCTAACCTTATCCCAACATTATCCCATTGTTATCCCAACATTATCCCATTATATCCTAACCTTATCCCAACATTATCCCATACTTATCCCAACATTATCCCATCCTTATCCCAACATTATCCCATTATATCCTAACCTTATCCCAACATTATCCCATTATTATCCCAACATTATCCCATTATATCCTAACCTTATCCCAACATTATCCCATTATTATCCCAACATTACCCCATTATATCCTAACCTTATCCCAACATTATCCCATCCTTATCCCAACATTATCCCATTATATCCTAACCTTATCCCAACATTATCCCATTATTATCCCAACATTATCCCATTATATCCTAACCTTATACCAACATTATCCCATTATATCCTAACCTTATCCCATCCTTATCCCAACATTATCCCATTATATCCTAATCTTATCCCAACATTATCCCATTATTATCCCAACATTATCCCATTATATCCTAACCTTATCTCAACATTATCCCATCCTTATCCCAACATTACCCCATTATATCCTAACCTTGTCCCAACATTATCCCATTATTATCCCAACATTATCCCATTATATCCTAACCTTATCCCAAGATTATCCCATTATTATCCCAACATTATCCCATCCTTATCCCAACATTATCCCATTATATCCTAACCTTATCCCAACATTATCCCATCCTTATCCCAACATTACCCCATTATATCCTAACCTTATCCCAACATTATCCCATTATTATCCCAACATTACCCCATTATATCCTAACCTTATCCCAACATTATCCCATTATTATCACAACATTACCCCATTATATCCTAACCTTATCCCAACATTATCCCATTGTTATCCCAACATTATCCCATTATATCCTAACCTTATCCCAACATTATCCCATACTTATCCCAACATTATCCCATCCTTATCCCAACATTATCCCATTATATCCTAACCTTATCCCAACATTATCCCATTATTATCCCAACATTATCCCATTATATCCTAACCTTATCCCAACATTATCCCATTATTATCCCAACATTATCCCATTATATCCTAACCTTATCCCAACATTATCCCATCCTTATCCCAACATTATCCCATTATATCCTAACCTTATCCCAACATTATCCCATTATTATCCCAACATTATCCCATTATATCCTAACCTTATACCAACATTATCCCATTATATCCTAACCTTATCCCATCCTTATCCCAACATTATCCCATTATATCCTAACCTTATCCCAACATTATCCCATTATTATCCCAACATTATCCCATTATATCCTAACCTTATCTCAACATTATCCCATCCTTATCCCAACATTACCCCATTATATCCTAACCTTATCCCAACATTATGCCATTATATCCTAACCTTATCCCAACATTATCCCATCCTTATCCCAACATTACCCCATTATATCCTAACCTTATCCCAACATTATCCCATCCTTATCCCAACATTATCCCATTATATCCTAACCTTATCTCAACATTATCCCATCCTTATCCCAACATTACCGCATTATATCCTAACCTTATCCCAACATTATCCCATTATTATCCCAACATTATCCTATTATATCCTAACCTTATCCCAACATTATCCCATACTTATCGCAACATTATCCCATCCTTATCCCAACATTATCCCATTATATCCTAACCTTATCCCAACATTATCCCATCCTTATCGCAACATTATCCCATCCTTATCCCAACATTATTCTATTATATCCTAACCTTATCCCAACATTATCCCATCCTTATCCCAACATTACCCCATTATATCCTAACCTTATCCCAACATTATGCCATTATTATCCCAACATTACCCCATTATATCCTAACCTTATCCCAACATTATCCCATTATATCCTAACCTTATCCCAACATTATCCCATACTTATCGCAACATTATCCCATCCTTATCCTAACCTTATCCCAGCATTATTTCATCTTTATCCCAGCATTATTCCATCCATATCCTAACCTTAAAACACGACTTTACGGGGACTTGTGTTTTCTTTCCATAAGGCAATCAATTCCTCTATAATTTGAATAAAAAAACAGATTTGGGTCCCCACAACATGATGATCTCTCTCTCACACACACACACACACACACACACACACACACACACACAGAGGGAGAGAGAGAAACACACGCGCGCGCTCGCGAGCACGCAAACACGCCTGTGCGCGCGCAGGAAAGCCTCGACACGGTAGCGTGTCAGTTCGGACCAATGGCAGCGGCGCGGGGGGCGTGCGCGCAAAGGTGAGCTGCTTTTTGAGTTTACTAAATGACTGCAGCAAGAATTACAGCAGCGTTTGCTCGGGCTTCCGTGCGATGGGAAACGATCTGAGCGGCGCGGGTTCGGTCCTTCTCCAGTTCTGGGTTCCGCTGCTTACTGGGATTCCTTGATCATAATATTTATATCTTTTTATATTTATATATGTACACACGGACATACAAACCGATTAAAGATGACATCGAAAACTCGTCGCGTCCGCTGAGTGGACCGGACAATGGACCTGGCTTCCTGCACCAGGACTGGTTCGCCACTGGGAAACAAGCACGAAGGAAATAAGCAAATCAGCCCAAGCGCGTCGGTCCGCACCGGCCGGCTTCCTGCGAGCGCGCGCGGCTCCGAAGCGACGCAGTGTCTCCCGGAGCGCGTGTCACCGGACGCGTGAAGAAATCCAGAGCACTCGCGCACTTTTGGTTTGGAACCACGCCGAGCTCGAGGAGGCTCGAGAGTTTGAAATCCGGACGTTGAAAGTCGGCGGCGGCGGCGGCGGCGGCACGTGAGGAGCGCGCGGGAATCGACGGACGGCGCTCGAGCGTCTGGCGCGCCGTGATGGATTTCCCCGGAGCGAGCATCTGAAATCGAAGTGGATCGCATCCCGATCCGGACCTCGAGCTGCTTCTGAGCACCAGAACTGAAGCCTCACCGGGTGCCAGCCCGACATCCGGTGTCAGGATCATGATCACGTCGTTTCTATGGTGTTGAACGCGTCCCCCTGCCTCACCTCTGGATCTGGTACTCTCAACACGAGCAGACACAATAGCAATCGATCATCATCCCAATTCAGCAACGCGCACAAGGAAGACCTCACAGCTGGCACTATGTGCAGATTAAGCACACTCGGAATTTATTTGTGGGAAACCGTAGTGTTTTTCAGGTGAGTGGCCTATTTTCAACTGTTGAAATCAGAAAAGATTCACTTTATGGTTGTGATTTTTTTAAATTATTATTATTATGATGGGAGAACGAGGAGGGATTGGGGGGGGTGGGGGGGGGTTGTTGTTGGTGGTGATGTCGCTTCATCTTTATGCTCCAGTCCCTTATTCCCTTATTCTAGTCTACGCAGCCTTGCATGGGCGTCTCAGCAGGAGGTGCGCGGCTCATGCACTGCCCTGGGTATCTGATATGATTTTTTTTTTTCTGTATAAACTTAAAGCCATATCAAAGTGTGGATAATTACTCACATGTTAATGCCTCCCCGTGGAGACAGGTGGAGGAAAGATGCCAGCAAAATTGCAAGCGAGTCCTGTTTAGCGCAACAGTGACTACTAGCGTCCGATAAGCGCCATAACAATTATTCCCTGGATTTACATTAAAGCCTTGTAGAACATTCAGCACCCAAAGATAAACAGCCAGCACAATTAATGTGCATTACATTTTTACACGAATTTGCATGAATGATTTAAAAGCTGGACAAATTACTATATTTCACCCACAATGCTTTCTGACCAGGATAATCAAGTTTAGTCAACCCTTTATATTGCCCAAGATCCATATGCAGTTTATTTACTATTATATTAACAGTGCAATTATTTTTAGTTTGTGTGTGTGTGTGTGTGTGTGTGTGTGTGTGTGTGTGTGTTTGTCACTGAATTGATAAGACTTTAAACAGGTATGTTGGTCTCATCACTATCAAAGGAGCTCATTCCTAGAGCTGTATAATATACATTATAGATTATTTCCTATATTTTTTCCCACTACATGTACATTTTTTCTAATAGGAAGCTTGTTGATTTACAGTATCTTTCCCCCCATGTTGGGTAGTTCCATTCATTTTAATGACTAACCTGAGAAATGTATATACACCCATAAATAAGCAAAACATATGAGTTCTTTTTACTCGCAATAGAATTTTTTAAATTTGACTCCTCGCTCTTGTGTCATACAATGTCCTGAAAGAATGAATGCACTTAAATGCACACAAAAGTATTAGAGGTTCTATTTGCTATTGCACAGGAGATTGTAACAGTTATTTTCTATTCTGCATGGCCCATTAATTTATGAAGTAGGATTGTGTAATTGCAGCATTAGCTTTCACTGCCGAACTTTGCAAATTCTCTTAATTGATATCTCTTTAGCAGTCTAAGCCTGACCACTGAGCCTATTCAAGATGCAGACTAATTTACTACATGTTGATTATCATGTCAATGCCAGTACAGCTGGTGAATATGGATGATACACATGGAAAATGTTTCACAAGCTGTATCTGCTAACACTGGTTCATGTTCGCTTTCACATTGTTGTTTTTCTTGAGTTATAATAAGACTTGATTAAAATATTTAAAATAGGGGGTGTAATAGGGGTTATAATGCCGGTATACATATACAGTACAATTATAATAATAATAGTATCTTAACCTACATAATATTATGACACGTTTTTGCTGATTTCACATATTAATTTCCAAACCCTTCCAATTTACTTGAAACGTACTGACCATTCCCTTTCCATATTGTTCCCATATCAACATTCATTGGGCAGTATGGGCCAAATAACATAACAGTAAGTTGACTATACCATATAAATTACCCCTTGTGTGAATGCATGTGATTGGACCACTATGACGTAATAGTGTCTTTGTCCTTGGTGTATTTTTTTTTTTTTTTTGCACCTGATGTTCTGGATCCAACTTGACCCTGACCAGGATAAAACAGCTGCTAAATATGAACGAATCAGTACATATTCATCTATGTTAAATATAGCTCGTTTACACACAAATTCCTAGATGTTGATTTAAAAAAACATGAAAAAATTACTATGACTCTAGCTTGCTCGTTGTATTTATTAAAAAAAAAAAAAAAAAAAAAAAGGTCTAAGGACTCTCACTATGTTCCTTGTTTCTTCATTAAGCTCTTCTCACTTATCACTGGAATAATCCAGGATTATTGGACATCCCTAGACCGGAACATGAGATACTAAATTAGTTTGTTGAGGTGTGTATAAACTGCGTTTGTTTTTTGTAGATAAACCCCAACATGACCTTGAGCCGGCCTAGAACATACCAGTGCACAGGCCGGTTAGTGGTAGGAAGCAAACTCATTTCTGAGAGTAGAAAGCAATTTTTAAAAATTACACCGTTGTTCCTCATAACAATGGGATTCATTATGTGTAGCTCGATCACATGAGACCCTGTGTGGCAATTATCTGAGCACAGCTGGTTGCAGTGGCTCAGTAATCGCTTTCTGTTTTTATTTTCCATCTCTTTTTTGCTGCTGCTGCTGCTGCTGCTTGAAGAATATATGATATCCAAACCTTTTGACCAGAATTGCAAATAGAGCTCAGCTCAGGGGAGTTCTGTCTTATTCCTGTTAGCATTGGTTTTGCGCAAGTTCACATGCATTACATTATTGATTCCCACCGCCCAAGACTGATTGCACTTCAAATGAATTATCAACAAACTATCACTCTCAGTCATGAAAAAAAAGGTGAATCAGCAATGCAGTGCACTCCAATCAGCAAAAAACTCAATTTAATTCAACGATTTAGGATTCAATTGACATTGTATTGTTGTGTGAGTGCAGAGGTAAAATGCTATATGGCAAGAAGAGTGCTGAAACTCGAAACGTGCAGGTATTATATTTTACTCAAACGTTTGTTAAGATCTGTTCGGGTCTTTTTTGATGAAGACTGAATGTATTGCAAGAGCAGGGACAGTTGAAAAAGAAGTAGCACTGAGACTGAGCATCGCTTAACCCTTTAACGCCCAGCAGGACCATATGGTCCTCTTTCAAAAAAATGCTAATAACTACTAGACGCATACTATACTTGTTGTGGCGTCGCCTGATGCAACACAGCTTGATCCCACGTGCCTCAGTCAGCTGTGAGACGACCGTGATTGCACAGGATTGTATTGTTCACAAATTTTTGAGTGTGTTTGTTATTATTATGTTATTATTATTATTAGTGATATTATAATTTTGTTGAAAGAAATGTATTCAGGGTGTTTCCTTAGGCTTTTTAATTAGGAAAAACTAAACTAATGATAAATTTTTTGACTGCAAAAAATAATTCAGGCCTTAAAGGGATAAGGTTCCTCCTCCCTCCGCATCCTTTAAAGTTTGTATGTATTGATAGAAAATTGCAAGTGTCGGAGATGTTTGCAAATTGTTTTTTTGGAAGAAAATTCAGCTATTACACCACCACCCCCACCCCAGGTGCTGCATCAGCAGTACCCAAGACCTCACAAGTGCCTCAGCCAGCGTCGATCCAAATTAATTAGAACAGCACCACTCTGATCTTTACAATCTTTAATCATTAGCTATAGCTAATTAGTATGCCAAAAATGAGTCGCACTAACCGCGGTACACATTTATATACTTGAATGGAGCAAAGAGCAGAAAATCAAAATAGATAACATGAAAGGAGAGACAGCGTCCTGAGATTTCACACTGTCACAAAGATTTCATCCACAATATGGGTTCATGGAAGTGATCTACAGTATAATGAGTATAAATCTGTGAATGGGATAAACATGACAATCGGGCAAGACATGACTAATCTTGTTGGGCTTTCGCTGCAAGACTATATCAGCAGGACAATAGAGATTTTTTTTCTCTCTATTACTAATCCTGAATGCATTGTGTCCACACACCAGGAAGAATTGTAATGTGGCATTTATATTCTTAAATTTTACACAGCTGAATAAGCAAGTCATCCGATTACAACCTCCTACACGAGCGAAATGGGCTTCTTTGTACAGAATACCAGGACACAATAATCGAAGATCTTTTTGACTTGTTTTGAACATCTTTTACCTGATACTGTGCACTGTCGAATTTCCTTTTATAAGCAAATCATCATAGTATTATTAAATACTTTATTTGTGTAATCCTGTTCAGGTCTGTAAATTATTTATGAAATTACCAGAATGCTGTGATCATGTGAAAAAATAAAGTCGGATTTTAGATATACATTGAGTTCAGGTTTATTTTCAAAAATAAAGACAATATTGCATAAATATAAAAATAGGCACATACTCTGTAGTGTTTTTAAAATGTCAGTTACATGTGTATTTTTTTTTTTCTGATAAATACTGTACATGCTTGTATAAAAAAATAGAAATGTGCCTGAACAGTCACTTAAGAAGAAGAAGAAGACCGCAGTGGTAAATGTTGATGAGCTCAATGCTTAATGACGTGTGAAGAGGGATGAGGCTGACTGCTGGTTAGTTAACTTTGTACAGGAAAGCGTCAACCATAAATTAAAGTGAAATGAAAGGAATAGTGGACGAAGCATGTACGTGTCTCAAGGACGGAGGTGCTGTCACCATACTCGTAGCTATGTAATGATTACTGATGACTTTTTGGTGACATCATTTCATTGGTCCTTTGGGAAAATTAATTTTATTGATTACCTTCATGTGTGTGTGTGTGTGTGTGTGTGTGTGTGTGTGTGCAAAGTTAATGCAGTGCCATTTAACATGAACACTGATGAGTTGGTTCTTAAGCAGCAGGTGTATAAACAGTGAAAGTGACCTTTAGCCTGAACAGATGACAAACCCTGCAGGTACACAACGGGTTTAATGCTGAAGCTTGTATACATTTAAAACAGAATATCATTACCTGCTGCTTTTCATGCTTCCTTATCACTTACAGGTTTTTTTATTTTTTTATTTTGATAGTGCACTAATCCCCATCCGCCTCACAGCAAGAAGGACTGGGTTTGATTTCTCATTCCGCGTACAGGGATCCCTCACTTTCCGCGGTTAATTGGGACCGAGATCCCCATGCAGCCATCGAAATCCGCGAAGTAAGACCCCCCCCACCCCGACTGACGTATACGTACATGCATATGTGTATATATAATATCAATAAATACATATTCAATGCTATAAATGCTTATAATAACAATTAAACGTTAAAAAAATTATATATAAGATGTAAATAAAATATAACTACACACGCATACAGACGCGCGTGTGCACGCACTCAGGTACGTACCTCACAACAATGTTACTAGTTTTGATGGGAGATTTTGTTTTTGTTTTTCGTTGGTTTAGGGTTTTTGTTTTTTTTTTTTTGTTGCAGAATTCTTTATTTCCTGATTTTTTTAAATTCGATGAATATTTAAAAAAAAAAAAAAAAAAAACGCGATACACTGAAGCCATGTGAATTGAAGCGTGCAGCAGCGAGGGATCCCTGTAATCTGGTTTCCTCCCACAATCCAAAAACATGCACAGTAGGCTAATTGGATATTCCAGGTTCCCCCTAAGCGTGAGTGTGAGTGTAAATGGTTGTGTGCGTCTTGGCCCTACGATGGCCTTGCGAGTTATATAAGGTGTACCCGCCCTCGTCCAGAGTCGGCTGAGAAGGGCGCCCCGTAACCCTAATAAGGATTAAAGGGTTAGAAAATGAACAGATCAATGAATGTATAAATCTCAGAAAGGAAATTATTGCCTCTTCATTTTCCCATCCAAAGTACGTGCATAAACAATGAGCGCACACACACACACACACACACACACACACACACACACACACACACACACACACACACACACATTGGGGCGTCCAGAAAGCAGTTGGGGGTTGAGTGTCTTGCTCAAGGACACTTCAGCCATGAAAGTGGAGGAAGGAAAGGTGCAGCTCCCTCCCTCACGGCTTCACATTTTTCCTGATGGTTCAGGAATCGACCCATTGACCTTTCAGTCCCATTTCACTAACCATTAGCCAACGGCTACACCATGCCATTTCTATATCGTATTAGAATGCCTCATTCAATTTCAATGTATTCTGAGCTTTTTCGCTGTTTGATTCAGCCATGCATTTCAGAAAGTGATCAAATTAAAGTAGAACTAGATTTAAAATCTTTAATATTGAAATTTCTGTTTGAAAATATTAATTGAACATATAAATACTGTATGGCAGATCAGTTCTATTAATGCATGATTAAAATAATTTGTGTACTATTGAGTATAAATACTCTATTTTGAATTAAAATTAAATAAATAAATAAATGATCATCATTCATCAGAGTTTAAAATGTCGAGAACACTGAGAGCGCTGAAATCTGAAGAAGCTGCTGGAAGCCTTGAACTCCTCGACACTCGGCGTAAGTTTGGCTTCAGGTGGCTGTTAAGATGTAAGCCATGTCGCCTATTTTTTGATAGCTTGCTTTCTAAAACACACACGCACAAGACCAGCATGAACACACACACACACACACACACACACACACACACACACACACACACACACCATTCTGAGACGGAATTGAAGTATGGGATTTTTTTTTTTTTTTGTTCTGCATTATTTTTCTATTCAGTTTTATTCACTCCATTTAGTTTTCTGGGCTCGTGAACAGGAGGTCATGGGTTCGAATCCCAGTCTGACCTCACCGTGATAAGAGCCCAGGGTTCTTAACCACAAGCGTGCCTGTGTCTACCCAACAGTATAAATGGTAAAACACTGGGAGGATAACCTGTGATGGACGAGCATCCCATCCAGGAGGAGTTGAACTCCGAGTTCCTTCGCCCGACAGAAAGCGTGGAGAAGCTCAACCTGATCAGCCTCACTCTGACTGCTTATCCCTCATCTCTAATCTCTTTTCCTGAACCCTGTGTTTCTGATGGATTTAATCTAAAATTGATCTTTTGCAGAGACATGTGGAGTCCATGCCAGGTCGAGTACCGTCGAGCACTGTCATTAAACAAACAAACAAACAAACAAACACAAAAAAATTGTAAGCCTTCATTACAGATGATATTTAACAGTTATTCCATGAACTGGAATCAGAGATGCTCTAATGTGCTGTGAGTACCTGTCATAGTTGATGAAAGTAAGTGGAATAACTGCTTTATTCAATCCGCACTCACCGAACTGTGAGAAGTAAAGCAATTTTATTAACATATAATTATGTTATAAACATAAAAAAGCAAAATATATATGTTTGTCCCATCAAATATTTAATAGAAGAGCCTCTCCGCATGTCTGGTTGCCACAGACCACTTCTGATGGCCTCCCTCATGATCACTGGCATGAGGCAACGCTGAGGACTGGAGGCCTGGTCCAGGCCAGTAAAGTCACAACCAATAGAAAATAGTACGTCAGGTTATATATAAATAAATAAATAAATGCATTCATGGATTCATACCATCAGATACAGTGATCCCTCGTTACTTCATGCTTCAGTTTCTGTGAGTTGAGGGCATCGCGGGTTTTTCTAAAATATTCATCAAAAAATAAAAATATAAGGAAATTAAAGAAAAAGAAAGAAACGGACAAAGTTAATGGAAATGCTTCAAAACAAAGCCAATTCTGAAAAAACAAACAAACAAAAAAACAAAAACCCAACCCAACAAAACTATTTACATTTTTATGTGAGGTGCGCATCCGTGTGCGCGCGCGTCTGTATGTGTGTGTATTTATATTTTATTTAAATCGTATGCATTATTTTTGAATATTTAATTGTCATTATAAACATTTATAGTGTTGAATATGTATTTATTGATATTATATACACATATATATGTACGTATACGTTAGTTGGGGGGGGGTTGGCGGGATGATATACTTTGCGGAAATCGGAGGTCGCGGAGGTCTCGGTCCCCATTAACCGCGGAAAGTGAGGAATCTTTGTACTTTAGTTTGAAATGTTGTTGCTTTTCGTGGAATGAGTCGAGAATGGACGGAGGAGCTGCGCGGCGAGAACTAGTGGTTAGCTTAGCAGGGATCACAACCGTTTCTGTAATGTTTTTGCTATCTCATCTTTTTTTCCCTTTCTCGAGCGTCGCCGCAGCGAATCATCTGATTGGCACATTTTTTGTTTTTGGCATCGGTTTTTACGTCAGATGGCCTTCCTGTCACAACCCTCTGAAACACGCTGACGGCTTTGCAGCTCCTCTTTACGAAAGTCAGCAATGGTTCTTTTATATCAACCTCTCACCATAGACAGTGAGAGACATGACCCGCCTTTGATAACTCAGTTAGCTGCACTGGGGGGGGGGGGGGGGGGGGGGGGGACAGTGACAACCCTGTGGGGACTCGAACCCCCAACCTTAGGATCAGCAATCCTGCGCCCTATCCACTAGACCACCACTGCCCCCTACTGTATTTGCTATCTAATCAAGATTTAAAATCTTATATCCAGACAAAAAAGATTTTTGATCTTCCTTTTCAATACTTTAATATGTAAGAGCATGATGTGCAAAATTATTAATATTGTTTTAAGAATATTTTTCTTAATTATAGTTTGTGTCTTCTTAAATCAAGTTCAATTATGTGCCAGTGCAGTGAGATAAATACACGCGCTAACATTCTTAAAATAAACAATATATTCTTCAAACATTATTCTTACTAAGTGTAATTATCCAGCTGCACTGGCAGATAATTTCACATGATTTAAGAGGACTATAATAAATATAAATAATTTTACATATTCTGTCATTACATCGTGTATTATTATATCTGAAAAGAACAGATTAAAAAAAAATTTTGGCTGGGGAAACGATGGATAGCAATTAATCTCATAATATCGACAGGTGAATGTTTTGGACAGTTATCCTCTAGAAAATTAATTTTCAGTTATTAACAAGTAATTAACTTAATTATTCAATTACTACATGGAAATTTCTTAGAAGGTGCTGTACAGTTTTGATTGGCCAGGGTGAAAAATGACATTAACACCTTTGGAAATCAAACACTATTGGTCCAGATCACAGTTCGCCAGATTTAGTGAAATGTGACTGGTTTCTGGTTAAAGTTAACAATGCCATGTATAATGAAGCAGTCAAATTGATTCCTTATTTTCAATTTTTAATATACTAGTATATATATATATATATATATATATATATATATATATATATATATATATATATATATATATATATAGATTGAGATGGTTTGGACATGTACAGAGGTGGGATAGTGAGTATATTGATAGTAGGATGCTGAGGTTGGAACTACCAGGCAGAAGGCCCAGAGGAAGACCAAAGAGAAGATTTATGGATGTGGTGAAGGCGGACATGAAGGTCGTTGGAGTATAGGGAGAGATGGAGGCAGATCATTTGCTGCGGCGACCCCTGAAGGGAACAGCCAAAAGGAAAAGAAAAAGAGAAAAAGATATATATATATATATATATATATATATATATATAGCATACAAGATACAAGTGTAATCTCTTATATATAATGATGTGTGCGAAGGAGAAAAAAAAAGAGGCGTACACATTATCTGCAACCAATCAGCAGGTGGGAGAAACAAAAGCTCTCAGCCATTGGCTAAATTTGAATCATGGGTGTGTGTGTGTGTGTATATATATATATATATATATATATATATATATATATATGTGTGTGTGTGTGTGTGTGTATATATATATATATATATATATATATGTGTGTGTGTGTGTGTGTATATATATATATATATGTGTGTATATGTGTATATATATATATATATATATATATATATATATATATATATATATATATATATATATATGTGTGTGTGTGTGTGTGTGTGTATATAGATATATATATATATATGTGTGTGTGTGTGTATATATATATATATATATATACAGTTTAGTCCATGCAGTCCCTGTCTGCACATATGATAAAAAAAAAATTAATTAATTAAAAAAAAATCAGTTTGGGCATATTTTATAACACACCTGCCTCCGTTTGTATATCTTATGTTTCAGCTTGGCAGCATCCCAACAAGCTGCAGCACGGAAAGCTGCCTCCCCTATGCCCCCTTCAGAATTTTTGGACAAACTCATGGGGAAAGTGTCTGGGTACGATGCAAGAATCAGACCTAATTTTAAAGGTAGGTAAAGCCATCGAGAGGCCGGCGAAAAAGACAGGAATGTAGCCAAGCGATGGCTTGGATTGAGTAGATGGAAATGCTTGAGCATGTGTCTTTTAGAGCTGGGGATTCATTCCAAATTGCATACTGTAGTAAAGTGCATTTCGACCATTGATCACTGGTCAAGAAAAAGCTACGGAAGCAAGTGATCAATTGTGCTATTGATCCAAAATGTCTCCACCATATGCTGAAATGCTCAAGCTTTACTGGGTTTCCAATAGAAAATAAGGTGTCAGATAAAAACAAGAAGAAAAAGAAAAAAAATGAATCAACTTTAAAAAGATTCTGTGAGATTTTGTGTGTGGTGCCTAGTCAAGTTTGAATTCCAATCCCCAAGATTTACTAAAAAAAAAAAAAAAAAAAAAAAAAAATCGCATTTGCATGTGAATGGAACAGCAAAGCTCTGTCCATATTTCAGTGCAGCGGCGCATGTCAAAAATTAGCATGTGAAATTGGAATTTCATTTCTATTCATTTTTGGAAATGATCCCTGTGATTAATCTTTGTTTAAGAATAAGAGGCTGTTCCTTATAAGGCTTTTCCTGGGCTGGCTACATTCCTGTACAAGACCTGAAACTTTACATCAGAGTCCTGAGTGAGTGTGTGTGTGTGTGTGTGTGTGTGTGTGTGTGTGTGTGTGTGTGTGTGTGTGTGTGTGTGTGGTGGTATTTGCATTCACTATTTGGTATGATATATGTGAGATGAGTGTTAGAAATGACCTCAATCCCAAACACGTGGCATTGAAAGATGCATGTCAGAGGTTTCCTTGTTAATTCTACTGTACTCAAAAGATGGTCTTGGCAATAAATTTATTTGTATGTACAGTACAAGAATATAGAATTCTATACACAATTTTATATATTCATTATATATAGGTTGAATAAAATGAAACTCAGGAAAATCAAAATCACAGCTGACCTTATAGTTATATATAGTATATATATATATATATATATATACACCTGGCTGTGCTTTTCAGGTGAGGTACCAGGAGGTCCATTTTTTAACGGTATCTTCACTATTAAACGTGTTCGATCGGAACGTGCCGTTCTGGTTCTGGAGATTAAACTTGCTCGTAGCTCAGGGATTTTTTTTGTTTGTTTGTTTTGTTGTTGTTTTTTTCTTTCTGTGCATTGATGCACTGAAGGCTGTGTGTAAAATGCATTGTGACGTTTTAAGCTGTGCTTGTCTATGTTGCAGCTTTATACTTGATTGCAATTTCAATTGAATTTAATAATTGATTTGCGAAAGTCTAAGAAACTCGGTGTTTATTTTGTCTTAAGATGCAGCAAAACCCAATGAGCTCTGGAAATCAACCCCTGCGCTGGTCTATACTGGGTAATTCTGCGCGAGGCTGTTTTTGTGCAAACTCCATGGATCTGCTTTTATTAGCTTGCTCGGAACTGTGGTGTTATTTTGCCTTTCAAAAATCAATTTATAAAAATTAGGTGTGATATCAGGTCAAGCTCAAAATGAGGGTTTATGATAAACAAATATACTGTACAGTATATTCAATTCAAAATTCATTTTCGCTCGCCCATATAAACCACGGGAAAAATAACGGAGTCCATTTTGTTTCTATTATGGCACAGTGAATATTTTTTTATTTGTCCCAATGGGGTTTAATTATGTGAAGTAATCTGAAAGTTGCTTTGCAATAAATCAAAAAATCCTGATCTTTTGCATGTTAAGCAAACTCAAAAAAAAAAAAAAAAAAAAAAAATTTACATATTGCCAGTATTTGTTAATTTTTACATAATCTTGAGCTTATTTGCTTATTTAAATCAGAGTAATATGGCTTTGTATTATCTTTTAAAAAACACTTTTACTGTCATTGGTAATAAAACAGTCGTATTGTGGTTCCTTGTAATAAAGTCCATGCATCCAGATGGTGAGGAATTAATGAGCAACATGTGAGTTTGTATCATGTTTCTTTTACTAAGAAGACAGATGTTCATGTAACATATCATAAAAACATTATATTATCCAACCAGGAACTCACACAACTTTCAAACTTGCAGTTGAGCATTATACTGTACTAACAATACGGGGAACGTTTCCATACCACCATACAACACAGTATGAACACTTTGGCAGCCAGAATACAAAAAAAAAAAAAAAAAAAAATAAAAATGATGGGAGTCACATTTTCAAAATCACTGGCACCTTGTGCTTTGCGTTCTCTTTCAAAAACTGGTGGGTTAATGAATTTGGGTGGAAATAAACTTGAGATAATAATGACCCTCATTAATAGATTATTATTATTCATTCATTCGTGTTATGAAATGCTTAATCCTGATTTGGTGGGGCCGGTGGCGTAGTGGTGAGGGTGCTGCGCTCATGATCAGGAGGTTGTGTGTTCGAATCCCAGTTAGGACCCCCCCCTGTGCTAAGACCCCTGGGCTAGGCCTCGATCACAAGTGTGCCTCTGTTCACCCAGCAGTATAAATGTGTACCAGTAAAAATACACTGGGAAGGTACCCTGTGACGGACGAGCGTCCCATCCAGGGGGATTTGAACTCCTGGTTGCTTCACGCTACGGAAACCGGGGATAAGCACCGGCCTGATGAGCCACTAGGCTCAGGTGTAAAAAAGCCCAACAGACTTTACCTTACTTTTAATCCTAATTAAAGTCACGGGGAGGCTAGCGCCCATCTCAGCTAACTCTGGGTGACATCCTGAACAGCTTGCCAGGCCATCACTGGGCCAACACTCACACTTACATCTAGGGGCGATTAGGAACGGGCAAATAATATACATGCACAGTATGTTTTTGGACTGTGTGATGAAACTGGAGTACCGAGAGGAAACCCACGCAAGCACGTGGAGAGCATGCAAATGCCACACAAACAACCGAGCTGGGAATCAACATCAGGACCTTCTAACAGTACGGCAGACATGTTGCAATCTACGCCACCATGCCCCCCTTCGATTATTATTATTATTATTATTATGAATTCATTTATTTATCCATTGGTCAAACTGCTTAATCCTACTCGAGTTGTTGGGAGGCTGGTGGAGCCTATCCCTGAATAGCTTGCCAGACCATCGCAGAAATGACACACAACCATTTACTCTTACACTCAGACCTCGGGAGAAGTTCCCTCTTCTTCTTCTTCTTCTTTTTCTTTCAGCTTTTTCTCTTTTACTCGGGAGTCGCCACAGCGAATCATCTGATTCGCACATTTGATTTGGCAGAGGTTTTCACGTCGGATGCCCTTCCTGTCACAACCCTTTTTAGCAAGGGACAGAAACACGCTGACGGCTTTGCAGCTCCTCTTTACGAAAGTCAGCAATGGTTCTTTTACATCAACCTCTCACCATAGACAGTGACAGACATGGCTTGCCTTTGATAACCCAGTTAGCTGCACTGGGGGGGCAGTGACAACCTTTTGGGGACTCGAACCCCTAACCGTAGGATCAGCGATCCTGCACCCTATCCACTAGACCACCACTGCCCCAGGGGGATAAGTTCCCTCTATGACCCATTAAATCAGAAAGGGTCTACAACAGCTGAGGGCCTCCGACTCCTATTTTTAGGTACCTCACCTGAATTTCTATACACAATGCCTAGCACAACCGTCATACAGCAAGAGCGTCCTGAGTTCTAATCCTAGGTTTGGCAAGGGCATTTCTCTGGGGGGGCTTGTATGTTTTTCCTGTGCTTACTTGGGTCGTTCAGAGGTACTCTGGTCCCCCCACGGTCCAAAGACGAGCACATGTAGATAATTTGCCATTCCAAATTGCCCCTATGCCTGATGGTGTGTGTGAATTATTGTGGGCGTGTTATCCCAGTGATGAACTGGTGAGCTGTTCATGATGTACCCAGCCTTTGTCCAGAGTCAGCAGCAACCCTAGTCGGATTAAGTGCTTTCGGTAAATGAAGGAATGTTCACCGAACGACTCTTTCAGCCCAACAGATTTTATATGCCTGACATCAGGGAAGAAAAAGTTACCTGATGGGATAACTTGGTCATTCGGTGCATTCAGGTCAGCTGACATCATTTTATTGCCACATTATATTGCTGAGCCTCAGCTTGACCAACTGAAGCAGCAGTGCAGTTCTTGTGTATTGTAATTAAAACTAAAGGCCAGGCAGTGTATTATTATTATTATTATCATTACTATTATTATTATTATTATTATAGAATGATGCACAGAGGAGCATTATAATAAGTAATCACAAAATATATTTTATTTTAATAAACTAATGTCAAAAAGCCCATTCTCTTTCCAGACATATGAAATAAACAAGTGTGGTGTTAAAAATTTAAATTAGCCATGATGTCTTTCTGAAATCATTTCCTTACATCTGTACGCGAGTGCCAATAACTCTCACACCGGTGCGATGATATCACAAAACACACAGGATGGTGTCACGTTATTATGACGGCCCATGAAGATCATTTGTTTGGTTGCACAGAATGTCTCTCGACATTGTGACAATATTAAATCATGAACAAGACTTTCATGCACGACATTGTTCTGACATTGCAAAAATGTCACACACCCATCCAGGCCCGCAAGACATTGCTATCTAGTGTGGGGCAAGGACAGTGCACATCCATACTTAATGCTACTGGAACATCTCACAACGTTTTTTTTTGAAACATTTATTGAAAATGATAACCAACAATGTTTTTGGGAGTCTTCAAATAATCTCATCACAGCTTTAGCGCAGTGTCGTAGGAATGTTTATTGTTAAAATATTCGTTGTTAGCTGGACATCTTGAAATCATATGAACGCTTTTGTTTTGTAAAACTCGATCGCAGACTTTTCCACTTCTATGAATCGGTGTTGCACTGCCAAGTTATCTCGTTTGCACACGATCATTCCTCCAGTCATGTGTTTTTATGTCATTGTTATTACGACTATAAATAGACACAGAACCAAAACAAGACATAAACCAGGGATTAAGAGATACTAAGCCTGTGAGCAGAGTGGTTTTGCAGGGAAACCTGCGTATTGAGCCCAAATTAAATCGCAAATGGAAGGTAAAACGCGTTGGCTATTCACTTGTGAATGGGAACCTTTAACATGGTAAGAAGGTTGAAATATTTAAATGCAGCAATATTTGAAGGAGGTGCTTTACCCGGCTAAACTCAGCAGTACTACAAACTTAGATATTGGTGTTATATATTCTTACGTCATGCTAAATTTGATAATTACATCGTTTATGAGCACCACAGTTGGATAAGAAACAAAGGTAATGATAAACAAGCCTCAGCCCTTCACTGTGACCTTACAACACAATGAAATTTTCTTCATTGTCTGAGAGTAGGACGGCAGACATGGTCACATAAACACACATTATGAAAGTCAATGGGATGTCATGCCTGTCAAGTCAGAAGTGTATGAGCACATTGAGCCACAAGCGCTCACATTCCTGCCTTTGGCTGCTCTGCTGTAGAGTGCAGTAATGACATTCATTCACTGTGGGATCTAATACACTGAACTCATGATGGGGTCCTCAGCCAGAGGTTGCTTTTGAGCACACACTGTCTATCTTGAGTAGACGTTTATTTCCAGCTCTTATTGTGAAGAAGTACTCTACTACCACACCACTCCGGCTGATTTGATGCTAGAGAATAGCCTAAAGCTGTGAATGTACCAATGCTAGAAGGAACTAGATACTGGTGATGCCTACTGTAGAAAAAATCCACAGAAATCATTCCCAGAGTCATATCTTGGCAAATCTTGTAATGGTGACAATAACAGATGATTCTGCACCTTTAAATTTATTTACACCTTTCAATTTGCTGAAGCAAAGATGTACTTCAGTTGTGCTTTTGGTTTGGAGAAGCCTCTTTCTTCTGCTATAGCTATGGCATCAGGCGCATTGTGCAGCACTGAGGCTCTTTTATAAACAGGCTTTGATGTGATCTCCAGCAGTTTTTGACAGCTGGAATGGAGTATAGCTGCGAACGCAGTCTCCTTGTTCACCTTGTCAGTGGATATGAGGAACAGTGGAGTCAAGCACCTTGAGGGGCATCGAAGCTCAGGAACATATCCTTGCTGTGAGCTGCTTAAGAGCCGCTGCTGTACATACATATCTGCCAATCATCTAGACTCTTAAAAATGCAAACACACAAATTTATATTATTGACAGTTGCATATATGAATGTTTATTTTACTTTTACTGGACATGCAGATGTACATTTGTCTATATAAAGTCTGGTATATTTGCAGTATAGACAGTCTGATTTTTATTCTTGTCTTGTGCAACTATTTATTATCTCTATGTATTTCCACCTGATTTATATCTTAACCTGTAAAAAATATTTCTGATATGCTTCTGGAGCTTGATGTTAATTTAGATCCTATCTGCATTCACTAATTGGACTTTTATTGATTGATGAGAGCTTTCTCTAATGAGAGGGAATATTGCCTTTATTCACACACACACACACACACACACATATATATATATATATATATATATATATATATATATATATATATATATATATATATATAGGGCTCCCTCACTACTTCGTGCTTCAATTCATGCAGCTTCAGTGCAACACGTTTGTTTTTTTTTTTTTGTTTTTTTAATATTCATTGAATTAAAAAATAAGGAAATAAAGAAAGACTTGGGGGAAATTTAAGGAAAATGCCACAAAAACAAGGCCAATTGTGGAAAAAAAAAAAAGAAAAAAATTATATGCATATATATATATATATATATATATATATATATATATATATATATATATATCCTAAACAAACAAAAAACAACCCAAAACCTCCCGTCAAAACTAGTTACATTTTTGTGAAGTGTACACGTATCTGTGTGCATGCGCGTGCATCTGTGCGTGTGTGTGTATTTATATTTTATTTACATCTTATGCATTATTTTTTAATGTTTAATTGCTATTATAAGCATTTCTAGCACTGAATATGTATTTATTGATATTATATACACATATACATGTACGTGGACAGTGGTGGCCTAGTGGTATAGGGCGCTGGATCGCTGATCCTAAGGTTGAGGGTTCGAGTCCGACTCTCCACAAGGTTATCACTGCCCCCCCCCAGTGCGGTACACTGGGTTATCAAAGGCCGGACATGTTTCTCACTGGCTATGGTGAGAGGTTCATGTAAAAGAACCATTGCTGACTTTCGTAAAGAGTAGCTGCAAAGCCGTCAGTGTGTTTCTGTCCCTTGCTAAAGGGTTGTGACAGGAAGGACATCCAACGTAAAAACCTCTGCCAAATCAAATGTGCGAATCAGATGATTCGCTGTGGCGACCCCTGAGAAAGGGAAAAGCTGAAAGGAAAAGAAGAAGATATACATATACGTATATGTGGGGGGGTCCGACTTTGCGGAATTTGGTGGTCGTGGGGGGAACTCAGTCGAATTAACCATGGAAAGTGAGGGATCCCATATATATATATATATATATATATATATATATATATATATATATATATATATATATATATATATGTGTGTGTGTATATTTGCAAATTAATGGCCTTTTTTTACTTACAAAATCTAATAGGTGAATTTAGGTGAATTCGGTTTCTAAATGTAAGAATCCTGAGAAATAATATGAATAAAAAAGCAGATCTTGATACTAAAGGTGTCTCTCTGCTGGATTCCTGCCTGCCAAATGCTGTAATCTGTCCAATATCTCAAAATAGTAAAAAGTAGTTTTAAACCGTATCTCCAGTGTAGCACTTACTGTCATATGTAAGGAGTAGAAATATTTTTGTTTTCTCAAAGGACAGCTGCAAAGACACGGCAGACCAGTAAATAAATAGTGTGATGGATCAACCACCTAATACAATCATTTTATATACATTTTAAGTGCTTATAAATGCTTCAGAACTATAGACACTGTTGAGCATGGGAATTGCGTTCTGTAACATATCCTTCCAGTCTGAAGTTAGCATGTCGGGCTGCCGCAACACAGTTACGCTAACTCAAAGGTGCAAGACTGTGGCCCAGAATGATTGGACGTAGTTTACACTTGTAGTAGTTTTAGAGTTGAATTTAAATTAGATTTGAAAGATGGAATAAAGTATTTGAATATGATTTTTTTATATATATATTTGAGAATGAATAGTTGTCTATCTTTTTGTATTAGCTGTCTGAAAGATTGTCAGGGGTTAGCCCCGTCGCCTCTCTTTGGGTTCCAACCTCATGATCGATCTGTCTGTGTGCTTGTATGCTTTCCCTCTGCATATCTGGGTTTTGTACAGGTGCTCGTGTTTCCTTACACCAGGGGTCACCAACATGGTGCCCGTGGGCACCCGGTCGCCTACAAGGTCAACGTGAGGTGCCCGCGGGCCTGTTCACTGCTATTTTTAGAACAGGCCCATGGCTCCATAGTGCCACTCTCCATTGAGCTGCATCTAATTTTTTTGCTATTTTTTTAATCAAATCAATATCTTCACATAGATTGTTACGTCTGGAATTTAGAAGATGGAAATTGCCCTGTGAAACCAGCAAAGCACAACAAACCACGACATAAAATATATACAATTTAATAATATCAACAAAATAAGGCAGAATAATAACTTATAGTTTAAACCTAAACAAAACACAAATTGAACAAGGGTCACGAAATAAAGATAGTCACCAAGCAGCTGCAGTATAATTTAGAGGCAGCGCATGCGCCGGCGATAAAAGGCTTGGAATCCGCGTATCAAAAGAAACGAATGATGAAAATCGTCGCGTTGGCTGTGGATGAACGCGGATGACGGACTTGGGTGATGTAGTCTTGAACGACCAAAATTGGATGATCCACCCTAGATGATTCTCCTTAGATGATCCGCGCGAGCTGGTTGGCAACGGGTCCTTATATAAATTCTCTAAAGTTCGGGAAAGTTCCTGTTCTGGAATGTTCTAAATCACCTGACCCGTCAGCAGGGCGTATGTGCAACTAGGTCTATCTTGAAGATTCCCGAATATGCTGGAAAGTTCCAGACCCAATTAAACCATGAAGGCAAAACAGCAGTGACCCAAAAACAGCTGAGTAATACCATGTGTCACTATTTACAGCACACCAACTGAATATCATTACACACAACGGTTATACATTCATTCTATCTATATTTGCATTTACACATTTACTTACATGCCCATAACAAGATTAATATCATTAATTATTAAAAATAACAAAATTAAAGGTAAATAGATCAAATGGGTTATTTCAGAAGTGTGTATATCGACCTGGTAGCCCTTCGTATTAATTGGTGCCCAAGAAGTAGCTCTCAGCTTCAAAAAGGTTGGTGAGCCCTGCCTTACACAATCCAAAGATATGCAAATTAGATAAAATGGCTACTCTAAATTACCCTTAACCAAAAGGTGTGAATGGTTGTTGGTGTCCTTGCTAGCCCTACAGAAAGCTGGTGACCTCTTAAAGGTGTACCCCGCCTGAGACTGGCACCAGTTTCCCCACGAACATGGTTGGTAAGCAATGTAGATAATGAATGGATGCATAGATGGATGGACTTAAAGGGAGAAAAAAAAAAACTGGTCAGCAAACTCAGCATTTGAACAATGACTTTTATCCGGGCAGTGGTGGCCTAGTGGTATAGGTGCTGGATCACCGATCCTAAGGTTGGGGGTTCAAGTCCCACTCACCACAGGTTGTCACTGTCCCCCCCCAGTGCAGCTAACTGGGTAATCAAAGGCCAGCCATGTCTCTCAGTGTCTATGGTGTGAGGCTGTAAAAGAACCATTGCTGACTTTCGACAAGAGTAGCTGCAAAGCCACCAGCGTGTTTCCTCCCTACGACGGCCTGGCGAGTTGTCCAGGGTGTACTCTGCCCTCACCCGAAGTCGGCTGGGATGGGCACCAGCCTCCCTGAGACCCTAATTATGATTAAGTGGTTACAGAAAATGAACTGAACAGTCTTATATCCACTCTGAATACATCAACCTTTCTCTGGGATTCCAGGATGTCCAATCTTTGACTTCTCCATTCTTCTAATATTCATTGCTTATCATATAATGCCATCTTTGATGTAATTAATGAACAATCTTTAATATTAATTGATGTAACTGAGCATTATTTTGTGATTCAGCTTTTTGTAATTTGTATTTAGGGTTTTATATTTCACAAATTGAATTTTAGGGATTTGAAAATAGCGTTCTGAATTTTTTAATCTGGAAAGGAAAGCACATGACAGAAAAAGTAAAATTAATGTGATCTGTATTATAATTAAAATATTCAAATCTCATAGTCAAATACTTTTGTCATCATCCAAGCTCAAAGTTCACGGTACTGCTCGAGCCGGTGCTGATAAGATTTCAGGTTAATAATGTACGCTCTTTGACTGGTACATGAATTCTAATACAGACACTCCCCAACTTACGTTTTAGTTCGGTTATGGACGGCCGAACATATGGATAAAAAAAAAACGTAAGTTGTTACTGTATGTTCCAGTGATATATGACGTTCATACTGTACTATACATCCATAAATACCATTACCGTATCTCATAAAACACCCCTAAATCAATTATTATAAACATAACATTGTAAAATAATATCAAATATATCAAATAATATCAACATTAATTTCATATAAAACAGCCAATCAATGCTTACAATATGTGAGGCACTCCACCGAAAGTAGTTCACTTGCTTGTGCTCGAGACAAAGCGTGGGTTATCCAGACTTCCGGACTTTCAAGTGAGCAAGGGCGCTGTTGAATACTTGTTTAGTACTCAGCCTGCACTGATGTGAATCACCAACAGAGCGGAGAGTTCTCTTTCTTTTCTGGATTCGAGTTTTCATTCATTTTACAACTCTCTTTGCTTAACTGAGTATGCATGGTAGATTGCACCAATCCGAGCAGACAGATAATTCAGTCTTGGGAAAAACGGAAATTCCGGCATATGCCGGAAAACTTGCACCCATGCTAGTAGGCTTATGCTTCTGACCAACCATATTTGTTTAGGGTTACAAAAGTCCGCAAAACAGTGTAAACACAAAGATCACAGAGACGACATCTTAACACAAGGGTAACATGCGGTGAACTGGGGAAGAAGCAGAGGCACGTTCAGTCTGTTGTTTGTAAACAGTGGACGCAGCGTCATTGTTTCATTGCGTCAGTGTACTACGTAGGTACGTCTGTTACGACAGAGAGCACGCTAAACTCAAAATTTGACTTTTATTTTTAAAAAGTAAAATCGAAAAAACGTAAAACGAATGAACGCAAGTTGGGGAGCGTCATAAGAGTGAAAAAAGAAAGGGTTGGATTACTGGTTGAGTTTGACTGACACAATAAAGAAGAAGAATAACACTTGCTTTTATTTAGGATTCCACTTTATTTCTGATATGTATTTCTTCTTTCATGTTTTAAAGAATACGTATACGTATACGTACTGTTATAGGTTAGCTTAGCTCTTTTGCAAATATACAAAGACTATAACATGAAGCTTTTACACAGCACAGCCAGAGTTGGTTCGGTGGTATTGAGGCTCGAACAGTTCATACCGATCCTCCTCACAAAGGCTAAGCCTGTATGAATCTACAGGATTATGTTGGCACGGGGGATTGCTGGTCAGGTAGCTTGATCGAAGGAAAAATGCCTCCCATTACAGAGCTTAAGTCAGCTGTCTGCAGCATTTCATGTTTATGCCAAGTAATTGCGGTTCATTTTACGACTGAGTTCCCTTGCAACTTACACAGACGGATTACTGCAGTCAACAAGAATCTTTCCTGCAGGCAGATTTCCATTTCTCACTAGGCAGATAATGATAAATTTTCCTTTTATGACAAATGTATGAGATTTTCTATAAGATTGACATGTGGATATCAACATATACTTTATATTCAGGGTGATGAAAATAATCATTGCACATGGATGTGGATGATTCAGCATCGATGCACTGACGCAATATCATCGATTATAACCGGCTGAGCAATAAAGTTATAGACTTCAGAATCATTTATGTGAACAGTAGTGTGAATGGTTGTTTTTCTGTATGTGTTAGCCTAGCAAAAGGTTCTCAACCAGGGTCCAGGGTGAGCCTCACCTCTGGAATAATATCTGCTGAGATTGGCTCCCGCTCACCTGGGAGATCTATCAGGACAGATCCAGGAAGAGTTGAAGCTACTATAGGCTTTGATGTAAAAAGCCCAAGTTGATCTACTACAAATGAATAAATGGATAGATGGGTCGATGATTTGAAGAACGCGCGGAGGAAAGGGTGGAGGAGTACTGGATGGAGCTATCGGTGCCATTTGGTATAAAAAAATTCACAGCTGTTCTGCATTTACTAATTCATGAAACAACCAAATATACAATTCACCCATTAATTATGAGTTAAGTTTAAAACCGGCAAATGTGTTCATGGGGTTTTGAAAAAATTCTTGGATTCAAGACACATTTGTGTTTCAAATAGAAAGACAAATGATTGACCTTTAACCTCTACTGGTGTCCGCTTGAAATTTCCAATGGGGGAAATGCCATAATCGGGCGGATGACATGCTCTGATGGAGGGAACGGAGACTACAGAATGTATGGAGCGTTCACTTTAAATGCTTTCTGTACTTCAGAGTAATTTCTCTTTGTCTGACACAATTATGCTATCTGATCGGATTATACATCACCAAGGCGGAGTAAAGGAGTCTTAAGGAAAGAATTAAAGAAATTGGCTTTTTGCGATTAATGAGCCAAGAAAAAAAAAATCCTTAAAGCTCAGTGAAGCCAGTTTGACATGTATTCTTTGCATTTTTTCCTTCTCTATAATGTACTTGCATCTGTTAGTGCATTTTGCTAACCCACCTTTGCCTCCTGTAATGAGATCTGCATTGCACACCCCTACACCCCCCTTTTAGTTTTTATTTCTCTGCATCACCTCTTCTCCTTGCCCGCTGATTTCTGGACAGATAACTGCATCCTACCTGCTCTTGCCTTTAGTGTGCTGGCCCTGGTCTTCCCTGCCATACACTTCAAAGCCCAAGTGTATGGTAACGTTAACTAGCTGAAGGATTGGGCCATGCTTCTTATGTTTTCTTTACTTTTTTGTTTTGTTGTTTCTGCAGAGAAATTAACGAGATTAAAATTATTGATGTTAGAATATTCCATGTTTAATGCTGATCTTTTTTTCATTAGACCCACAAGGCCCCAAATCGGATGGTACTCACAAGAAAGGTACTTCCTTTTTCTTTTATCCAGGACTAATAAAGCTAAGTACAGTACTTCATTCACCTGGAATGACGTCCCTCTCACATAATCAAACGCAGGAGCTAAACTGTGTGAGGTTTCTTAGTAACAGTAGATGGAGATGTGTGCTTGTGTGTATCAGCGCCACAGATTTATTTGTTTTACATCCAAGTTTCTGCATATATTTATGTTGATCCCGACATTTCTCTCTCTTCGGTGCCAGTGCTCATTTTTTATCTTGTTTAAGCTGAATGTATCCTGAATGGAGCGGTAACGATTTGTACATCACTCTTTTTGTTTGTTTGTTTTAAATGTCACTGTTACTTATACAAAATAACATTTATAATGTGTTGTCTAGTACTGGCTGGTTTCGAGCGAGGTACATTTTAGTAGTGCAGCATTTCAGCTGGCTCAGTGCTCATAAAACATTTGCTCTAGGCTGGGAAATCAGTTGGCTGATTTCTGAAGTCTTGCCTCTCTGTGGATAATAGCATTTTAGTGTTTGCTCTTGACGCACCCTGAAGCTCTTGGCTCGGTATGAAGTTGGCTAGTTTGGGCTTCATAACTAGCACTGTTGGATTTTATTTATCTTCAGCTTTTAAGATTTATTATTGTACCTGGGATTTTTTTTTTTTTCTTTTCAAATAATTGTGGGAAATGACATGTTGATTATAAAATAACTTAATTGATTTAAATAGTTTATATTCACACGAAACTGAGTGAGGGAGTGAGTGTGTATGTTTGTTTATATATATATACACAGAGACAGATAGACAGACAGACATAGACAGACAGACAGACAGACAGACAGGGAAAATAAAGGATAAATTTACCCTGTCTGCTCAGCACAAGCATCAAAATCTTACTTTGCTTTGTCCTAGCAGCACCTCACTGGACATAACCAGGACTGTGCACATTTGTTATGTAGACAAAGTGGTTTTATCCGATTTGACTGGCTTTAAATAAACTATACAAAACATGTCATAAAATATACATAACGTATTGATGGCGAGATGTCTGAGAATTCCGAAGGACTTAATTCCACAATATAAATTTCAGTTTGGATTTTCTGCCGTCTGACTGATGTCTGGTTGAAAATTTTGACCTCAGTAATATTAATATGTCATAACACATGTTTTAGCTTTTGTTTAGCACAATTACCATATTACATGCAGTTTTATCTTCTGTCTAATACTTATACCTCAGTAAAAAAAAAAAATTTTAACATCTGGCTAACACTTTTATTTTAGAAAATGTTGTTATCGCTTTTGGCGAATACATTAACCTTAATACATTCTGTTTAAGTATCTGGATAAAGGTTTTAGTTCAGTTAAATTTCTATGTCTCTCGGCTTGTCTGGGAACGCCTCGGTGTTTCCCCGGAAGAGCTGGAGGAAGTGGCAGGTGAGAGGGATGTCTGGACCTCTTTGCTTAGGTTGCTGCCCTTGCAACCTGATTCTGAATAAAGCGGAAGTTGATGATGATGATGATGATGATGATGATTTTCTTTTAGCGATACAATTACCTATAATACAATTTAGCAATACTGTTACCTATAATAATAGCACGGTCACCTTACAGCGAGGAGTTCTGGGGTTTGAATTTAGGCCAAGGGCCTTTCTGTGTGGAGTTCTCACCATGAGTGTGTGGGTTTCTACTGGGTACTCTGGTTTTTCCTACAGCCCATAAAAATACACCCTGCATAAGGTCAAGTGGATATAAATTGCCAAAATCTGTCAACATGAGTGTAAATGAGTGTGCCTCTGTTAGCCCTGAACAGGACAGGTGACCCGCTCAGAGTCAACCCGTATTGTCTCCAGTTTTCCTCACAACTCAGAGAGATAAGTGATTCATTCATTCATTTTCTGAACCGCTTAATAATAATTAGGGTCGCGGGGAGGCTGCCGCCCAGTTCAGCCGACTCTGGGCATGGGCCAAGAACACCCTAGACAGCTCATCAGGACACTGCAGGGCAGAAACATGCTGACTACACAACAGGATATACGACCTACTCTTGACGAAAGACAGCAATGTTTTTTCTTTTTTCTTTCAGCCTTTCACCATCGACAGTTAGCAGCACTGGGTGACAGTCTTTTGAAAGTGGGGCTTGAACCCTCAACCTTGGCGTCAGTGATTCAGCACCTTACCACCAGGGCACGCACTGCTCCCTCAGAGAGAAAAGTGCTACGGATAATGGATAAATGGAAAGATGTTCTGGCTGAGCTTCAGGTTAAATTTGTTGAATTGATGATTACAGACCCATTGGACCCTGGGTAATATTGGACCTGAATAATGTTGGCAGCTTCTAAGATGGACCTGGAAGGGCTGCGATATAAAGTTGATTTTGATTTATAAATTCGATACTTTCTGTATTTATAAAAATATGTCATAGAAACATTTGTTTATATCCAATAGCTGTGTTCCTGGGCTGATCCCACTTTTTTTATTCTGAAATAATTGTCAATGCGGTAGACATCACGTTGCGGCATAGACTACATCAAAGTCAAATGCTGTAACGCATCATGGCATTTTCATTTTGATAGTGATGCACCATTTATCACTTGATAATTAAGAGTATAACGTTAAGAGAAGCTATACATCTCAGAGAGTTGCACTGATTGCTTCAGGCTGAATCATTCGGAGTTTTAATCAGATTGTCTTGCAGGGAAAGATTTTCTTTTTTGACGATAGACATCTGTTTTTGTGGGGGTTTTTTTTCCTGTGAACCATTAGTGTTAGTTGTTGTTGTTGTTGTTGTTGTTTACTGAAAGGTAATGCCTTTTCCAAAAGTGCAAAAGTTATGAATAATTAAAAAAAGTTTTTCTTTACATTATGACGGTTATTAATTTGAATTTATATGGTTATCGTCGTCAGGGATGTCCCTCTCTACCCTCTCTAGTAATTCCCCGTCATCATTAGGTATATAACGGCAGAGTCCAGGGCTGACGCCAGGCTGACTGTTTATGCGTTGTTTCTTACTCATCTTATCTCGTTTTCTGAACCACTTTACCTTTATTAGTGTAAACGTAACCTCAGCCACTTCCAGGCGACTATGGGCTGCACCCAGAACAGGTTTCTAGACCATTGCAGGGACAAATCAGATATATAACAATTCACATTCACACCTAGGGCAGTGGTGGCCTGGTGGAATAGGGAGCTGGATCACTGACCCTAAGGTTGGGGGTTCGAGGCCCTCTCTCCACAAGGTTGTCACTGTCCCGCCAGTGCAGCAGCTAACTGGGTTATCAAAGGCCGGACATGTCTCTCACTGTCTATGGCAGTGTTTCCCAACCCCTGTTCCACGGAACATTAGTGTGCCGTGAGAAATCATCAGGTGTGCCGCGGAAGATTAATTGATTTCATTTAGCGTGTAGTAACAGTGCTGTTCTGCTAGAGGGCAGTATCATTTTTGTTCCGTGGTGTGCCTCGGGATTTTTCGAATGTACAAGGCGTGCCTTGGCTCAAAAAGGTTGGGAAACACTGGTCTATGGTGTGAGGTTGATGTAAAAGAACCATTGCTGACTTTCGACAACAGGAGCTGCAAAGCCGTCAGCGTGTTTCTGCCCCTTGCTAAAGGCTTGTGTCAGGAAGGGCATCCGACATAAAAAAAAAAAAAAAAAAATCTACGCCAAATCAAACATGCGAATCAGATGATTCGCTGTGACGACCCCTGAAAAAGGGAAAAAGCAAAAGGAAAATAGGAATATTCACACCTAGGGGAACCTAGAATGTCCAACTATCCGATTGTGCATGTTTTTGGACTGTAAACGGAAACCCACACAAGCACACGGAAAACATGTAAACGCTGCACAGAAATGGCCTCAACAAGCACGGGATTCAAACCCAAGACCTTCCTGATTGAACAACATTTAAGTCTAGATAAATACAACACAGACATAGGCTCCCCAGTCAGGTCTTTGTAAAGTTCTCATAAAACTTGTGTGTGTGTGTGTGTGTGTGTGGTTTCTTTTACACAGCACAACGGTTATAGGCCAACTGAATATGTTTCCCCACCTTTAAAACCATGAATGCAGTCTCGGCGTAAACACCTTCACTACATTGCTGACCACATTGTCCTATCCTTCATCTGGTCTGAGCGAAAAAACAAGGCTCGTAAGCCAGTATAATCACACTGCAGTCAATTTGTTCTCTATCCCGAACTGCATGCCATGGCCCCCCCCTATTGATTTATGTCCCTCTCCATGCACAAGGCTGTCATGTCCCCATGTCAGTCAGTGCTACCCTCAGGGGCAGCACAGGGACTCTGGTGATTTAGCAACCTGTCATTACTTTCAGGAGTGTGACGTTGCAGGCTCAGACTGTTCACTCAGCCTGGCCCAGAGCAACCCTGCTTTTATGAATTTTAATACAATCTTTATAATGGTGGGCTTTGCCTCTAGCTGAATGAAATGTACAATGATGGATAGTCAGGCAGTCTTCTAATCGTGCTTCTTATCTGGATGCTGTTGTGGTGTAAACAGAATGCAGAAATAGTCGAATGCTTTAGCATTTCATACAAGATGGTTGAAGATAGGTCTCTATCAGCAGTAGTTATCACTTTGCTATGTTTGCAGAGCTTATGATGTAAGCAGTTTGGATTTTTGGATTTCATAGAAAGGCATTATAAAATGTTGTCAAGTTCACACTGGGGAGCTACATAATGCTGCGTACCATGAAGATTAAACCCTATGTGGGTTTTCCCATATTAACATAAAATCCCTTGCATATGGATGAACGTGTTTAGATGATTCGCGTCCCCCCCCCCCCCCCTTTTTTTTTTTCTTCTCTGCGAGCCTATTTGCAGTTAAAATTTAAACCTTTTCATTTCAACAGCTTGTTTTCCCCCCATATCACAGTTGCTTCCAGAAATTAAAAAAAAAATTGTGCTTTGAGTTGAAAAAAAAAAAAAAAAAAAAGAACAGAAACGTTGACATTTAACACAGTGTTGAGATTCTAGGTGAGGCAACAGGAGAGCACTTTGCTTTCTCCTGTTCGTCAGAGAAGACAAAATGAGTTGCGCTCCACTTGTCTATGCATGTGGGCAATATCCTGTTTATTAGTTCAATAAAAACTTGCCTTGCCAATGCCTTCTAGGTACAGCCTGGGTGATATGAATATTTAATGTGCCATGGGCATTGTGATTCTGCTGAGAGCGGCTGGATTTTTTTAGCATAAGCAATATCATTAAGATTTCTTTATTTATGCCGCGCATTTTCTTTAGTGGCAATCCACTTATCCAAGCGGCATCCAGGGTGCCAGTTCATTGTAATAAATTTGTTTGCTTTTGCTTTTAGATGCCTGTCATGTGGTCACGTCAGGCCTGGAATGATATCTCCTCAAATACATGGGGAGACGGCACAGATGGCGGGTGGTTGTTGAATATCGTTCTTTTCGCGTTACTATGTGCTAACACTGGTATTGATGAGTTAGCTGATGCAGGGGGTTCTGGAATCGACAGCTATGAACGAGTCCCCATGCTGCTGGGTTGCAATGTTGGCTAATAAAATTGTGATTGGTCTCTAGGCGGGCGTTTTTGCTCTCCTCTAGTATTTGCATCTGTGAGGAACTCTGTCATTTGTCTGCAAGCAATGAAGGTTACACTCACACGGGAGAAAGTATGAAAAAGTGATCGACTGCAGCAATGAATCAGAATAATGAATTTCTGAATTCCTTCGTTTCACTTTTGAGGAACTCAATTGCTCATAGCCTACAGCAAGGTAGCTTCCACGCTCTCTCTGATCAGTTCTTTAGTAGACGCTGCAAAACTGCCCTTTTAAAGCTCGCGTGTTGTGTTTATGATCCTGCAATATATGGAAGCGCAGTGAAACGTGGGATGCCTCTTAACTACCATCATTCTGCAAAAAAGGGTGTGGAGATATGCCACCGAAATGAGCCTTCAATTCACTGAGACAGAGTGACAAAAAGGGGGGAACAAACAAACAAACGAAGAAAGAAAGGGGAAAACAACAACAACAATCCCCCCTTTTATTGTCACTGTGTGTGTTTGCAGGTTTTCCTGGATCATTTGGCAAAAAAAAAAAAAAAAAAAAAAAAATCTGGTGAAAGAAATCATTGTGGACAATGAGTCACCTCACTCTTACCGTTAATGAGCACAGGCTCCCTTCTCATTGGAGGAGCTGGGAATAAATCTCATAGGCGGCAAGGACGCTAGTGCTTCCAAGCACTGCATCACACACGGCAAGAAATGTCAAGAAAAGACAAATTATTCTGAGCTGCGTATTAGCCAGTGAAGGGAGTGTGCAAAGTGTAGACAGATCAGAAGCCTTGCGGTCGACACCGCTCACAGATGTATGAAATTGGCCCTAAAACATGAACCATAAAAATATTTGATTTGAAACAAGTCCTTATTTGTTATTTGTTATGGTATGAAAAAAGAAGTCAGAAATCATTAGAATGCTTTGTCTCTTCCGTTTGGTTGGTTGGTTGGTGGGTAATTTTAGCCGTACGTCACTACACCCCCTAAAAAACTGATATACAGGGATCCCTCGCTACTTCACGCTTCAATTCATGCGGCTTCGGTGCATTGCGTTTTGTTTTTTTGAATATTCATTGAAATTTTTAAAAATAAGGAAATTAAGGAAGAATAAGGAAAAAAGTTAAGGAAAATGACGCAAAACAAGTCCAATTATGCAAAAAAAAAAAAAAACCTCCCCAACAAAACTACAGAGATCCCTCACTTTCCACGGTTAATTGGGACCAAGATCCCCCTGCGAGCACCGAAATCCGCGAAGTAGGATCACCCCCCCCAACCCCCTTTGACTAACGTATGCGTGCATGTATATGTATTTAGGACCGAGATCTTCCACGACTGCCGAATTCTGCGAACTCGGATCGACCCCACCTGACTGACGTATACGTACATGTATATGTGTATATAATATCAATAAATACATATTCAATGCTATAAATGCTTACAATAACAATTAAACATTCAAAAATAATGCAGAAGATGTAAATAAAATATAAATACACACACACATACAGACGCGTGCACTCAGATGCGCACCTCACAACAATGTCACTAGTTTTGATGGGAGGTTTTGGGTTATTTTTTGTTTTTGTTTGTTTAGGGTTTTTTTTTTTTTGCATAATTGGCCTTGTTTTTGTGGCAATTTCCTTATTTTTTAATTTGATGAATATTTAAAAAAAAAAAAAACAAACAGCAATGCACTGAAGCCGCATGAATTGAAGCGCGAAGTAGCGAGGGATCCCTGTACTTACATTTTTATGTGAGGTGCGCATTTGTGCATGTGCACATGCATCTGTGTGCACGCACACACATCTGTATTTATACTTTATTTACATCTCATGCATTATTTTTGAATGTCTAATTGTTATTCTAAGCATTTATAGCATTGAATATGTATTTATTGATATTATTTACACATATACATGTACGTATACGTCAGTCAGGTGGGGTCGATCCTAGTTCACAGAATTCAGCAGTCGCAGGGGATCTCGGTCCTAAATAACCACGGAAAGTAAGGGATCCCTGTATGCTACTTTTCTGTAATCTACTTGCTCATACCTCTGAGATGGTCTATATTATTTGACAGTTGGTAATATTTATTGATTGATTTATTTATTTTAATGCCAGATATCTGTTTGCACTGCTAGGTGCAAACCTATGGAAACAAATTAGGAGAACACTTCTAATGGTGACCTCAAATAAAAGCCGTTTTTAAATTTTTCCTATAGCTATATTCACACCCAAGTGTTTATGATACCAAGACAACACAAGCAAGCATCCAGGTGTTCGTAGCCAGCAGTACTACAAATATTCCCATTAACCCTAATCTTGCTGAACAGCTTATCCAGGTGTAAATAGCTGCAGAGCTGCCATATGACTATTCTCACCCTTTCCGTTTATTTAACAGGCTGTACAGCAGGCTTGGGCGTGACTAGATCCGAAATCTGGAGCAGGTGATGTGTCACTCAGAAAGAAGATGTGATCGCAGCTTTCATTTCTTTTGCTGCAAACATGAGTTCTATCGAACGGCTTGTGTCTACTTGGCAAAGACTGTTTTTAATTATTTTAATGCCCCAAAAAAGCGAGCACCTTGGCAGTCATACTTTATACAATAGACATGGACGTCATGACTCATCTAAACAATATTGGCTTACTTGTTTACAGCATAGCCCAGGTTTCATTGAAAGTCTGTTCCACCCACAGTCTAATCCTATTAATGCTTGTACGAGCAAGCATTCAGGTCCAGTCAGGAGGGTCACTGCAACATTGAATTATTTTCTCTAACCTTGATTCTGTCCTCTCAGTGGAATTTATTTTAGCTCATCTGGTACTAATGTATCCTACCTCAGCTGACCAAAGACTGTCACCTTGGAAAATACTATTTGTGATAAAGGATATTGGTTTTTGTTTTTTTGTTGTTGTTGTTTTTCATGTAGTATGTAAATGGTCTTCAGTTTGACTTTTGTTTGTCCTAAGTTACAGGTAAGTTACAAGAATCGTAGCATTTTAGTGTAAAAGCTTAAATTAAACTGTGCAAATTTGTTGATTATTATGAGCAACTTGGTTAATATCATACCGGACATTACTCATATATTCTTTTTGGGTTTTTACAGGTCCACCTGTGAATGTAACATGCAACATTTTTATTAACAGTTTTGGATCCATTGCTGAAACAACAATGGTGAGTCGAAACATTATTTTCACAACATAATAAACATCAAATTCTTCAGTTTGATTTTAAACATTTAATGCTTGTGGACATTTTCAGAAAACTTGATATTTTAAAGTAAACAAATGGATTTAAGATATAATAGTTTATCTATACATCAAACAAAATGTACATTTGTAGAGTGTGTGTATATAATTATACAGAGGTAACCAACAAAATATATATATATATATATATATATATATATATATATATATATAGGGATCCCCTCACTACTTCGCACGTGTTTTTTTAAAATATTTATCAAATTAAAAAATAAGGAAATGAAGGAAGAATAGGGGGAGAAGTTAAAGAAAATGCCACCAAACACAGCCAATTATGCAAAAAAAAAAAAACCTAAACAAACACAAAACAAAAAAACAACCCAAAACCTCCCATCAAAACTCTTTACATTGTTCTGAGGTGCGCATCTGTGTGTATATTTATATATACTGTGTATACTTTAAAATATACTGTGTGTATATTTTATTTACATCTTATGCATTATTTGGAATGTTTAATTGTTGTTATAAGCATTTATAGCATTGAATATGTATTGATATTATATACACACATACATGTACGTAGACATCAGGTAGGTGGGGTTGGGGGGGGTGAATCTACTTCGCGAATTTCGGTGGTCGTGGGAGGATCTCGGTCCCAAATAACCGTGGAAAGCGAGGGATCCCTGTATACATTAATGTGCAATCATATGTTTGAAGTATATATTGAATGTGATTTATCATGAAAGACTCATGTGTGATCGGATGTATGAGAAGCGCTACATCCACTTAAAGTTTGAATCAGTGCTGTAGTTTGTTTGTTTGTTTGTTTGTTTGTTTGTTTGTTTGTCATGGCCTTTGACATTGTTTGAAATGAAAGTCTGGTATTTACCCCCCAGTGCAGCTAACTGGGTTATCTAGCATCTACGGTGTGAGGTTCATGTAAAAGAACCATTGCTTACTTTCGACAAGAGTTGCTGCATAGCCGTGAGTGTGTTTCTGCCCTGCGATAGCCTGGCGAGCTGCCTAGGGTGTACACTGACCTCACCCAAAGTCAGCTGAGATGGGCGCCAGCCTCCCCGTGACACTAATTAGGATTAAGCAATTTCAGAAAATGAACGATGAATGTGGTACAGATGCTCCTTGCTTTACGTTTATTCGCCTTACGTTTTTTCGATTTTACGTTTTTTATATAAAAAAAAATTTTTTTGTAAGTCATTTTCAGTTTAGCTCTCTCGCCGTCATACGAGACATTCTTACGTAGTACATAGATGTATTACGCTGCTTACGCATGATGCTGCGTCCATTGTTTACATGGTGTTGTGTCGTTCATTGTTTACAAACGACAGACTGAACATGCCCTGCTTCTTCCCAGTTCACCGCATGTTACCCTTGTGTTAAGACGTAGTTTCTGTGATCTTTGTGTTTTGCGTATTTGTAACCCTGAGCAAATATGGTTGGTCAGAAGCGTAAGCCTACTAGTGATAGTGGTAATCAGAATCAGTGGTAATAAGTGAATTTGATTAAAATTTATTTATTCGAAATTATTTTGCTTGAATTTAATTTATTTAATCTTACGTTCGCCGTTCGGAATGCAAGTCGAGGAGCATCTGTATTTACATAACGTGAACAGAATTTTCATATTTTGGTCCCTTTTTTTTACTGCTTCCTCTCTCATGTCATGGTGTAAGAAATCATGTAAGAAATCGTGAGTGGTGAAATTATCTTTGTTCAAACATTGTTCAACATCCATATAAATTAAAAATATATGAGTTACCGTATTCGACGTAATAAGCATCCTGGTCCCCCCCCCCCCCCCAAAGTTTTTGATTTTACATCTAATAAGCGTCCATGTGTACTGGGAGCAAAATTGTAGATCAAACTTACCAATTTTTATTCTATCAGTCTCTGTAAGCGTAATGAGGCATTCACTGGCTGTAAAAGTGAGTTTACACGGTATTTCAAGAACCCCTGCCACTGGCAAATATCTATAATGTTCATCAGTAACAACACATTTCATTGTTCTGCCGTGCTTTAAAAAACAGGAAAATATTTTGCTGTGTTCTTTTGGTAAATGTCCAACAACCGATGAACCATTAGAAACTACTACAGCAAAACTATGGGATGCTCCGAATGAATGGAGCGATGAGCCAGATATGGACCTATCAGAAAGTGATGATGAGGATTTTTCACGCAATTCTCCTGCTCACTAACTTCATAAATTTAAAGTAGTTCCTGGCCATGTGCTTTTGTTTATGTTCATGTGCTACAGTTGACATTCATTTTGATTGTCTCATTTTATTTGGGAAAATGTTTAAAGCAAATGTTTAAAGTAAAAGCTCCGGGAGGGAAAAGTAAGGGAAGGAAAAGTCATTTTTTTAATTATGCTATTTTCTGTTTATTTTCAGCTTTCATGTAAGTAGTTTGGTTGATACCACAAAATGAATAATACAAATACCAGTAAAACTCTTTAATTGTTCTGTTATTATTCACGTTTTCCACCTTGATGGTAATAAGCACTTACAGTTCCACTCCGCTGGTAACATTTTAATAAGCGCCAACCCATTCCAATTTCTTAAGCGCCCTGGGTGCTTATCATACGATATAATTAAATATCTCAAGAATTATTTAAGCCAGGCTTTCAAGGCCTGGGAACCACAATAGACAATGCAAATTTATAGCCACATATAGAATGTATATATAGTCACGTGAAACAACTAGGGCACGCCGTAAAACAGTGAACTCTTTAGGAAGAAATGTCCACATGACAATGTCCAATCTTGATTATATTTATTTCTGGAAAAGAAAGTGATTTAATTGTAATTAGACAACATAAATTAACATATTTTTACTCATCAAGCAGTAGGCATAAACAACAATGATTACTTCAGTGGAGGAAAAATTAGAACACCCCCACATATATTCCAATTTTAAATGGCTGTAAACACACACAGGTGTATCAGATCAGGTCACATGATCAGAACATCATTACTCAGCATTTTGAAGATTTTTTAGTATTTAAATCTCAGACATTTAGTTTAGGGTTCCCCTGTCTGTTGAAGTGAGACCGAGATCCAGAAAGCCGTCTGAGACCCACAGAAAGAACATCGCAACTGCTTATGAGTCTGGAAAGGGATTTGAAAAAAATATCAAAAGAGTTTGACATCAGTCATTCCACCATCCAGAAAATTGTTTACAAGTGGTAGGCATTCAAAACAACTTCCACCATGACCAGCTCTGGCCATCCAAGCAAGTTCACCCCAAAGCAGAACACAAGATGCTAACAGAAGTCATCAAAAGTCCTAAAATATCATCACAGGAGCTGCAGTGGGCTCTCGGTACTGTTGATGTGAAACGCATGGCTTTACTATCAGGAAACCTTTTCTCTTTACAAAGAACATTAAGGCCAGACTGACGTTTACCAGAGAGAACATAGACAAAGATCGGGTCTTCTAGAATAATGTTCTTTGGACAGATGAGTCTAAAATTGAATTGTTTGGACACCAGAACAGAACACGTTTGGTGGAAACCACATGCAGCATTCCAGGGAAATAATCTCATACCTACTCTGAAGCATGAAGGTGGAAGTGCCATGATTTGATAATGATTTGCTGCAGTAGGACCTGGCCAGCTCACCATCATAGAATTCACCATGAATTCTGCTGTGATTCAGTGGGGGCTTGAAGAACATGTGAAACCATCTGTAAGAAGTTAACACTGAAGTGTAACTGGACACTGCAGCATGACAACGAACCAAAACACCAGTAAATCCACCAAGGACTGGAAAATTAAAAGTATAGAGTCCTGGAATGGCCCAGTCAAAGCCCGGATTTTAATTCTGTTGAGATGCCCTGGGGCGACTTGAAACGGACTGTGCACGCAAGAAACCTTACGAGCATCCCATAGCTGAAATAATTCTGCATTGAGGACTGGGGCAAACTTTCCTTAGATCGATGTCAGAGACTGGTAAATGGCAGGAAGAAGCATCTCACTGATGCTATTTCAGCCAAAGGGGGTAATGCTAGTTATTTTTTCCTCCATTGAAATACACATTATTGTTCATATCTTTTGTTGGATGAGTGAAAATATATTAATTTATGTTGTTTAATTACAATTAAATCACCCTGATCCCATAAATAAATAAAAACAGGATTGGACATTGTTATGCAAACATTTCTTAATAATGAGGTGAGGATTTAATGGGGTGTCCTCATTTTTATATATATATATATATATACACAAACACACACATACATACACACACACACACGTATATATGTATACATGATGGAGATGGAGGCGGATGGTTTGCCGTGGCGACCCCTGAAGGGAAAAGCCAAAAGGAAAAGAAGATATGTTTATTTTCCATTTTAAAAATTTAGACCTGCTGTCACAACTGAGAAAAATGTAAATTGCTTTTACTTGTCAATTCCTATGTCGGGAAGACATACATTCCCAATCATTGATATAAATTGTGTAAAGATTATTTAAACCATAAACAGAAATCTAGAACAGTGGAAAAAGTGCAGCAATCAAAATTCTAAATTTGAAACCACTGGAACATACGTGAAATTTAATTGATTCACAAATTAGATAATCAGATAAAGAATTCCTATAGAAACCACATAAAAATATGTAAAACCAATGACATCAGGAATGCCCACTTTTATAAAGTCTAAAGGAGGTCAAATGAAACACCGAAAAAAGAATAAATACTGAGTTTTATATTCAAATATTTTCGTGCTCATTTAGTGGTTAGCACATCCACCTGTTATTCTACAGCACAGGTGTCAAACTCAAGGCCCGTGGGCCAAATCTGGCCCACCAACTCATTTCATGTGGCCCGTATAAGTTTTCAAAGATTATGATTATCGTACATTCTTTGCCTCCACTATTACCATAAAACCTAATTCATCATCCTTTCCATCCATCATTCTTCTACTAGGTGGTTGATTTTTAGAACAGATGTTCTGTGATTTATTAGGCCCTCAGTCACTTTTAAATTTAGTGTAGTGACCCTCGGTGAAAACGAGTTTGACACTCCTGTTCTACAGCAACAGGGTCACAGGTCCTGTGTTGAAGTCCTGGGCTTGGTGAGGGCGTGTCCATGTAGAGTTTGCATGTTCTCCGCATGCTTTCATGTGTTTCCTCATAACACTCTGGTTTCCTCTCACACTCTAAAGACGTGCACGTTAAGTTAAATTAAAATGTGTGTCTGGCCTGCGATGGACTGGTAAGCTGTTTAGAGTATAAATTATTCAATGAATAATTTGTTGAATTATTCAACGAACAAGAACAATGTTCATTGTAATCAAGTTTTCAAAAATATCTGTATTTTTTTAATTTTTGACAGGTGGACCAGTAAATTTGTTATGCACATGCAGTGCCATATAAAAAGTAAATAGACACCAATTTATATCCTGCAATCTAAAGTATATAGCAGGCATGACATATCACATGACAGAAAGCGAAGCAGATTCTTTTGTAATTGTATAATTATGCATAGCTCTCAAAATCTTTGTAATGTTACTTTATTGAAAAAGGGTGGGGCCAGTGGTCTAGTGGTTAGCGTGCTGCACTCATGATCGGGAGGTTGTGTGTTCAAATCCCAGGTAGACCCCCACTGTGCTAAGACCCCTGGGAAAGGTCTTAACCACAAGTGTGCCTCTGTTCACCCAGCAGTATAAATGCATACCAGTAAGAATATACTGGGAAGGTAACCTGCGATGGAATGGCGTCCCGTCCAGGAGGAGTTGTACTCCCAGTTGCTCCACACTATGGAAACCGGGATTAAGCACCGGTCCGATGAGCAACTATAGCTCGGGTGTAAAAAGCCCAACGGACTTTACCTTTACCTTATTGTAAAAGGAGAAAATAGGAGGATTTATGGTGGTGAGTGAAATTGTTGGTGCAATTAAAGGGGTTAAATAAATACAGGGATCCCTCGCTGCTTTGCGCTTCAATTCATGCGGCTTCAGTGCATAGCGTTTTTTTTTTTTTAAATATTCATCAAATTAAAAAAAAATAAGGAAATTAAGGAAGAATAGGGGAAATGGTTAAGGAAATGGTTAAGGAAAATTCCACAAAACAAGGCCAATTATGCAAAAAAAACCCCAAAAAACCCAAACAAAACAAAACAAAAAACAACCCCAAACCTCCCATCAAAACTACTTGCATTTTTATGTGAGGTGTGCATCTGAGTGCGTGCACATGCTCAGATGTGCACCTCACATAAAAATGTATGTGTATATTTATATTTTATCTACATCTTATGCATTATTTTTGAATGTTTAATTGTTATTATAAGCATCTATAGTGTTGAATATGTATTTATTGATATTATATACACACATACACATGTACATATTCAACAGTCAGCGAGGGTTGATCCTACTTCGTGGAATTTGACGTTTGCGGGGGGGGGATTTCGGTCCCAATTAACCGCGAAAGTGAGGGACCCCTGTATTTTGCACATGCTGGCTGGTGTGGTATATGCCGATTCCAGTGTGTGCCCAGAGCAGCCATTGAGGAAACCACTGATAAACCGTTTACATATCGCTTTTTATTTGGTTGCATAATTCAATTGTTTTCATTATACATAACGAATATAAATTGAAACAATGTACTGTAGTTGTGTGTGTAGTCTGTTCATAACCCTTTTGTCTCACTATTTTAAGAAACACACAAGTCATGATTATTTCTTTTCTGTTTTAACATCACACACTATGAAAAATAAGTTCTGTATGTATAGTGTGGACACCGCCTAGCGCCTGAAGCGAGCTTCCCATCCAGCTTCCCCTGCAACCTTGAGAGATACACTGAACAGAAAATGGATGGATAGATAGATGGATGGATGGATGGATAATATCATGATACTTCAAAACATTGTATATTGCTAAGAAATTGTCAGATACAATACTGCATTGGAAACGCTTCCGAGTTCCATTTTACAATTAAATCAAACATCTTTCACAATTTTTAAATCCCAATTCTAGCGAAGGACACTGTGGTGGGTGCTGTAACAAGCCTGTATATTACAATTCACACCCTTTCGAAAGCACTTTAAAACACTCTTAAATGCCTCCAGCAGAGCAGCACAAGTAGTTTCAAAGCCAATGCTTGAACGAGCCAAGTTTTACTGCTGAACTGACCAAAAATTGCTGCAGCTCACAGAAGCAGCTCATGCACGACAAATGCAGTATTTTCTTCTCGTTTTCTCCTCTACAGCCAGAGCAATTGATCGAAGTCACTGACACGGATGTTGAAACGAACACGAGGAGCAAAATGCTACGGAGAAGAATGACATCAATAATTTGATTGGGATGCTGCTTTGTGTTGTAACGATCAAATAGTGCCTGACCACTACTGGGACCAGCAATTCCCCATGGACCACTCTGAGCCCTGTTATTCACGCTGTTTAAGATGTATAGGGCTCAGGGACAGGTTGACTGGTCATTTAATTAGCCCACACCGAGTATTTGATTTTTTGAGAGCGTGAGAGTGAGTGAGAGAGAGAGAGAGAGAGAGAGAGAGAGAGAGAGAGTGCAAATAAATCCAGAAAGTCTCCATCGGTAGTGGTGGTAGTTGAAGTAGAGTCATGAAAACAGCCAAACTTTTTCTAATCTGTCACCGTCAGAAAGGGCTCTTAGCCTTGAGCTTGAATCACATTATGTGTCTGCTCTTGTCATAAATCAGTCTCCTTAGCCTGGAGAAATCATAGCGGGAAATATGAGGCCTTTCCCCCCCTTTAGTTTAATGCTGATGAATGTGCGCCCACTATGTACTTGTTTGCGAGATCATCCTGTTGATAAAAAAAAAAAAAGCTATAATTTTAAAGGTAGCCTTTTCTTTAGGCTGTCATTCACTGTCCAGACTTTGTAATGGACAACCAGATAGCCACACTAGACTTGAGAGAACGATTTACAATTAACGACCAAACGCGTGATATCCGAGTGGGTTCGTAAAACAGTACAAACAATCGAATATGTAGTCGGAAAACTCGATAAATCACTGGAGGTGATAACAGGAACAGTGTTGTAGCTTAATGTAGTTGCTTTTTTATTTTATAGTGCCCATCGACTTTATTATCAGGAAGTTGATTGTTATTTTACCGTTGTCATGGATTGTTTATTATAAAGGGGAAATATTGACATGGGAAAATCAGTAAGGTTTGCTATCCCATCTGCACATTACCGATCTCTTTTATTTATTTTATTTTTTTTTTTATTTCTACAGCACAACTCGAATAACATGAAACAGATTATCCTACAGTATTGAAACCTTTTGAAATGTTGGCTTGCATGAGGATAATTGTGCTGAAATGTTGTGGTTGATTACTATTGCAAAGGTCACCTGGTGTATTTTCCCATGCTTGTAAGTCATTCATAGAAACATTTACTGCCAGGAATGTTGCAAAGGCATGGCTGGATTCGAGAGCATGACAATAAAGGCAAACTTTTTGTGCATCATAACATGGGATGCCTTTACTGGAGTTATACTTCCATGGTTCAGCCTTTATAGTGAAATGATTTTCAATATCAAAATATTGCTCTGTTGGCTCTGTGCCAGGACAGAGTACACCCTTGACAGCTCGCCGGCCAAAACACACTTACGGCAAACCAACGGCCTGCACTTTTCGAAAGTCAGCAATGGTTCTTTACATGAACCTTTCACCACAGACACTGAGAGACATGGCCGGCCTTTCATAACCCAGTTAACTGCACTGGCTGGAACAGTAGAGACAATACCGTGATAGTTAGGTTCGAACCCCTGACCTGCACATCAGTAATCAAGCATCTTAATCACTGAGTCACCGCTGCCCCATGAATTAAACAATAGAACTAATGTTCCTTGTGTTTTGTGCTCACGCCCATTTCAGTGCTAATGTGAGAACTCAAGGTCTTTCATAAAATTTTAGATGTCACAATGTTATTTTTGAGGTGGGGCAGTGGTGGTCTAGTGGTATATGGCGCTGGGTCGCTGATCCTAAGGTTTGGGGTTTGAGTCCCACTCTCCAAAAAGTTGTCACTGCCCCCCCCAATGCAGCTAACTGGGTTATCAAAGGCGGGACATGTCTCCCACTGTCTATGGTGAGAGGTTGATGTAAAAGAACCATTGCTGACTATCGTAAAGAGGAGCTGCAAAGCCGTCAGCGTGTTTCTGTCCCTTGCTAAAGGGTTGTGTCAGGAAGGGCATCCGATGTAAAAACCTCTGCCAAATCAAATGTGCGAATCAGATGATTCGCTGTGGCGACTCCTGAAAAATGGGGTGAAGCCGAACGGAAAAGAAGGGAGTGTTATTTTTGTAGTCATTCATTTAAAAAGTCAGGTAGAAATATGGAAAATTATCATTGGTTGAACTCTTTAATTCTATTATGAGAGTTTCAGGGAATCTGTCTTCATCTCAGCCGACACTGGGCAAAACGGAATACAGTGATCCCTCGCTACGTTGCGCTTCAATTCACGCGGCTTCAGTGCATCGCGTTTTTTTTTTTTTTTTAAATAATAATCATTGAATTAAAAATAAAATAAAATAAAGAAATTAACCCCAGCAGTGCCAATGCCGAAAAATAATCAGCTTTATGACACACGCTAATTCATTGCATTCGCCTTTTGTAAATACAGTGGTATCTTACCTTACGAAATTAATCCGTTCCAGAGCTTTTTTCGTAACCTGCTTTTTTCGTAAGTTGAATTGCATTTTACATGTAAAACGTGTGATTTGTTCCAAGGCTCCCAATACTACCCCCTAAACCCTTTAAAAATTATAAAAGCATACTTTTTAAGACCTCCTTCTGCTTCAATATCGTACTGATGGTAGACGGGTTTGACCATATTCCTTTATGATATCACTCGAGCCCGTTTCTTCTCCTCACTCACACTGGAAATCACATGCATGTGTGTGTGTGTGTGTGTGTGTGTGTGTGTGTGTGTGTGTGTGTGTGTGTGTGTGTGTGTGTGTGTGTGTGTATGTGCGTGTTGATCATGTCTTCTTAGCAGTTATAATCTTACAAATGTTTGTGGAAGGTTAAAAGCCTGAGTCAAGAAATAAAGCAAGAAACAATAGTGACTCTGTCCTTGACACGAAAAGCATCATGGTGGATTCCGCTCTATAATAGGCAATGGGAGGTATCTGCGTCATTCCTGCTAGGCAATGGGATCCCTGTCCAAGATGGTGTCAGGTGGACCTGTCCAAGATGGCGCTCGAGTGAAGGCAACATGAACGACAGCTCAGTTGTTAGCCAATGGGAGGCCAGCGGGGCGGGATGTTTGAACGTGATTGATGGGAGAGCAGCTCATGGATTGTTTGAATGGCGCTTTTTAATGTTTGAATGGCACGTTTGGATTTTTAAGATGGCACTTTCGAAACGTGAACTTGTTTCGTGTCCTGAGACAAAATTTTTCGGAAAATGCTTTTTGTAACCTGAATTTTTCGTTCGGTGAGACTTTCCTAAGGTACCACTGTACTGTAGCCACAAAATTGACAGTGAAGCCTTTTTTGATTGGATTACATGGCATTTTGAGCTTTAACAGTGGGCACTTAGAATAGGGGGAAACGTTAAGGAAAATGCTGCAAAACAAGGCCAATTATGCAAAAAAACAAAAAACAAACAAAAAAAACAAAACAAAACAAAAACAAAAAAAAAACAAACCCATTAAAACTACTTACATTTTTATGTGAGGTGCGCATCTGTGTGTGCGTGCGCGTCTGTATGTGTGTATCTTATGCATTATTTTTGAATGTTTAATTGTTATTATAAGCATTTATATAGAATTGAATATGTATTTACATATTGATATTATATACACACATATATGTACATATACATCAGTCGGGGGGGGGGGTTGATCCTACTTCGCAGAATTCAGCGGTCACGGTGGGATCTTGGTCCCAATTAACCGCGGAAAGTGAGGATCCCTGTACACCCTGAACCGCACAGTAGACCATTACAGAGCAACACACACACACACAAACACAAAAAAATACTTTCACAACCACACCTAGTGGCAATATGCAACAGTCAGTTAGCAAAATGTCTGCATTCTTGCACTGTGTAATGAAGCAGGAGTAACTGTTGGGAACCTATGCGAAGTAAACATGGAAGCTACACAAAGAAACACCCAAACCTGAACCCAGGCCCTGAACCCAGTCCTTCGTGCTGTGAGGCGGACGTGTTAACCATGCCTTTGTTATGCCTTTGTAAATCATCATTTAATATATCAAAGATCTCACTTTACATGCAGCTCAAATAGTGTATTAGGTATAAATAATTGAAAATAATTTAAATAAAACGAATCATTATAGTAGATGAAGAATGTTGAGCAACGTATTAATTGCAGCCAAAAACATATCTCTGATAACCTAAAAAGTTCCTTAAGGAATAACAACAGCTTTTATTTTTTAAACCAAAAATTTCAAAATTAGGAAAAAGAAATAGTTTTTCCCTGATGAGCCTTTTCTACTATGTTTAGTTTTAAGCACAAAATAAATGTGTAACAAGCACTTATTAATCTGTAATTACTTTCTTATTAGGTTAATGTTAGGTTGTGGATACACTTCTGTGGACCGTTCCTGTAGATCCTATGCTCCGAAGGTGAGCACAATGGCGCTGGGTAATTTTTCCACACTTTCAGTAGCTTAAATATATTTCCCATGTTTGCAGAGCAGAGAATAAGACTATTACTGAGAGAGTCCTGTTTGCAAAATCAACTAAAAAAATACTACAGGGACCCCTGGCAGAAGATTGCCGAGTTATTTCAAGTCTCACCTGAGTAGGCAGAGAAGACCATTCAAAATATTACTGAGTTCACGGATGAGCCGTTACCAGTTCAGCCCGGCTCCGTGACATATACAGTATAGTGAAATCCAAGCAGAGAAGAAGTAGAGATGGTTGGATAACCTCACTAATAACAAAGCTGATGTCTCTTGTTCCTTTCTCATAGATTTAAGTAGTATTTGTTTACAACTATCTTTTTTTTTTTTGAGCGTGGGCAGTGTTGTAACTAAAAAGTGAAACATGCAGAAAACATATCATTAATGTATATATCATACAAAAAAAAAAAAAAAATGCATTTTGGGACCTTTGAAAGATTTTTGATTCCACAGTGTAAATCTGTACTCTATACACTCACCAAAATAGTCTAATTTCATTCATTTATACTTGGTGATGCTATACTTGGTGTTTTATAACTTCCAAATGTTATTATGCGGAATACATTAATCTGCTTGTCATCTGTAAACCAATGCAAGTCAACAGGGAGCGGCAGGACTTCTGGGATAGAAAGCCCTCTAACTTCCACATTTCTACACCAATTCCAATAAATCGTAGATATGAATAATACACGGATCTCCACTTGTGTAATGCTAAGATATCGACTACAGTACCTCCATTTCACTGGAGCACAGCAGACTTGCTGGAAGCAAAACTGTAGTCATCCTCCAACGTTTCTCAGTCGTTCTTCAGTCATTCCGTCATCTGCCGTGTCCTTCCATACGATTCCGAAGGTATTCCTCCTCTACCGTCAGGCCACAATCTTCTGAACATGTTGAACATTGATATTAAACATATTAACATATGTTAATTTTTTAATTTATTGTAAATTATAAACATATTGCACATTAGAAACATATGGTAAATTACAAACATATGCTCTATTTTAAATTTCTTGTACATTATAAACATATTATACTTTATAAACATATAGTATGAATGAGAGAATGAGCTTCCTTGGTCATTCCACGTATTTATAGGCGGAATCAGCAGCAAATCCTTTGATGTTTTCTGATGTTTCCGTATTGAAACATGGTTATGTCGACTATTCTTCAGTCATTCCTCGCTCATTCCGTGTTGAACATGAGCGTTCCACCTTCATTCCGCATGTTCCGAGATCATTCCGTGGGTCTTCCTGCTCCGTAAACGTTCCACCCTTTCCGTGAACGTTCCGTGAATTCTCCAAGGGTCTTCCGTTGCTCTCCGCACTGTTTCTGAGGGTGATCCGGGGTGATTTTACGCATGTATTCCGACATTGTGCCACGGTCTTTCCGTGTCCTTTCCACGCATTCCATGATCATTCTGAGGGTGTTCCGAAGGTGCAATTTTCCGTAGGTTTTTGACACATTTTCCGTGTAAAAATGCCGAAGCTCCTCCATAGAGTGCGTTCCGCGCCTTTCCGTCATGATCCTTGCATTCCGCACGCCAGTGAAATGGGGGTATTACGCCCAGTAAAATAGAAATAATTGTCAAAGGTAAAGTTGTTAATTTTACAGCAATGCATTACTAATATTACATGAAAGCTGGCATTGGTAACCGGTTAGCTGTAGGCACAAACTATTATATTGGTTATAACAACAATTCTAAACTGTCATCTGTCATTCATTTTCTGTAACTGCTTAACCCTAATTAGGGTCACGGGGAGGCTGGTGCCCATCCCAGCCAACTCCAGTCGAGGACAGAGTACACCCTGGACAGTTCGCCAGGCCAGTGCAGGGCGGAAACATGACGGCTATGCAGCTACTCTTGTCGAAAGTCAGCAACGGTTCTTTTACATGGTCAGTGAGAGACATGGCCGGCCTTTGATAACCCAGTTAGCTGCATTGGGGAATAGTGAAAACCCGTTGAGAGTGGGGCTTGAACCCTCAACCATAGGATCAGTGATCCAGCACCCTTTACCACTAGGGTTCACTGTCCAAAGGCAGCCCTGAAGATATGCTTGTTTCAAATTATGCTGGCGTTAAATTATAAACTACGGCTTTAACTTACTGTGACTAGTCACAACTATAGCATATAGTTATAATTGTGCTCAGCATTACTGTGTAATTACTAAGTCCGAAAATACCCATAGGTTTCATTTATTTATTTGAGGCCATGGTTCTCAGCCCGGAAAAGGGTGGAATGCCCCGTTCAGGTTTGGAATGAGGTCCTGCCCCGAGTGAAGGAGTGTCTTGTTCACAAGATCGACAGGCAGATCGCTGCAGCCTCTGCCGTAAAGTGGAGCTGGTACCGGTCAGTCGTCATGAAGAAGGAGTTGAGCCGAAAGGAAAAGCTCTCAATTTTTCAGTCGATCTACGTTCCAACATTCACCTATGGTCGCCAGCTATGGGTAGTGACTGAAAGAAGATTGCGGATGCAAGCGGCTGAAATGAACTTCCTTAGCATGGTGGCGAAGATGAGATGGCTCGGGCATCTGGTTTGAATGCCGCCCAAATGCCTCCCTGGTGTGGTGTCTCTGGCCTGTTCAGCCAAGTAAAGACCCTGGGCCAACCTAGAACACACTGGAGGGATTATGTCTCTCAGTTGATCTGGGAACGCGCCAGTGTCCCCCGAAAGAGCTGGGAAAGTGACTGGGGAGAGAAAGTCAGGATCTCACTGCTTATGCTCTCACAACCTGACCACAAATTAAGCAGATGATGATGTTGATTATTTATTTATTTTCAATGATTTTTATTAAGACACAAAGTGCAAAATTCTGAAACTGAACAACCTGTATGGCTAATACTGCAGTGCTACAAATGTATCAGCCAAACGCCAATGCTACATCCATGTTTATATTTTTACATTCGCAGGGTTAATGCTTGCTACAGCGGAATGCAAGTGTGCTCTCTTACCAACGATCTGCTGAAATAGTTTTTCTTGTCTTACAGGATTACAGAGTGAACATTTTCCTAAGGCAGGAGTGGAATGACCCCCGACTGGCTTATAGTGAATACCCTGATGATTCTCTCGACCTCGACCCCTCCATGTTGGACTCCATTTGGAAGCCAGATTTGTTCTTTGCCAATGAAAAAGGTGCCAATTTCCACGAGGTGACTACTGACAACAAGCTGCTCAGGATCTCAAAAAATGGAAATGTGTTGTATAGCATAAGGTGAGAAGTTAATTTTTCTCCTTCTTGTACTTATTATTATTATTATTGTTGTTGTTGTTATTATTAAGATCTATCTCTATATTCAAAATTCAGGGGTATGAACTTATATATTTGTTATTTGCAATTTGTGATGATGAATTGCTTATTTTTGGTTTTATATGTGACAACGTTCTGCTCCGATATACATATATATATATATATATATATATGGATCTCTTACTACTTCATGTTTCAATTCATGCAGCTTCAATGCATCAGTTTTTTAATATTCATTGAATTAAAAAAATAAGGAAATTAAGAAAGAATAAGGGAAAAGTAAAGGAAAATGCACAAAACAAGGCCAATTCTGCATAAAAATATGCGCACACAGATGCGCATGCACACACTCAGCTGTGCACATCACATAAAAATGTACGTAGATGTTTGTGTATTTATATTTTATTTACATCTCATGCATTATTTTTGAATGTTTAATTGTGATTATAAGCATTTGTAGCATTGAATATGTATTTATTGATATTATATACACATATACATGCACGTATATGTCATTCGGAGGGGTGATCCTACTTGGTGGAATTCGACAGTCGCGGGGGGATCTTGGTCCCAATTACCCGCGGAAAGTGAGGGATCACTGTATGTATATATGTTTGGCAGGTTAAAACGGGAGATAGTTGTTCAAGAACTTACATGAATTCTGGAATATTAATGTTGTGTTGTCATTGTGGAAAATTTATATTTATCATTACAAAGATACATCTATCCAAACCTCACCAGAACAACAGGAATGAGCAGCTTGTGATTAATTTTAAAGCTACAGGTTTTGTCCTGCTATGGATAACCCTTTCATATTTATGTTCTTCTGTACGTTGTTCTTATATCACATGCATTATTTTGAAACACTAGTGAGCACTGGGGTGTCTGACCTTGCTGTTGTCCATTACTCATTTATAACTAGTATTCTTTTTTACTTACCGCCAAACTGGGATATTAGTTTTTATGAAATATAGTATAGTGGTGACGTACTGGGTACCACATCCACCTCACAGTAGAAAGTCCTGGGTTAGGCTCTGTTTCTGTGTGCGCGTTCTTCCGTGTTTGTGTGTGATTCCTCCAAGAACTCTAGTTTCCTTTCACAGTCTAAGGACAGGCGCATTAGGCTAACTGGCTGTTTCAAATGGTTTTGTGTGTCGCCTCACGATGGTTTAGTGAACCGTTCAGGGTGTACCGTGCCTTCAGCCAGTGTTGGCTGAGATAGGCTTTAGCTTTCCCGGAATTCTAATGGTAGGAAGCAACTCAGCAAATCAGTAAATTAGTGATTAAAATGCTTAGGCAGTGAAATAATATTTTAGGTAAATCTACTTTTGACATATATTTGTACTGCTCTACTTGTGTAATTTCTTAGCAATGGATATTAATGAAGGATTTAATGATTGTTCTTGTCAAAGTGCAAGACTCCATGAGCATCTTTTGCTCGATGCCATCCGTGGATCCACTTTTTACACGTGCTCAGGTCTTGCTTAGTCAGGAACGATATGGTCTAAAACTGGCAACCCTTCCGTCGTCACATTCTCTTCAGTGGACTCTCAAAGGGTGGCAAGTATTACCATTTGAAGAAAAACATGTTATGAGAAGATTTATACTTGATATAATATTCATATTTTGATAACATGATAGATAATACTTAGATTAACATTGAAGATTTGCATTTAGATTTAAAATTTAAATAAAAATGTACATTTGCATTCATCTTTTATATTTCGTCTTATATTTCATATTTACATTCATGGTGCTGCAGTAGACTGATGAGCTGTTCAGGGTTTACCCCGCATTTCTTTTTAAGTCAGCTGGGATTGTCTGCAGCTTTCTTATGATCTTTAACAAGATAAGGGGTATGAATAATTTATTCATTCATTCATTCATTTGCTGGATTGCTTAAACCGATTACAGCAATCTCAGCCAACACTGGACAAATGCAGGGTAAACCCTGAACACCTCACCTGTCCATCATAGGGATAACATACTCTCAACCATTCATACCGGTCAGCAAATAGGCACATCTGTGGAATTTGGGAGGAACCACAGTTTCCCAGCGTAAGCCCACAGAGGTACAGTGGAGCCTCGGAATCCGAACGCTCTTGAGTCCAAACAAATCGGAATCTGAATAAAAAATTTGTGAGTTCTTCTGTCTAGGAAACCGAATAAAAACCGGAAGTCGACCGAGAGGAAGGAAAAGTGCACGACTTCCGGAAGTTGTTGATACTGTGTATGTTCTGGGGACGTCCGGAAGTTGTTGATACTATGTGTCACCCTAAAAGCTGTACTGGGGAAGTCCGGAAGTTGTCGATACAGTACTATGTACACAAACCTAAAGCTAGCGCTAAAGCACTAAAGCTATCTAATCACTAATGCCATATACCACGTCCAGCAACAAATACGATTTAGAGTACCAAACAGAAAACACACAGATTGGCTTATAGGGCATAACCATCTAAACAAAGCTGAAGAGGATGTATGTATGTATGTATGTATGTATGTAAACTAAGCTAAAGCACTAAGGCTAAGCTAAAGCACTAGTAGCGCTGTGAACAGCTTTGTATGAGGTCATTAGCCACTTCCGTAAGGGTTTGAAAAGATGGCAGAAACAAGCCAAGTTAGAAATGTTCTTCAAGAAAAGAAAGCAACATCCTGAGATCTCTAGAGAACATTGAGAGAGGGAGAGAGAGAATGTTTGTGTGTGTGTGTGTGTGTGTGAGAGAGAGAGAGAGCGAGAGAGAGAGCGAGAGAGAGAGTGAGACTGGGAAAAGCGCTGCTAGTCTTTATAGCCCGTGATTAAATGGAATCAAGTGCATTTGTTTAGCACCCCACCCCACGTGTGGCAGCCACGCCCCTCTCCAACGTGCATTTCAATGCAACTCATTTGTAAGAGACCATAAACATTTGCAGTTAAAGAGTCTCTCACAACACAGACCATAACATAGTGTCTTGTATTCAATATTTTTTTCACTTAATTTGCGGACCTATGGTATGAGTTACGAGACTGTTAACTTCTGTTCAAAAGACGATGGAACGGAGTACGACCATTTTAACTATTTGTAATGGGAAAAGTGGATTGGGAATCCGAACAAATTAGAATCTGAACAGCCGTCTGGAACAGATTAAGTTCGAGTACCGAGGCTCCACTGTAGAAGGAGAACATGCAAACTCCACAGAGAAACACTCTTGCAGAGTACAGGGCTTAAACTCAAGACCTTGTTGTTGTGAGGCAGATATGCTAATCACTATGCTAGCACGCCATCCTGGGACTGATAATGGATTAATTTGCATTTAATGTTTAATTTTAATATTATAATAAAAACACATTATTTACATTTACAAATAAGTGAATATATTTACAAATCATGAGTAACTTTTCAACTTATTTTACATCGGAAAAGAAAGTGATGAAAGGGGGTCACTGATTTTCTACAATAATTTATCTCTAAAATTGTGCTAAATCATGAAAAAAAAACCTACCCATAAAAATAATACATTTTGTCCTGCATACATTCACTGAGTTAGGCCTTGCTATAGTTTTAAGGGCACTGTTTGCTAGGCATTTTGTTTCTGATTAAAGCTGCATTCTCCAAGGCATACTAATTAATTAATTATGAGAGTTTCTGTATCATATGAAGTGAAGTGTTATAGAATTTGTATTCATGCTTTATCCCATGCAGTGTTTACTGCTGAATGTGCTGTTCGTAGCTGGTATTCCTGATAATACCCAGCTCTTTGTTTTGGGATAATTATTCAAGACTGTGGTTCAGACTGTCCCCATGCATAGTCTAAAATATACTGGCTACTCAGCTGCTGTTACCCACACACAATGTCTGAATAACTTATATATATATATATATATATATATATATATATATATATATATATATATATATATATATATATATATACATACACATACATACAGATACAGTACAGTATATGAATGATGATGATGATGATGATGATGGGCTTCCGTGCTCCCAAGTGGTGGCTATTAACCCAGAGATTGCAAGTTTGGACCCATGGAGGTTTTTTTATTTAGATAATTTAAGTTTTATCAATATGGGCACGTGGATCAGATCCAGAAATAAATAGTTTGCCTACTGCCTAAAAGTTCTATGAAATTAGAAAAAAAAAATCATCAAACTATGTAAAAATTAAACACACACACACACAAATCAAGAAACACATACACATTAACTAACAAACAAGCCAACACAGGTGAAAATATATCACCCTGACGAGGTAATGACTTTGTTTGGGTCTAATATTGGCAAGACAATGAGCCATGAGTGCAGTGGTGGCCTGGTGGTAAAGGTGCTGGCTCACTGATCCCAAGGTTGGCGGTTCAAGTCCCACTCTCAACAGGTTGTCACTGTCCCCTCAGTGCAGCTAACTGGGTTATCAAAGGCCAGCCATGTCTCTCACCGTCTATGTTGTGAGGCTGTAAAACATTGGTCTCCAAGCTTTGTTGCACCAGGGACTAGTTTTATGCATGAAAATGTTTCCGCAGACCGGTTAGAGTCTCCTTCGTAGTCTTGTTTTGGTGACTGTCACCGCAGAAAACCCCGCCTCACAAAGATATGTGGTTGGAAACGGAAGAAGCGCTTTCAGTGCTTCTGTGGCAATGTCAAAAACAGTCATTTTTCAAAATAAGACCCGAAAACTCTAATATAAAAATTATAATTTGCATCACTAAAGATTTTGTTTGGGGACCAGTACCGGTCCACGGACCGAGGGTTGGGGACGCCTGCTTTAAAAGCACCATTGCTGACTTTCGACAATAGTAGCTGCAAAGCCATCAACATGTTTCCGCCTGGCGAGCTGTCCGGGGTGAACTCTGCCCTTGTCTGGAGTCGGCTGGGATGGGCACCAGCCTCCTCGCGACCCTAATTAGGATTGCGCGGTTACAGAAAATGAATGATAAATGTACGGTGAGCCACGAAAATGTTTAGAGGATGTGAAAATAAGAATATGAACCAATACAAAACATTCATCAGTGACTGCAAACAGTCGTAGCTAGTTGCAAACCCAGCCAGATCACCACCCCATATCCTGGTCAAGGTGTTTCACTTCTAGGACGATGATGTTGCCAAGCTCACTTCCATTTCATTCATTTCTTTTACATAATGAATTATGCACTGCATTTGCTATATAATGCTAACAGCAATTTTGGTAATATATTACCAGCATATGAGACATATAATGCAATACTATCAGGTTTCACCCAAACATTCTCTACTGTATATGGTTATGTTTCCACAAATATCGAGAACTGACAAGATGTTGCTGTCCTGCTAAGGATCTATTGTATTAGTGAGAACTTGTCACATGGCAGTCAGCCATGGCTGTGAGGTCAGGCCGTATACTTGTCTGTAATGTCCTTCTACTGTGGCATTGAGTGTTCTGCAGCAGCTAATGTCGAAAAGCTCACCGTTGGTGCTATGGTTGCATTGATTACTACTTAGGCTACTACTGCTTTTTTTTTTTTTTTGGTGATGACTGGGAATAAATCAGATCCCATGACTTTCTTTCCCTGCCAGATGCAGAAAACTAGATAAGCTTTTGGGCTGCAGGGCTTGAGTCAGATTTTGAATCAGTATATAAATCGTTCATTCAAGCATGAGGTTCAAAGTTGGTATTGTTCATTGGTCTCTCATGATATTGAGCTGTCAGTGCAGGACATCTGAGGCAGACACGACATGCTTTAGACAGTGATTGAGTAATTGGCGCATAGCTGGGGCTTATCATTGGTTTTCTGAGAATTCAGATAAAAGCTGCATGAGTATTGTAGTGTGAGTGCTTTCAGTTAAATATCCAATGTACAGTGGGGGGAAAACTTAACCAACATCAACAGAACGAAGGGTCTATTGTTTGAAAGGAAACCCAACTAAAGGCCCAGATCTGTGCATAAGTTCTCTGTAGAGGAACTGCATGATGGGATTGGTTCACTGAGTGTATAGATATTAACCTGAGTGACTTTAAAATCAGAGAAATTCATCAAAATGCTGTTAGAAATAAATCTTCTTCTTCTTTTCCTTTTGGCTGTTCCCTTCAGGGGTCGCCACAGCAAACCATCCGCCTCCATCTCACCCTATCCTCTGTATCTTCTACTCTTACTCCAACTACCTTCATGTCCTCCTTCACCACATCCATACATCTCTTCTTTGGTCTTCCTCTAGACCTTATGCCTGGTAGTTCCAACCTCAGCATCCTACTGCCAATACATTCACTATCCCTCCTCTGTACATGTCCAAACCATTTCAGTCTAGCCTCTCTGACTTTATCTCCAAAACCTCTACCATGTGCTGTCCCTCTGATGGACTCATTCCTGATCATATCCATCCTCGTTACTCCCAAAGAGAACCTCAACATTTTCATCTCTGCTACCTCCAACTCAGCCTCCTGTGTTTTCCCCAGGGCCACTGTTTCTAAACCATACAACATCGCTGGCCTCATCACCGTCTTGTATACTTTCTTTTCTTCTGCTTTTGTCTGGTATATACTAAAACTTTAAATGACTTCGAAATGATACTCATTTGAAGTGCAGTTATTACTTGACTGGCAACCTTAGAGTCTGACAAACACACACACACACACACACATAAAATTAATATTCATTCATTTTCTAAGCCATTTAATCCTAATTTGGGTCTTGGGCAAGCTGTGCCCATCTCGGCCGCCTCTGGGTGAACAGTTTGCCAGGCCTTTGCAGGGCCTACACACACGCATTTATTCATGTTCACTCTAACACCTAGTGGCGATTTGGAACAGCAAACAGCCGAGCGTGCTGATATTTTTGGACAATGATACAAAATCAAAATACTCAGAGGAAACCCAGGCGAGCACAGGGAGAATATCCAAGCTCCACCAAAAAATGCCCAATTGCCCGGAAATTCACCCAGGGACCGCCCTTGCTGTGAGTGAGGCGAACGTACTAACCACTGTGCCACCGTGCCGCCCCATGTTTAATATACATAAAAATAAACTATAAAAATCTCAAATTTGTTTGCTTTTCATATCTTCCTGTATATATATATATATATATATATATATATATATATATATATATATATATATATATATATATATATATATATATATATAAACTGAATATAACTAAATGGAAAAAGAAGACCAACAATTTTAGGGTAAATAAGACTCTGAATTTATTTTAAACAACATCATTATAACGAAGTTATTTTTAATAAGAAAAGTACATTTTATTATTAATGCTACTTGTGATGCTGCATGGTTTTGCTGATGGCTTTGTAGTCTGGTTGATACGTGGTGAGTTTCAGCTTCATGCAGGCATTTAAGTTTCCATCTATTAAACATGACCGCAGGTTGGTCTTGATGTTTTTCACGTGTGAGAAGGACTGTTCGTGTGCCCATGTGGAGATAAACATGGTCAATACGGCACGACTCACACGCTGCAGTGTTTGGTATGTGACAGGAAGCGCGTTCCATGTTTTGGCAATCAGCTGGTCTGCAGGTTGAAGTTTTTCTATGTCTGTCCATTTGTGTTTTGCTTGCCAGCTCTGCTTGGCTTCGTGCAAACGAGAGGATCAAACATGAGGGAAATTTACCTCTTAACCCAAAAACGACTCGCGCAGGCTGTTGCACATAACCCAATAAAATTAGAGTTTCAAGGTATCGGACCCGCCCACACACGAGAGTACAGAAAGGATTGGCTCTCCGCTGCACGCCACAGCGACAAGTAGCATTGAAAATAGATGTATAGATTTAAATGCGTGAGATTTTTTTAAATCTGTTTTTGTTTTATTTGACGAATTTTTCTGTATTTTTATTTCAATGACAATGAAATTATGTATTAGTTATTCTGTTAATAAAGGCGACCTGATTTATCTGAGAGCTAAATAATATGAGAGTCAATAAAAGAGCCACATCTGGCTCGCGAGCCATAGGTTCCCGACCCCTGCCATAGACAGTGAGAGACATGGCCGGCCTTTGATAACCCAGTTAACTGTACTGCAGAGACAGAGACAACCCATGGCGAGTTGGGCTTGAACCCCCAACCTTAGGATCAGCGATCCTGCGCTCTACTGCGGCCACCAGTGCACTCGCCTAATGTTTCTTATGTATAAAAGAAAGTTTTATAGAGGGCCTCAATTATTTTTCTTGAGGACAGGATTATGAATGGAGAAGGAGACAATGTAAGAGTGAAGTGACACAGCTGGTTAGTTTATTAGTTCCGGATCATTCATAAAAGGAAAATTAGAAATATGTATAATTAATAACAAAAAAAAAAATAAAGAATATAAAAGCAAATGATGCCAGGTCTGGTGACGACAGTGAACAACTAAAGCCTAAAGCATATTTTATATATACATATCTTTTTTCTTTCTTTTCTGTGTAGCTCCAAGCAAACAGCCTTATGTTTGTTCATGTTGTTCACATTCAGCTGCGTGTGAGGCTTGCTGCACACTTTAATCTATCGTAGACACTTATCCAACTGGGCTTTCAGCCTCGGAAAAAAGGATAAAACATGCTCCCCGCAGCCTTTCAGGATACCTTTCATCAGTATTGCACATTCCCTACGCACACCTAAGAACACGTTACAGAAGTTACAGTTAACAAATGCGTATGTCTGGATCAGTCTGTGTGTGTAAGTGTGACAGTGTGACATTGTGGTAACACTAATGCAGGAGGCAGGAGGCGTTTTGATTGGTTACATTTCTACACATGATTGACAGCTTTGAAAACTTCAGAGGTAAATATTCCCCCGACCAATCGAACAGGATTAGCAGTGAATGAAGTGTGACATAGCAAAGGGAAAAAATGTTTGCTGGCAGTTACAAAAGTGGAAGCTGCAAACAATTTGCTCACTGATAGCTACAAAAAAAAAAAAAAAAAAAAAAGCATAAACAAATAAAAACAATTCAGAGCTAATGGACTTCACACTGTTCCATATGTTATGGGAAAAAAAAGAACTAGTGGTGTAAAAATACAATCACTGAGGCAGAAGAGATGAGCTGAGATGAAATGAGAAGAGGCTGTCCCCAGTTTTTGAGGACAGGAAACCTGTAGCGTCAACTGTAATCACAAGCTGCCAAGCAGATCGTTCCATATGGTGTACATGTGAACTAAAAACAGGAAAGATAGCTTTATAATAGCTCTATTTATATGGCTATTTATAGAGAATAACATACACTTCATACATCATTGAATAACGGTCCATGTTTCATGGAATCAAAAAATCTAATCATCTGAGACATTGAATGGCTGTCGTGCTATTTTTTCATTATTATTTCAAAAATATCATCAACATATGTATGCAGCCTACGACCAATATACTCACTATCCCTCCTCTGTACATGTCCAAACCATCTCAATCTAGCCTCTCTGACTTTGTCTCCAAAACATCTCACATGTGCTGTCCCTCTGATGTACTCATTCCTAATCCTGTCCATCCTCGTTACTCCCAAAGAGAACCTCAACATTTTCATCTCTGCTACCTCCAGCTCCGCCTCCTGTCTTTTCCTCAGCACCACTGTTTGTAAACCATACATCATCACTGGCCTCAACACCGTCTTGTACACTTTTCCTTTCAATATATATATATATATATATATATATATATATATATATATATATATATATATATATATATATATATATATATATATATATATATATATTTATTTATTTACAGGGATCCCTCACCCCGCGACCACCGAATTCCGCGAAGTAGGATCAACCCCACCCTACCCCCTGACTGACATACATGTACATGTATATGTGTATATAATATCAATAAATATATATTCAATGCTATAAATGCTTATAATAACTGCGTGATATACCTGCATAACTAGTACACGAATAGTTGTGTGTTTACAGGAGTAAGCACGAGTAGACTAGTATATTATGAGATGTTTACTTAACCCTCAAGAGACCAAGCTATTTTGCTGACTAATATGACCGAGTGGGGCCATTTGTGACCCCATTGAGTTTATATAGGAATATTTCTATATAATTGATTGTTTTAGGGTTCTTCAAATTTATTTCACCCTCTAATATACTTGTCCATCATCTTATGTAATAAGGCATGGAATTTGATATATTTTTACAAAAAAAGTAAAAACACACAATGATAGAACAATATTATATTTATTTAGACAACCCTTGTCTGTTACATCTTATAATATGCATGTTTTATGATTTGTTTTTTGTTTTTGATGCAAAGAAAAAAATGCAAAGTTACTTTGCATAAAATATGTATTATAATGTGGTAGGATAATTTACATCTGGCAAAAGAAATTATTATATGGCTGAACTATCTGAAAAATGTAACTATCAAAATGAAGTACCATCAATACCATCTGAAGCTATAATGTCAAAAATCTCATAGATCTTCCTGGGGTCATCAGTGACCCGCACAAGTTTGGATTATACTCGCCACACGGATTGGTCGATCCTTACAAAATTCTATCAATAAATGCAGGACAAATAGATTGACAAGTTCTTGGTAGAAAACGTTTTTCTGAATAAAATTAGAAAAATGGCGCCCGAATATATATTCCCGGGGTTATATAGGACCCCAATCGGTCGCTTGAAGGTTAAAGCAGTCCTATGTACCAACATGGAAGGTCCTGATAAATTTACCGGGTTGAAGTAGGTTTTGATATGATGATAATGTGTAGGGTCGAAAATTTCACCATCCCTTAACTTGATACCGTCAAATGAACGCTTCAAATTAGACCATTTTTGGCTATGGACTCCCTCTAAATTGCAGCAGGGCGAGTGCACGCGTTGATTGCACACTGGAGACTAGCTGTTTTTCTGTGGTAGTGATGCCGTCACTGACCCTGTGTGAAGTTAATTTCTAGCCTAAATTAGATTCAGGAGGAATAAGCTGCTTATATAGAAATGACTGCCTAACACTTTATAATTATATAGGATTCTACTGGTTGCATGTAATGCATTTGTTTGTTTGTCCTGACCTCTAAAAGTGGTAGATAAGGGAGGGAACTGCTAAAATTGGATTTGGAATGTAATTTTTGCTTGCCATGCTTTATCCGATTGTTAACAGGATAACGCTGGTTCTGGCCTGCCCCATGGACCTGAAAAATTTCCCGATGGACGTGCAGACTTGTATAATGCAGCTGGAGAGCTGTAAGTATGCCGCGCTCATCACGATGATGGCAAAGATTTATTCACTGGCTCAGAGATGGATGTTTTGCTGGCTCGTAGAAACAAATGAGGAGCACAGTAATTTACGTGCACACTAAAGTCGAGTGTGTGGAGAGATGCTGCAAGCTCAGGTTATTGCCTGTGCCTTCTTTCACTCTTATTTTAGTTATTGTCCTCAGGGAAGCAGCGGTTTCAATGGGTTTGTGCCCAGGAAAACCAGATGGTGTTACAAATTGCAGTGTAGTATGTTCGGCAGTATTTGTTGTCTTTTGATCATCTCTTCAGGAGATTAATTCACTACTTGTTTACCTTTCTCTTTCTCAGTTGGTTACACTATGAATGATCTGATATTTGAGTGGGACGAAAAAGGTGCTGTGCAGGTGGCTGACGGACTGACGTTACCCCAGTTTATCCTGAAGGAGGAGAAAGATTTACGCTACTGCACCAAACACTACAACACAGGTTAGCGCTTCCTCTCTCTTGCTGAGGCTGGGAAATATTATGCACGTGAAGCTCCTTCACTATTTGTGGAGTAGAAAACCAGCAAAGACATACTATACGACCTATCGCCATCTCAAGCTATAGATTTAAACTATACCAGAAAACGTGAAGAGTAAGAATGTATAGAAGGAGATTATATTCAATTTATATATTCACTCATCGTTCATTTTCTGTAACCGCTTAATCCTAATTAGGGTCGAGGGAAGGCTGACGCCCATCCCAGCCGACTCCGGGCGAGGGCAGAGTACACCCTGGACAGCTCGCCAGACCATCGTAGGGCAGAAACACGCTGATGGCTTTGCAGCCTACTCTTGTCAAAGGTCAGCAATGGTTCTTTTACATGCCTCACACCATAGACAGTGAGAGACATGGCCGGCCTTTGATAACCCAGTCAGCTGCACTGGGGGGGGACAGTGACAACCCGTTGAGAGTGGGGCTTGAACTCCCAACCTTGGGATCAGTGATCCAGCACCTTTACCACCAGGCCACCTCTGCCCTCATATATATATATATATATATATATATATATATATATATATATATATATATATATATATATATATATATATATATATATATATATATATATATATATATATATATATATATATATATATATATATATATATATATATATATATATATATATATATATATATATATATATATATATATATATATATATATATATATATATATATATATATATATATATATTCTTCAAGGCCTGGATCAGATCCGGGATCGGACATTTCTGTGCGGAGTTTGCATGTTCTCCCAGTGATTGCATGGGTTTCTTTCCACACTCCAAAAATATGCACAAGTATGCTGATTGGCTGTTCCAAATTGCCCCTCGGTATGAGAGTGACTGTGAATGGTTGTATGTGTGTTGCTCAGCAATGGCCATGTAAGTTGTTCATTGAGTGCCCCGCCCTTGCCCAGAGTCAGCTGAGGTGCCAGCCTCCCTATGACTTTAATAAGGGCAGTGTTGGCTTAGCGGAGAAGTTTCAATCTCCACCGTCACCACTGTTGGGCCCTTGAGCAAGGCCCTTTATCCTCAATTGCTCAGTTGTGTTGAAAAAAATGATAATTGTTGCTCTGGATAAGAGAATCTGCCAAATGATGTAAATGTAAAAATGTAATTAGGATTGAGAGGCTTAGAAAGCACATATCATTTTTCTATTGGAAATCAATCAGCACCTTTACAAGTATTATACTGATCTGAAAAATATTCGATGTAGTTCAAGACGTATTCTTTTCATACAATTTTTGAGATCGTCAACATTTTTGTCCAACACTGTTGACAAACACGGAGAGACGTTCTCATTTTTATTTATTTATTTATTTATTTATAACAAGCATTGCTTGAAACAGATAATAGTATCTCTGGTGGCAGAAGAAGTGTCACTGCGATGTTCCATTTCCCCTTCACGGTCGTTCAGTTGGGTTAAAAACCATCTGTCTGGCCATTCTTCCCAGTCACTATTTGTTATCCTCAAGATAAAGTGGGAATAAGTGTTGGAGGCCAATCTACTTGGGATCTGATATGAAACAGAGTGAAACAGAGGGGACACAGCATGTATGGCTCCCACAGGAATGCTCTTTTATGAGGTGGAGAATTTGTACAAAAATGAAGGTCAGCGCTGTGATTTGATCAGTCTCCTGCCTTTCCAAACACATGTGCACACTTGTGACCAACCCAAGCATGATACAGATTAGGAAACTTGACACACTGAAATGTTCATACATTTGGAAAGAGAATTTAGAATGCTTCATAGTGAGGTATAGTATATGATTATAGCATTAAAATTGTGACATCAGCTAATCAGGAAACACTACTTGTCCGCATATGAAAATCTGCATCCATACACTCAACGAATAGTGCTGTCAGCCAATCAGTGCAATCTTCCTAGTTTCTTCCTAGCAACAGAGAAGTCATGGCTGTTTTAAGGCTTCTCATTGGTTAATTGCTATATGATTCAGGGAATACTTCTGGGATTCTGTAAGTAGCTAGAGTATTCTGGTAGCTAATAGGAATAATAGTGACTTATTATAAGCAATCGCAAAAGCGGATTGAAAATCGACAAAGTAAATGGATATTCTGATTGTTTTACAACTTGGATATGGAACCCTTCCTTAAACAAGCATTTTTAAATGGATAGATTGTGTTTATAAATATTTGAACTTGGCCATGTCGAAGAATATTCTTAAAGGATGCACAGTGCACAAAAATATAAATACTCAAACCAAAAATGCTGAGCTCAACAGATCTGTAATGAAATATGCTCCTCGTAGGACAGTGGTATCTCAATGCTATGGTGCTGGATTACCGCTCTCAAGGTTGGGGGTTCAAGCCCCACTGTCAGGGGTGATCACTGCTGTCCCCCAGGTCCAGCTAAGTGTGTTATCATGTCTCTCACCGTGTATGGTGGGAGGCATATACAGGGATCCCTCACTTTCCGCGGTTAATTGGGACTGAGATCCGCCGCGACTGTCGAATTCCGTGAAGTAGGATCAAATCCCCCTCCACCCGCTGACGTATACGTACATGTATATATGTATATAATATCAATAAATACATATTCAACGCTATAAATACTTACAATAACAATTAAATGTTCAAAAATAATGCATAAGATGTAAATAAAATATAAATACACACACACACAGATGTGCACCTCACATAAAAATGTAAGTAGTTTTGATGGGGGGCTTTGGGTTGTTTTTTGTTTGTTTGGGGGTTTTTTTGTTTGTTTTTTTTTACATAATTTCCCTCGTTTTGTGGCATTTTCGTTAACTTTTTCCCCTTTTTCCCTTAATTTTTAATTCAATCAATATTAAAAAAAAAAAAAACCCATGATGCACTGAAGCCGCATGAATTGAAGCGCAAAGTAGCGAGGGATCCCTGTAAAAGGACTTTGTTGACTTTTGTCAAGACTAGGCTGCATAACTGTCGGCATGTTTCTGGCAAGCTATGTCTGAACTCGCCCCAAGTCAGCCGAGATAGGCACCAGGGTAGGAATAGGGTCCCCGTGACCCTAATTAGTATTGAGCGGTACAGAAAATGAATTCTGCTCATAAATAGTGTTTATTGGTCTGCCGAAGTTTTTTTCCGTTGCCATGTGGTTATCCACTTCTCATATCCACATCACTGTGAGATTATACAATCACTGAGTTATTCCACCTACGAGTGGCTTAATGCCTGACATTAAGTTGGTCAGTCAGCATGACGACTATACAGGCAATCCTTGCACCAGGGCCAGTAAAAGGCCACCTAGAAATGTGCACTTTTGTTACTCGTCACAATGCAACAGATGACACCAGTCATGGGGGAGCGTGTTATTGGCATGCTGAATGCTGAGATGTCTGTGACAGCAGTGTCAACACACTTGAATACTCATCATTCCACCAACAGCCAGTGGAGAAGTCAATTCAGAGGCAGTGGTAGCACTGGGAATCGTCCACATGCCCACGTATAACCATGGCCGCACAGGATACGCACATACAGCTCTTGCAGTTAATGCGTTGGAGATGTACCGCTTTATGTTATGCAGATGGTAACACACTCAGGGTTGAGTGTTGCGAACTTTGCCCACTGATTCCTGATTGGTTAAGGCGGTTATAACTCATTAATTGAGAACAGTAAATTGTTAGTCATGTTTCTTTTGATTCAATCAATACTTGAACAATGAGGAGCTGTAGTGCCATCTTCTTGATTGTGTGGCTATTGGGGAAAAATGGGGGTGGGGCCGTTCAGATGCTTCATAAATCTTTATTGCATTTCTTATTTAAATATTTTATTCTGATTGACAGAAAGCACGGTGGCATAACGGCTGGAACAACCAATTATCTTAATGTGCACATCTCTAGGGCAGTGGTGGCCTGGTGGTAGGGTGCTGGATTATCAATCTCAATGTTGGTGGTTCAAGCCCCACCATCAATGGGCTGGCACTGCTGTCCCCCAAGTACAACCAACTGAGCTATCAAAGGCTGGCCATGACTTTCAATATTTAAACCAAACAATCCACATACTGAAACACAGCCTGACAATTTTTTTTCTTTTTACAATATTTTTTGCAATTACAAGGATAAAATAGAAATATGGATTACGGCAATAAACACTATAGCAGGGGTCACCAACATGTTGCCCGCGGGCACCCGGTCCCCCGCTAGGACAATATGAGTCGCCCACGGGCCTGTTCAATGCTAATATCATAACAGGCCCACAGCTCCATAGCACCACTCTCCATTGAGCTGCAAATTTTTTCTTTTTTTTTTTTTTTTTTAAATCAAATAAATATCTTCACATAGATGAACATCATTAATTATTAATAATAACGTACGTATGTGAGGCGCTCCACCAAAAGTAACCGCTTTTGCAAGTGACGTACGGTGCTCGTGAGACAAAGCATGGCTTATCCGGACTTCCGATCTTTCAAGTGAGCAAGTGAAGGTTGAGTACTGATCAAGCATTCAACGCGCACTTGCTCACTTCAAAGATCGGAAGTCCGGATAAGCCGCGCTTTGTCTCACAAGCACCGTACGTCACTTGCGACAAGCGCCTACATTCGGTGGAGCGCCTCACATATAATTAAAGGTAAATTGAGCCAATTTGTTATTTTAGAAGTGTGTATCGACCTGGTAGCCCTTCGCATTAATTGGTCCCCAAGAAGGAGCTCTCGGTTCAAAAAGGTTGGCGACCCTTGCACTATAGCATTCTGTGCCCTGCTCTCACCAGGTTGTCACTGATGCCCCCCCCCCCCCCCCCCCAGCATACTGGGGAACTGGGATATCAAAGGCTGGCCATGTTTCTCACTGTCTATGGTGAGAGGCTGTAGAAGAAGCACTGCTGACTTTAGTAAAGAGTAGCCTGCATAGCCCATCAGTGTGTTTCTGCCCTGCGATGGCCTGGCAAGTTGTCCCTGGGTGTACTCTGTCCTCGCCCCGAGTCGGCTGAGATGGGCATCAGCCTCCCCGCGATCCTGATTAGGACTAAGTGGCTCAGCAAATGAATGAATGAATAAATGAATGCATGTCTTTACACTGTGGGAGGAAACCGAATTACCAGGAGGAAACCCATGCAAGCATGCAAATTCCTAACAGAGACACCATGGCCAAGCTTGAGACACAAATCTAGGCTTTCTTGCTGTGAGGTGAATAAACACTGTGCCGCTGAGCCACACATTCAAAATAAATACATTATATACAGTACAGTAATTAAGAAAGTGGACCTTTTTCTCTAGATATTTGAAGATGGCAGTTCCCCCGTGTCTCATATCGACAGGCTGCCATTGATATATATATATATATTATATATATATAACATAATATGAGAGATTCGAGTAAGATTCTCTCGCTCTTTCTCTCTCTCTCTCTCTTGCTGACTTGCTTCTTGTATATGGTAGAGGAGCAGATTGCTGCAATATGCTGTCTCTGTATCCCCTGTTCACCTCTTCATTTGAGCTTAGCGGTGAAACACCAGTGCGAACACTGCGGGTGTTTCCCTCCTGTCTACACCTTCACCTCCCATCTTCACCTCTCACCTCTCTTCTCTCATCAAATCAATATCAATGCACTATTCAAGGGCAAAAGTTCTCCCAAGCTGGCTTTCAATTTGTCATCGTTTCAGTCGTATCACTGATCCCTGATTTTCCATAACTACTGATATTCCCACGTCGTCCTGATTCTGATTTATTAGCAGCAGTTTTGTTTGATTTGCTGAACACAGACTTTGTCTCTGGCGTGTGTAGTATAGTTATTCTTCTTTCTGTCTTGACTGCTGTATGTCTCTGTGACTAAGACAGATCATAAATATCATTTTCATCATTGCCCTGGCACAATGAATAGTATGTAGTGTCATAGCGAATCCAAATGTTTTGGGACGCATCAATTTGATACCGAGCACTGATGCTCGACCAGAATTGGCCTGAAATACAGATGAGGTATTGAATTTTATTTAACATATTTATGTATATCCTATGTACAGTAGCACAGTGGTGCAGTGGTTATCACGTCTGCCTCACAGCAGGGAAAACCATGGTTCTAATTGGCTGTTCCAAATTGTCCCGAAGTAAGAGTGAATCTGAATGCATGTATGTCTGTTGGTTCTGCAGTGGTATGGTGACCTGTTCAGGGCCCCACCCTGACCCAAAGTCGGCTGGGTTAAGCGAATTTCATTCAATGCTGGATGTAAGCAGGATACACCCTGAACAGCTCATCATACCATCACAGAGCCAACACACACACACAACCATTCACACAACCATTCACACCATGGAGTAAATTGGAGCAATCAGCGAGCCTACTGTGCATGTTTTTCGTCTGTGGTAGGAGACCAAAGTACCCGGAGAAAACCCATGCAGGCACGGGGAGAACGTACAAACTCCACGCAGAAACACCCTCACCACGCATTGGGCTCAAACCCAGTACAGTTCCTTCTTGCTATAAGGGAAAAGTGGCAGCCATTTTTGTTTTAATTTCTCTATTTTAGTTGTATTCAATTACTACACATCAGGTATCGCTTTCCCTATCATATGACCGCCACCGACCAGGTAGTGGAGAAAGCATGAACACGCCTCCTCCATGACATGCAATGCTAATCACCCCCCTTTTTTTTTCAAACTGGGGCACCATGTGTATTTGGTGACAGTCTAAAACTCGGAGGGAAAGCATGAGCTCACAGACGCTCATGATTGGCTGACGATCACTGTGACAGGGAAGTGAGTGTATGCTGTCCCTCCCATGGACTACTGTCTGCAGACTGCGACTGTGGCAAGGTCGTTTTAGTACATGGCATGAACGTGTGAAGAAAGCTGAATTGTGGCCATGCTAGTTTTATTTTAATTTGGACCACCTCACCACACCAAGAGTGACTATAAATAGTATTATTTGTCCATAAAATTGTTATTATCACATTTTCAATTGCAGATTAAAGTGTGCCTGAAATTAAAAACAAATACAAACAAACCTTTATTGTCAAAGTACTTTTACATACATTGAAATTTGGTTTGTGCTCTGGGCACCTGTCGCCACTGTGCAGCGCCAGTTATTGCGTTGTTCTATCCTTTTGATGCTGAGCGCCAAGCAGGAAGCAACAACTACCAAATTTTAACGTCTTATGGTATGACGCGGCCAGATTCGAACTCCGACCTTCCGGAGGATAAAGCGGACGCTCTACCAACTGAGCTAAATCCCCGGTATAAATACATACTGTACTTATTTAAACTCATTCAACTTATTTATGTCTTAGTATCTCCGTCTGTCTCCACCTTTCTCTTCGTTCCTGTTAGAAATCTTTCCCTGTTGTTTCTTGAGGGGTTGTTTACTTGCACTTTATATCATTTGCGTGCAAAAAACCGTGACACCATAGCTCGATAATGAGAGCGCTACTGCCAACTACAGGAGTGGAGGTGCAAGTACACTGAATTCTCGTACACTATTCCAGAAAAGCGTGTTCCCCAGGATCATATGCGCTCCACCCGGCATCACCCCCCCCCCACCCACCCACCCCACCCCACGCCCCCGGCAGTGGGCCCGCTCCACCATTTAAGAAGCACTGCATTAACTATACTTTATCATGAAGGCAATCAAAAAAATCTGTGTCCTGGAATTGCCTTTGCTGAAGAAACATATCTGCGGGAATCCGCACCGTGAGTCGAATTATTCTCAAAATTACCTTAAATGCTGCCATTTGCACTGTTTTAAAATGGTGCGTACCTTGAGTTAAAGTTTTCCTCCGTGTGTTACCAGTACTGTTAAGAATGCATCTGTAACATCATTGGAAACAGTAATTTGACACATCAGTCTGTTTCACGAGGCTGCTGGTTGTTTCTGGGAGAAGGTTATATGGGCAAGGATGCTGGGGCTGATTATGTTCTAAGTGGTGTCTCAGCTTCAATGCGTTCATATATTTTGCTGTCACCTTAAAAAAAAAAAAAAAAAAAAAAAAAAATCGAGCACAGCAAAACTTCCGTATGCTATTTCTGCTTGACACAAATCGCCCCCACTCCACCAGCACACCTTCAATAAGCACATGGAACAGGTGCATTTATAGCACTTACACTTCCTGATTTAGCTGCAAGGAATGGGCTATGAATAACATGTCAGATGGTATGGGAGAGAGTATAACCCTGATACTATGCAGCTATCAGTTGGACAGGACACGAGAATAAATCAGCCATTTTTTGACCTGCTTATAAAGTTAATAAAAGTTTATTAAGTTTCAGCAGCATGAGTGCACCTGGTCACGGTAGCAGGGTCTCCAAACATTAAGTGTGTACATTTGTACACTTATTCAAATCTAGGGGTGTGTTTTTGAAAAAATAAGACGACCTGGAGGATAAATGTGTGCAGGGTCTACTACTGTAGAACTCTGGGGTGGGGGTGTTGCACGTTGGGGTTCCAAATTGTTCCAAATTGCCCCTATGTATGAGTCTGAATGGTTGTGTGTGTTGGATCTGTGATGGTCTGGAGAGCTGTTCAGGGTGTGTCCTGTCTTCACCCATTGTCAGGAGAGATAGGCTCCACCTCCAGTGAGGGAGTGATTGAGAAATAAGGAAATCATTAAAAAAAACATTTGTACAGTATAAATAAACGAATAAAGATATGATATGTTCCCACTACGTCCGGAAAATTGAGTGGCTGCAATAAGAATTTTTACAGTGTAGTAGGAATGTTACGAGTATCAATCAAGGTGGGGTATGGTTATGGAGGACTTGGTCAAACTGTAGACATATTTAAAAAAAAAAAAAAAAAAAAAAAAAAAAAATGTAATGCGGACCTGGTCGAACCAGAACCCAGTAAGAACTTAGCAGTGATCACACGAGAGGTGCAATAGAAGAGCTCCTGAAGTGAATGGAAATTCATGGCTGTTACTTTTAATTCTCAAAATGTTCTTAAATATGTCTCGTGACATGCGCAGCTTCGCATTTTGGTTGCCTGGGTTGTGACCTCATCACACGGAAAGGTTGTGAGACTTGCTGGCATCCACCATGTTCTGTTTATTTTGTTATCATTTCCATTTTTCTTGCGCGAACAATGTGTGAATAATTCGCGAACAAAAGACAAAACAAAACGTGACTGTTTTATGACAGGAGATTTGCCTTTTTCTCCCAAACATCGGCAAGCCAATCGTAAATCGGAAAGTAAATCGTAAGTCACAAATTGTCATGAAACCTTCTCGCGTGATAGAAATACGTAAGCCGCAAAATATTCACTTGCATGTGGAGTCTCAAAAAATTCAAAATTCACAAAAAACAAATCACAAAAAATCAATGTGTGTTAATTCTGCTTTCCTATCGGACCTCTAGTGTGATCGCCCCCTAAAATCTAGCAGGGACACGACTGACATTATACAAGCAGACGTGTTGAGTAAAGATGTGAGGACCCAAACTTGCAACAGAAGGACACACCACTTGTGGAACAAATGAAAAAACATCTTTATAAGTCGGGATAGGACGATGGTGTAGTCATTAGTACGTCCGCCTCACAGCAAGAAGGTCATGGGTTCGATTCCCATCTTGAGTGTCTCTGTGTGGCGTTTTCATGTTCTCCCCGTGCTTGCGTGTGTTTTCTCCAGGTACTCTGGTTTCCTCCTACAGTCCAAAAACATGCACAGTAGGTTTATTGGCTGTTCCAAATCACCACTAGGTGTGAGTCTGAGTATGAGTGTTTGTGTGAGTGTTGGCCCTGCGATGGCCTGGCAAGTGGTCCAACGGTGTACGCTTGCCCAATGGCCAGAGTCAGCTGAGATGTGCGCTAGCCTCCCGGCGACCATAATGAGGATTAAGAGGCTCAAAAAAATGAATGAATGGATTTATAAGTGATTATGGACATGCAGGGGGTGGTGGAGTAATAAATCACTCAAAACATGAAAGTTCTGGGTTCAAGCCCGGTTTCTGTGTGCGGTTTGCATGCTCTCTTTGTGTTTGAGTCGGTGGTGTAGTGGTTAGGGTGCTGCGCTCATGATCGGGAGGTTGTGTGTTCAAATCCCAGTTAGACCCCCACTGTGCTAAGACCCCTGCGAGCGACTATAAAAAGTATTATTTGTTTATAAAGTTATTAGTCCACCTCTGCACAGTATAGTATCTTTATTAACATTAAAAACAAAAAGAAAGAAATATAGTTCAACTTACAATAAAGAAAAACTTGATTAACATTGTTTATATAATCTGTAATGAAAATATTTAAAGTGCACCAATGTTCCTGAAATTAAAAAAAAAAATCCTTATTTAAACTCGTTCAACTTATTTAAGTCTTAATACTGTATCTCCGTCTCTCGCCATCTTTCTCTTCGTTCCTGTTTGAAATACAGTAAACAACCCCTCGAGAAACAACACGGAAAAAATTCTTATTGTTTGCTTGAGCGAAAAACCGATACACCATAGTACGACAATGAGAGTGCCACTGCCAACTTCTGGAGTGGAGGTGCAATTACACTTAATTCTCGTACACAATTCCAGAAAAAGTATGCTCCCTGGGATCATATGCACTCCCCAGGCATCATACCGCGCCCCCCCCCCTTGGCATCATACCGTGCCCCCCAAGGGGGGTGTGTCCCACTATTTGAGAAGCACTCGGCCAAATTAATATTTTCAAATCGTCTCTAAGTGTGAATGGTTGGGTGTATTTTGGCCCTGTAATAGTCTGGCATGGTTTTCAGAAAGTACCCCACTTGAGTTGGCTGTATTTTTTTTTTTCACTGGCTGAGATTCGATCAAACCCCCCCCCCCCTCCCCCCCAAATCCCCCATGACTCTACTAAAAGATAAAATGGTTTATGAAATGAAATAAATAAGTATTAGTTGTACTTTGAAATTTAGTACGGACACTTTGGAGGTGGTGCACATGTGATCATGTTTGTGGTAAGAAATTAGTGGGAATGCGTTCGATGCAGTGAGATCCTGACATGGACGTTGTATGAAGGAGGACGTTTTGCACATGTTTCCATTGTGATCACACTCCCCACTGCGATCATAAAAATGTTCAGGACACAGTGTGCTCTTCCTGATCTTCATTCGAGTGTGTTCGTGGATGAAATGAAATCATTCCTTTTCTGAAACTGCTTAATCCTAATTAAGGTCATGGAGAGGCTGGCGCCCATCTCAGCCGACTCTGGGCGAGGGTGGGGTACACCCTGGACAACTCATAAGACCATCCCAGGGCGGTGATATCAAATCAGAATGTTGAATTGATATCAAAAACAGTGCACCTGGTTTATGTTCATTGTGGCTGAAGCTTATTGATGAACACGTGAAGACAGTCTGTCTCGGGCGAGCAAAACCGTGTCCCCTGTTTTGTCTGATGCTTATTTCAGGGAAGTTCACGTGCATCGAGGCCCGCTTCCATCTGGAGAGGCAGATGGGATACTATCTGATTCAGATGTACATCCCCAGTCTGCTAATCGTCATCTTGTCCTGGGTGTCCTTCTGGATCAACATGGATGCTGCTCCTGCTCGTGTGGGCCTGGGCATCACCACCGTGCTCACCATGACAACACAGAGCTCAGGCTCGAGAGCCTCTTTGCCAAAGGTCAGTCAAGACACACTTCATTAAAACTTGACTAAATTTACCCCTCTCTCTCTCTCTCTCTCTTTCTCTCTCTCTCACACACACACTCTCTCTCTCTCACTCACTCTGTCACTCACTCTGTCACTCTCTCTCTCTCTCACACACACACACACACACACACTCTCTCTCTCTCACTCTGTCACTCTCTCTCCCTTTCTCTCTCTCTATATTTCTCTCTCTCTCTCACACACACACACACACACACACACACACACACTCTCTCTCTCTCTGTCACTCTCTCTCCCCTTCTCTCTCTCTCTATCTCTCTCTCTCTCTCTCTCTCTCTCTCACACACACACACACTCTCTCTCTCTCACTCACTCTGTCACTCTCTCTCTCACACACACACACTCTCTCTCTCTCACTGTCACTCTCTCTCCCTTTCTCTCTCTATATATTTCTCTCTCTCTCTCTCTCGCACACACACACACACACACACACACTCTCTCTCTCTCACTCTGTCGCTCTCTCGCTCTCTCTCTCTCTCTCTCTCTCACACACACACACTCTCTCTCTATATATTTCTCTCTCTCTCTCTCTCACACACACACACACACACACACACTCTCTCTCTCTCACTCTGTCACTCTCTCTCTCTCTCTCTCTCTCTCTCACACACACACACACTCTCTCTCTATATTTCTCTCTCTCTCTCTCTCACACACACACACTCTCTCTCTCACTGTCACTCTCTCTCCCTTTCTCTCTCTCTATATTTCTCTCTCTCTCTCTCTCACACACACACACACACACACTCTCTCTCTCTCACTCTGTCACTCTCTCTCCCTTCTCTCTCTCTCTCTCTCTCTCACACACACACACACTCTCTCTCTATATATTTCTCTCTCTCTCTCTCTCTCACACACACACACACACTCTCTCTCTCACTCTGTCACTCTCTCTCCCTTTCTCTCTCTCTCTCTCTCTCTCTCTCTCTCTCTCTCTCACACACACATACTCTCTCACTTACTCTCTCACTCCCTCTGTCCCTCTGTCGCTCTCCATCTTTTTCTCTCTCTCTTTGTCTCTCCCCTGCCATTCTTTTGATCTCTCTCTCTCGCTGCTTGTCTGTCTCTCTCTCTCTCTTTCTCTGTCTTTGTCTATCTCTCTCTGCCTTTCTCTCGCTCTCGCTTTCTCTCGCTCTCTGTCTCTTTGTCTATCTCCCTGACTCTCACCCTTTTGCTGCCTTTCTCTTGCTCTCTCTCTCGCTCTCTCTCTCTCTTGCTCTCGCTCTCTCTCTCTCTCTGCCTTTCTCTTGCTCTCTCTCCTCTCTCTATCGCTGTCTTTCTCTTTCCTTGTCTACTTCTTTCTGTCTGTCCCTTGCTTGCTCTCTCTGTCTTTCCTTGGTTCTCTTTGTCTTCTACTCTCTCTCTCTCTCTCTCTCTCTCTCTCTCACACACATACACACACACACACATATT
>CM045733.1:67880000-67902500 GCA_024760905.1 Plotosus lineatus | reverse complement strand
GGGGCAGCAATGACAACCTGGTCATTGTAGGGCTTGAACCACTGACCTTGGGTTCAGTAATTCGACACCCTACCACCGGGCCACCACTGCACTGACATCATATTGAATGTGCAAATGTCTTAGTTGTAAATTGTGTCTTAGGAAATGACTTGAAATGCCACTACACCGACACGCTCGCTGTACTGTGTCTCATTGCTAATACACTGTACCATTCATGCCTTGGCTCCAGGTCTCCTATGTGAAGGCCATTGACATCTGGATGGCTGTTTGCCTGCTGTTTGTCTTCTCGGCTCTGCTGGAGTACGCTGCTGTCAACTTCATCGCTCGCCAGCACAAAGAGCTACTGCGCTTCCAGAGGAGGAGACGACACTTAAAGGTGACCGAACACACACACACACACACACACACACACACACACACACACACCCTAACATGTACACATTGGAGTGAATGGGTTCAAACAGTGAACTTGACACCCACCAAGAATCGCAAATTAATAAAAATTGTAGAGGACGGTGAACTTCTCTCTTTGACACACAGACACACACCCTCTCTCTCTCTCTCTCTCTCTCTCTCTCTCTCTCTCTCTCTCGCTCCCCATTTTGTTCTCTCTCACTCTCGCTGCTTAAAACACATTTTAAAAGAGCTAAGGTAGACAAAGAACAAAAATACCATAACACATATACACACACAAACACGTGAACACGATTGGCTTGTACAGCATTCCACCATAAGTATTCATAAAAACAACACTGCTGACGTCATGTGAGTATTTTCCCTCACAGACCGTTTATGAAATCCCAGAGAATGCAATTTTCTCGCAATAGTCCTCTTAGAGAAAGTCCCGTCTCTGTTGTTGTTGAAAATGTTGGTTATCTCTGATAATGAGTGACGACGATGCAAGTCGTCTGCTGTCACAAGCCTTGAACAAACGAAGCCGTCCACTTCTTGGCTTGTTTTCCGAATTTTCCCGCTCAAAATATCTATCAAAGAAACTATAAACGGTGCTAGAAGGTAATCCGACAATTCTCACCGTTTCCGACCGATTAGCTCCACCTTCAAATAGCTTGATGATCCCTTCTTTATCGCACTGTGATAATTCTTTTGATCGCCGACCCATGTTGTTTACGGTCTAAATTTAGCAGAAGCAGACGACCGATGACGTCACGCATTTCGCCACGTGATCGTCATGTGATCAGTTGGACGCTATGAAATTTTCAAGTCGATCTATCGCGTATCAAATGCACTGCGTACAAAATCATAGCGGTTTGATTGAACTGCATTTTTCCGTTAAACTTTTTTTTTTCCGAATACTTATGCCGGAATGCTGTACATTAGTGCAGCTAAACATAGCTAATGCTATGACGCGAATGCTTTGGATGCATCTTGACCATCCTTTATTGTTTTCTTTTAAACAGTTTGCTTTCTCCACAGTTGCTGTGTACAGTATTTTCTTCATTTTAGAGTGAAAATGTGCTAACAATTGCTACAGGCATGCCCAGCAGACCATATCGTCCAATAGCTTAGTTATACCAAGAAATAATTTAGCAAATTGAATCAAATAAATATACAGTGATCCCTCGCTACTTCGTGCTTCAGTTTCTGTAGCGTCAGTGAATTTTTCAAAAAATATTCATCGAAAATTAGGGGGAAATTTTCGGAAAATGTCACAAAACAAGGCCAAGTATGCAAAAAAAAAAAAAAAAAAAAAAACAAACAAAAAAAAACACAACAAACCTACTTACATTTTTATGTGTGGTGCACAGATGGACGTGCACACATTCAGATTCCAACTCACATAAACATGTAAGTAGTTTTGTTTCCAATAATTGTTATTATAAGCATTTATAGTGTTGAATATGTATTTATTGATATTATATACACATACATGAATGTATACGTCAGTGGGGGGGGGGGGGGGTTTGATCCTACATTGCGGAAATCAGCAGTCGCGCGGGGGGTTTGGGTGCTTTGTCCCCATTAACCGCAGAAAGTGAGGGATCCCTGTAATCTTAATAAATTTAACTTTAATAAATCCTGTTAGAGCTTGATTATAAAAACAGTGTAGATAATGTAACCTGTACCCTTCTTTCATTTTTGTTATGAATGCCTCAACGACTTTGTTCTATACTCTGGTCCAGTGCTAACGTGTGCTTTTTCAAACAGACAAAGCATATTTCGACCTTTTCTTTGTTTTCTTCCTGTGGCTTTGTCCTTCGCCTCGGTCTTCCACATTACCCTCCTCACTTTGATTTCTAATTTATTCGCTTTAGATTTTTTTCCCCCCAAATTTAGTTGCATCCAATTCCCACCTTTCAGATAACAATGTGCCATCAAATTGACTCGAACTTGCTATCTCCAGATTGACAGTCACGCACCTTATCGATGCACCACTCAGGAGCCCTCCTTCCTTTCTTTTTAAAATGCATTGCCCACTTGGTAAATAACGCATTTTCAATCAAAATAAATCAGATATGAGTAAGTGTGGCATGTATGAGGTGGCAGTGAGACTCGGATACAGGAATAACAAAAATACTCCAGAAATATTTCAGAGCTGGCTTCGTTTTATTTCCAAGAGATAACACTGTATTTAATGTTTATTTAATATGCCTGATGAGTGAACGAGTCCCTTAAAGTATGGTGCTTTGCTCACACTGGCATTCAGCTATAAATAAACCAGAAAAATCCACATAATGAAAAACAGCTTGGCAAATTTATTTTTACAATATCGTGCCATGGTTCTCAGGAAAAGGGTGGAATGCATCCTTCTGGTCTATAATGATGGTCCTGTCCCAATTGGTGGAGTTCAACTATCTCGGGGTCTTGTTTACAAGTGAGGGAAGGATGAAGTGGGAGATCAACGGACAGATCGCTGCAGCCTCTGCTGTAAAGCAGAGCTTGTACTATTCCATCGTGATGAGAGGGAGCTGAGCCGCAAAGCGAAGCTCTCGATTTACCAGTCGATCTATGTTCCAACCCTCATCTATGGTCACGCACTTTGGGTAGTGACTGAATCCGGGAGGAGCTCGGATTAGAACCACTGCTCTTCCAAGTTGAGAGGAGCCATTTGAGATGACTTGGGCATCTGGTTAGAATGCCTCCCAAATGCCTCCCTGATGTAGTGTTTCGTTCATGTTCAACCATGAAGAGACCCCTGGGTCGGCCCAGAACACGCTGGAGGAACTATGTCTCTCGGTTGGTCTGGGAACGCCTCAATGCCCTCCAACCACGGAATAAGCGGCTGATGATCATGATGATGAATATTTTGCGATTAGTGCATAAAATAGAAATAGGGATTACATAAAGTGAACACTATAGCATCCTGAACCATACGATCACCGGAGTGTCACTGCTGCCCCAACCCCCAGTGCAGCAAACTGTAATATCAAAGGCTGGCCATGTCTCTCACTGTTTATGGTGTATTTTTGTCCTGGTATGGCCTGGTGAGTTGTCTAGGGTGTACTATGCCCTCTTACAGAATCAGCTGAGATGGGCACCAGCCTCCCCATGACCCTAATTAGGATATTAAGCTGTTCAGAAAATGAATGAGCTATATATATATATATATATATATATATATATATATATATATATATATACACACACACACATATAAAAAAATAAAAGGACAGGAGAAAGACTTTCTATTGAAACTCCATTTTTTGGAAATTCCATATTTTTGTTATTTGCTCTACCAAAAAGTATTGAGCACTCTCCTACGGAAGGATCTACTCAGAAAATCCTCTATATATATATATATATATATATATATATATATACACACACACACACACACACACACACACACACACACACACACACACAAATACAGTGATCCCTCGCTACTTCGTGCTTCAGTTTCTGCGGATTTAGTGTATTGCGGGTTTTTCAAAAGTATTCATTGAAAAATAAATAAAAAATAAAAAAATAAGGAAATTAAGGTAAAATTGAGAAACAGTTAAGGAAAATGCCGCAAAACAAGGCCAATTATATATTAAAATAATAATAATAATAATAATAATAATAATAAAAACCAACAAAACTATGGTCCTTACAGTTTTATTTGAGGTGCACATCTGTGTGCGTGCGAGTGTCTGTATGTGTGTGTATTTATATTTTATTTACATCTCATGCATTAATTTTTAATGTTTGTTATTGTAAGCATTTATCATGTTGAATATGTATTTATTGATAATGCAGCTGTGAGGGAGGGGCACAAGCCAGTGTCTGGCAAAATGTATTTATTGATATTATATACACATATACATGTACGTATACGTCATGCATGGGGGTCGATCCTACTTCGCGGAAATCAGTTGTTGCGGGTGGGGGGGGGCCTTCCGGTCCCCATTAACCGCGGAAATATATATATATATATATATATTATACATTGCTCTGTCCTCCAAAAATAGTTTGCATTGAATGAATGCACAGCACTTTGCTGTTGCAGTGAGGTCTTTAATCATTTGATTCACTCAATTATTGAATTTTACGAAGGGTGAAGAATTAAATGCACACATTTGTACATTTTATATATAGTAGAAACATTTAATTTTCACATTTCAATGAAATTTTAGAGGATGCCATGGTTCCCATATAGCATTCAAAGAACTGCGTCTGCTCTGCTCCTTATTTGTGTTTAGCTGTTTTAAAGCTTTGGAATGAATTACACATTTTCCATGATTTCAAATAACCAATTAAGGCTGCTGTTAGTATGTCCACCTCACAGCACGAAGGCCTTGGGTTCAAGTCCCGGGCTGTGTGGAGTTTGTATGTCCTGCCTGAGATTGCATTGATTCATCCCACAGTCCAAAGGCATTAGGCTTTAGATATTCTCAATTACCCCTAGGTAGGTGTGTGTGTGTGTGTGTGTGTGTGTGTGTGTGTGTGTGTGTGTGTGTGTGGGCACTGAGCTGGACTAGCGAGCTGTTCAGTGTGTACCCGGCCTTTGCCCAGGGTTAGCGGACATAGGCTCCTCCCTCACAGAAGGAATAAGTGGCTGAACAGATGAATTAATAAATTTATATAATAGTATATTTTAATTGTGTTGCCATGTGGGATATTCTTCTTGTTTTTGTTATATATATATATATATATATATATATATATATATATATATATATATATATATATATATACTATATGCGTCAGAACTAATTATGATTTTGTGTGTGGGGGGGTGCGTGTGTGGTTGTGTGTATTATTATAGTCTACTGTACTCATGGAAGACATATTAGAATATATTTCATGCCACGCCTAATTTGCACCCATACACAATTAGTTATGCTTGGCTGACTTAAAACTACACAGGTTTTGAAATGCTTCATCAACACTGGTATGTGTAACCTCCAGGCATGTAGTGTACTTTCATTACCTCACACACATTTACTCATCATTAGTCCTCACACCTATGAATAGGAAATACCTAGCACAACAAAGTTACCTGCTAACGACCGACACCAGTCTTATAAATGTATTAACTGTACCTGTATTTATATGTATTCCTGAATGCTATATATGGTGATGCTTGAACATTTATGAACCCTTGCGAATCCTAAACCGAGAAAAAAAATGACGTTTTTATTCATCTACCGAGAGAAATGATCCATTATTGCATATCTGTGTGTGGCAAAAGTGGGTGAACCTTTGCCCTACAGAAATCGCTGTGCACTAAAAACTGAAACGTGACATTTGTGGTGATTGTTGATTATTCCTGTACGTCAACTTGGAAGAATTGCACTGTACAGAAAAGCCTCAGCGTTGGGATGTTGGTACATTTCCTCACATTTCTACTGGATTCAAATTAGGCCATTAATGTGGCCTTTGCAAAATGTTTAATTTATTCTTCAGTTCATTTCCTGTAACCGCTTAATCCTCATTACGGTCGCGGGAAGGCTGGCGCCCATCCCAGCCAACTCCGAGAGACGGCAGAGTACTCTCTGGACAGCTCGCCAGGCCATCACAGGGCGGAAACACGCTGACGGCTATGCGGCTACTCTTGTCGAAAGTCAGCAATGGTTCTTTTACATGGACCTCACACCATAGACAGTGAGAGACATGGCCGGCCTTTGATAACCCAGTTAGCTACGCTGGGGGGGCCAGTGATAACCTTGTGGAGAGTGGGACTCAAACCCCCAACTTTTGGATCAGCGATCCAGCGCCCTTCACCACTAGGCCATCACTGCCCCTTATTTATTCTTATTTCTCTTTTTTTTTTTGGTTGAATAACTGATGTCTTTGGAGTAATTTTTCTCATGTCCTGTCCAGATGCACAGCTTCTGGTGAGAGGTGAGAGACAAAGAGCTTAAACCTCATAACCAAGCACAGTCACTGAAACAGCAATGTACACAACACAAATGTTTCAGCTTTTCAGCACCAGTTATCAGCCGCATAAATCTTTCAGCACAGACTCGCAGTGTACTGTAGTGCTCAGTGATCTAATCCAGATTTCTATTTTATCCTTTGGAACCGGGAGATATTGTAAATGAAATTTATAAAGCTGTGTTATTTGTAGCAAAAAGCCCACAGAGTGGCGCACCATACTTAAGAGCCCACCGACTTGTACCATCCGGTGCTCGTATGTATCGCAGTGCTCTTCTTCTTCTTCTTCTTCTTCTTCTTCTTTTCCTTTCGGCTGTTCCCTTCGGCGAATCATCTGCCTCCACCTCACCCTGTCCTCTGCATCTTATTCTCTTACACCAACTACCTTCATGTCTTCCTTCACCACATCCATAAATCTTCTCTTTGGTCTTTGTTACGTATGCCTAATGGATTCTATCAGACGAGCCCCCACTTCGTACGGATAGGAAGATTTAGAGGATTGAAATTGTCCCGTGAAACCAGCAAAGCACGACAGACCACGACATAAACTACATACACTTTAATACTACTATGAACAAAATAAGACAAAATTCATAACTTGCATCTTCGAGCTAAACCACACACAAATTAACAAAGGGTCCCATAGTCACCAAGCACCCGCGGCAGGATAAATTGTGCTTGGCGGGGGAAGGCTTGCCCTCATGCGTGTCGGACGAAACAAATGATGACCATCCTCGCATGGGCTGTGTGTGGATGCGGATGATGGACTTTGACGATGACGTCCCGAACAACCAAACTTAAGTGAAGCGTGTTCCCGGTTCACCTTGGATGAGTTGATCTGCCGAGATGAGTCCCCTGAGATGATCTGCCCGAAGAGACTGGAGGAGACAGTAGCCAGTGGGCAACAGGTGCTTAATATAGATTCCCTAGTGTTCAGGAATTTTCCATTCTGGAAAATTCTCCAGGGGCAGTGGTGGTCTCGTGGTATAAGACACCGGATCACTGATCCAAAAGGTTGGGAGTTCGAGTCCCACTCTCCACAAGGTTGTCACTGTCCCCCCCAGTCCGCCCTACGATGGCCTGGCGAGCTGTCCTGGGTGTACTCTTCCCTCGCCCCGAGTTGGCGGGGATGGGCACCAGCCTCCCCGCGACCCCAATTAGAATGAAGCTACAGAAAATGAACTTAACTGAAAATTCTCCAATCACATGACCCACCACCAGGGTGCATGCAACTAGATCCCCTCATGGAAAATTCCAGACTCAAACAGCTGAGTCACACCATGTGACTCTGTACCATTCTTTTTATATTTACATTCACACAAATATTTACATGTTCACAGTCTTCCTCTAGGCCCTCTGCCTGGTAGTTCTCCTACTACCAATATACTCACTAGCCCTCCTCTGTACATGTCCAAACCATCTCAATCTGTCCTCTCTGACTTTGTCTCCGGAACCTCTTACATGTTACCATATTGAACAAACTATGCGTACAATTCTATGTGGATACCTATACGTATTTATCTTACCTATGTGTATCATCAATATGTATCGCAATGGTGATTGGCTGTAATCCTATCAAGATACAGATTGGCTGTTTTGCTTTACAATAATGATTGACCGTTTGCTCTTTGGTTGGAACTTGATGCATGCAGACCTCCAAGAATGTGCACGAAGACATTTTTTATAAATTCCTTTTATATATTTTTTTTATTTTCGATTGAAGTCAGTGCTTCTCACCTATTTTCTGTCGCCCCCTCTAGGAAGAAAAAAACATTTCACGCCTCCCACCACCGAAAGCGCCTATAAATAGTATTATTTGTATATAAAATTGTTATTAGTACACCTCTGCATAATATTGTATCTTTAAAAACAAAAAATAAATATAGTTCAACTTACAATAAAGAAAAACTTAATTAACATTGTTTTTTTTTTTTTTATCTGTAACAGAAAAGATTTAAAGTGCACCAATGTGCCTGAAATTAAAAAAAGAATATTTCCTTATTTAAACTCATTTGACTTACTTATGTCTTAATATCTCCATCTCTCTCCACCTTTCTCTTCGTTCCTGTGAGAAATTTCTCCGTATTGTTTCTTGATGGGTTGTTTACTGCATTTCATATCGTCTGCTCGTGCGAAAAACCGCTACACCTAAGTGCGACAATGAGAGCGCCACTGCCAACTAATGGAGTGGAGGTGCAATTACACATAATTCTCGTATACTATTCCAGAAAAGCATGTTTCCCAGGGTCATACCCCCAACCCCCCCCCCCAACCCCCAACCCCCAACCCGGGCATCATACCACGCCCCCCTTGGGGGGCATGCCCCACTATTTGAGAAGTACTGATCTCAGTGAACAATGTCCAAATCACAAGAATTTAATGCTGTTCAGGAATGTTTCTGGTGATTTTTCCAGAAAGCATGGCGGAACCTTTTGAGACATGGACAGAATAATTAATTATTTAACAACAGGAACTTAATGCAGCCCACAAAAATATCACGTGACACTTCGCGTAGCGGCAGCGCAGCAATTTCCCTCTTCTTATTAAAATAAAGATTAGGTGTCAATAGTTTAACAATAGTAAAAACATCTAGCTTTAACCAATGGAATTTCAACTAGACAAAGGAATTGTTGGTGCTATAATTACAGTGAATTACAGAACCTAGCTTATCTTGTACGTTTTACTATGAGCAGGTAAAATGGCAATGTTCATTTATAAATTTAAAATTTACAATATTCAGCATGTCACTGTGTGGGCTGCTTCATGTTGTAGTAGTTGCTGTGTGTGCCTCATAGCAAGAGGGTCCTGGGTTTGAGTCCCAGGCTCGGTGAGGTGGTGTTTCTCATGTTATCTGGTGTTAGTGTGGGTTTCCTCCGGGTACTCTGGTTTCCTCCTACAGGCCAAAACCATGTGCAGTAGGCTAATCGGCTGTTCCAAATTGCCCATAGGTGTAAATGTAAGCATGAATGGTTGTGTGTCTGTTGGCCCTGTCGTGGTCTAGTGAGCTATTCAGGGTGTCACCCAGTGTTGTCTGAGATGAGCTCTGTGTCCCCCACAACCCGAGTTGGAATAAGCAGCTCAGCATATGAATGAGTTGTTGAAATATTCAAAAGAAACAACACTTTAGTGCGTCAGGATTTCCCAAATTTATTAGGCAGCCTGTGAAAAGTCATGAATTAATAAATATTAAATTAATTGTACCTGGTCAGTAAACCAAGGACAAACAAGATAAACACAGGTTTCTGATGTCTTCCCTGAACTTGCCTTGAGCACGACATAAGGTCCAAGGCAGTGTGATCTGTCCTTGTAGTTGGAACTCCTGTCAGATCTCTTATAGCTTCTGAGCATGTCATGTCTAGAAAGGGCGAGTTGGCCTGCAGGCTTTTATTCCAACCAAGCAGGAGTGAAACCTCAGTCACTTTGTTTCCTCAGTTCATCCTGTGTGGATCTTGCCTGGTTTCTGCTGAACAATGATCTCCAAAATACAAAAAAAAAAACAAAAACAAACAAACCCTAATTATTGAATACAGAAATACCAGAAACTATTTTTTCTCGAAGCAACACAAAACAGTTATTTAAGGCCTCCTAACCACCAGAGGGCTCTATAATTTTAAGCAAGGCCTTCAAATGTGAAAAAAGAAAGCAATCATTTGGCAAAAAGCTTTGCATATGTGGCAGCACTCCCTTGTGGTGTGAAAAGGATAGAAAGTGCAGTTTGTTATGAACTTGGGTAACTAAAACCAGAACACCGCAAAGAACTGGTGAAGACTTTTGTTCTAATTAATTGGATTTAATCAGTCTGTTCTCCACTTTGCTGGTGTAATTGAAATAAAATAATAAGATTTTTTTTTTTTAATGTAAACCAGTAAATATATTTTCTTTAATTATATATTTTCCCCATCCAAGATAATGAGTTATTAGTTCCTGTTATATTTGCATATAGAATATAACTCGGACTACTAACTACCATCAAATATAAGAAATAGTTCTGTTAGCTCTGCATATGGTTATACCCAATGCATACAAGATGTGACATTCAAGAAATGAAAAACTGAAATATTCAACAAATAAGATCTTTTGAGAAATGCAAAACTGTAGTTTATGGCTATAGCTGGAAATATAGGACATTAGATCGCAGTAATCCTGTTATATTTTAGCATAACAGCAACACTTAATAGAACTAATGCAATAATAATACCCCTGTAGCTTAGTGTAACACCATTTTATAATATCAATTTAAAATACTATTAATACAAATCCTTAAACTGTATATTACTAAATCCTCTGAAGTGAAAAAGTGCCAGTAGAAAAAAAAAAAAAAAAAAAAAAAAAAAGTGCTGCAGCAGCTCCCACTGCTCTCTGCTTTTCCATGTGAGGGTTTACAATTAATCCCAGTTTTACAAAAGCGAGCTATATATAAAACTTCAATCCTACTGAGATCCGTAACCCCACAGGTGCAAATAACACCAGTGTACCCTTGTCGGAGCTTTCACATAAATCTAACACAGACAAAGTACAAAGTTGGTTCTGATCTCCTTCTGCATTATGCACCAGTTACCTGTTCACAAGCTGTACATCCTGCTGTTTCTCTCCAGATTTACTGGACACTGCAGGATGCGACCTGTGGCACAAAAAGAACAGGAGTCTAAGTGCTACTGCTGGAAATATGATTAAATATTAGTTTGCGTTTTTGCAGAACTAGCGGTTTAAAACTTGTCGAGGCTATAGAATATAGGAAAGGGTTCAGTAATGCTCTGTCAGGGAAGTTTATTAAATAATAGTCGTACACAGTTTATATGGTTGCATAGTATTCTAAAACTCCCTCAAATATTAATTATATTCATGGTAGCACTGGGCCTCATTTACCAAGTTTAAGATGAATAATGATGATTCTCTGAAGGCAAGGCGGATGTTGCACAGTATATTCTCTATGCATGAGGCAAATGCACTGCTATAGTTAAAATGTTTAAAAATATACTATAAAATTTTTAGTTGAGTGTGCTTTCTGGCTAATATCCGCCTGTTTTATGTAGTAAAGCAGACTCTATGTTTATCCCTTTGTTTTACTCTATACATGGATCCCTCACTTTCCGCGATTAATGAGGACCAACAACTGATTTCCCGCGAAGTAGGATCGACCCCCACCCGACTGACGTATACCTACATGGATATGTGTATATAATATCAATAAATACATATTCAATGCTATAAATGCTTTTAATAACAATTAAACATAAAATATAAATACACACACATACAGATGTGAGCGCGCACACAGATGTGCACCTCATAAAAATGTAAGTAGTTTTGTTGGGTTGTTTTGTGTTTTTGTTTGTTTGGGGGGTTTTTCTTTCTTTTTTTTTTTTTTTTTATAATTTGCTTTGTTTGGCAGCATTTTCTTTAACTTTCCCCCTTTTTTCCTTAATTTCCATATTTTTTATTTTTCGATCAATATTTTTGAAAAACCCGCGATGCACTGAAACCCGCAGAAACCGTAGCACGAAGTAGCGAGGATCACAGTATTACAAGGGAATGTACGGCAACAAGTATTCGCTCATTTATTTTCTGCACCGCTTAATAATAATTAGGGTCGCGGGAAGGCTGGCACCCATTTCAGCTAAATCTGGGTGAGGAAAGGTGTACACTATCGGTAGCTCACCAGACCATCCCAGGGCAGAAGCTGGCTGACGGCTGTGCAGCTGTTCTAGACGAAAGTCCACCGTGGTTCTTTTACAGGCCTCTCTCCACAGACAATGAGAGACATGGCTCGCCTTTGATATCCCAGTTAGCCGCACTGGGGGCACAGCAGTGACAACCCGGTGATAGTGGGGCTTGAACCACCAAACCTTCGGATCAGTGATACAGCACCCCACCGATGGGCCGTCAAAAAGTTTACGAAAAGTAATATTTTCTAATACTGTATATATTTCATCATTTTAAATATGGCAGTCGTAGGTGAGCTCTGCAAACACATGTGTATGTCAGACTTGGAGCAGAGCGGAGGAATTTCCAGCTGTTCAGATCACAGGCTTTGTACAAGCTTTCCACAGCTTCTCGGGTCAGAGGGTTTTTTTTATAGACTGCTGGCCGAATTTCTCCAGACTTACTTAATGCTTTTAAAAAACGGGTTTATTGCTTTATTGGCGTCAATGAATTCTGAACTGCCGACGATATTAAATGTCTTTTTGTTTCGTAGCTGAAGAAAGGAATCCTGGCAGTGCTGGTGATACAAGACTCGCTTTGTTGTAGCTGCTTCTGCGACAGTCAAATTTTCTTCAACACAATCTTGACTCTTCTTTTTCCATATCTTATATTTCTATTTAGAAGTAATCATACTCTCTTACTCACTCGTTCGACATACTGCTTAATCCTATTATGGTCACGGGGAAGCTGGACGGACCCTATCTCAGCTGGTACTGGGTAAAGGAAGTGTTACACCCTGAACAGCTTACTAGACACAACCAACTCACACAACCATTCACACCAAGAGGCATTTTGAAACAGCCAGTGTTTAGTCTAATGTGCGTATCTTTGGACTATGGGAGGAAACTGGAGAACCCTGAGGAAACCCACACAAACATAGGGAGAACATGCAAACTCCTGTTACGTATGCCAAATGGATTCCATCCCGGATGAGCCCCCAATTTTGTTACGTATGGAATTTAGCAGATGGAAATTGCCCCGTGAAACCCGCAAAGCACGACAGACCACGACATAAACTCTATACAATTTAATAATATGAACAAAATAAGGCAAAATAATAATTTACATCTTAGAGCTAAACAACGTACAAATTAAACAAAGGGTCCCAGAGTCACCGAGCATCTGCAGCATGGCAAATTTAGAAAAGGTGTGCATGCTGGCGGGGAAAGGCTTGGAATCCTCGTGTGGGCTGTGGGTGAACGTGGATGATAGACTTTGGCGATGAAGTCCCGAACGACGAAACTTGGGTGACGCGCGTTCCATGATCCGCTTTGGATGAGATGATCCGCCGCAATGAGTTTCTAGATCATCTGTGCACCGAAGAGACCCGAAGAGACTGGAGCCAGCCGGCAACAAGTCTTTAATATGGAGTCCCAAAAGTTCCAGAAAGTTCCATTCTGGAAAATTTCACATCACCTCACCCGCCACCAGGGCGCATGCGCAACTCGGTCTATGCTGGAAGGTTCCAGACCCAAAAACAGCTGAGTCATGTGTCTCTCTTTACAGCACACTAACTCAGCGTTTATACATACATTATTTATATATTTACATTTATACAAATATTTACATGCCCGTAACACTCCACACAGAAGTGTCTGTGCCCAGGACTTGAACCCAGCACCTTCTGACTGTGAGGTGGACGTGCTAATCACTATGCCACCATGCTCGCCATTAATCTTACTAGGAAAATTATCCACTCATTTGTCAAACCGCTTAATGCCACTATAGTCATGGGGAGGCTGGAGCCAATTTCAGCCGACTCTGTGCAAAGGCAGAGTGCACTCTGAGCAAATATTAAAATACATGCACACACACATATATATATAATATGTATATAAAATGAGCAGAGGCGAATTTGCAAGCGGTTTAAGAGGAAGCTTTACCACCTCATCCATCACGCTTCGTCTACACTTGCGTTGCATATGGATTACTTTGCAAGTTGGCTGGTGGTTTGACTAGTCACTCCAAAATAATTAAATAATTAATTGTTCTTTCACCAACATTCATTCATTCATTCATTCATTTTCTAAGATGCGCAATCCTAATTATGGTCGCTGTTTGTTTTTTTTTGTTTGTTTGTTTTTGTTTTTTTTAGGAGGCTGGCACTGATTACATTCAACTTGGGTACACCCTGGACAGCTCACCAGACTATTGCAGGGCCAACACTCACACAACCTTTCACACTTGCACTCACACCGAGGGGCGATTTGTAACAGCCAGTTAGCCTACCTTGCATGTTTTTGGACAGAGGGAGGAAACCCATGCAAGCACAAGAAGCACATGCCAACTACACGCGGAAACGCCAGAGCACTGAGAATCAAATCCAGGCTTTGTTGCTGTGAGGCAAAGCACAATAACCACTAACTGTTCACGTTCTGCCTCATCCAGTACATCCCACTTCTTGGCAGGTGCAACTGTAGTTTAATATTATGGATGATCAGCGTGAACACATAATACAGTGGTATCTCACTTTACGAAATTAATCCGTACAAGAGCCTTTTTTCGTAACCTGCATTTTTCGTAAATTGAACTGCATTTTACATGTAAAACACGTGATTCATTCTGAGGCTCCTAATACTACCCCCTAAACCCTTTAAAAATTATAAAAGTATACCTTTTAAGATCTCTTTCTGCTTCAATATCGTACCGATGGTAGACGGGTTTGGCCATATTCCTTTATGATATCACTCGAGCCCGTTTCTTCTTCTCACTCGCACCAGAAATCACACCTGCATGGTGTGTGTGTGTGTGTGTGTGTGTGTGTGTGTGTGTGTGTGTGTCTGTGTGCGCGCGCGCGTGTGTGTGCGTGCGCATGTGTTGAACATGTCTTGTTAGCAGAGTTCTAATCTTACAAATGTTTACGGAAGGTTAAAAGCCTGAGTCAAGAAATAAAGCATAAAACAGTAACTGTGTCCTTGACACGAAAAGCATCACGGTGGATTCAGCTCTATAATAGGCAAAGGGAGGTAGCTGCGTCATCCCTCCTAGCCAATGGGATCCCTGTCCAAGATGGCATCAGGTGGACCTGTCCAAGATGGTGCTCGAGTGAAGGAGACATGAACGACACCTCAGTTGTTAGCCAATGGGAGGCCAGCGGGGCGGGATGTTTGAACGTCATTGATGGGAGAGCAGCTCGTGCATTGTTTGAATGCTTGAATGGAACGTTTGAATTTTTAAGATGGCGCTTTCATAACGTGAACTTGTTTCGTATACAGAGACAAAAATGTGAGGAAAATGCATTTCGTAACCTGCATTTTTCTTTGGTGAGACTTTCGTAAAGCGAGGCACCACTGTAATTATATCAGAGACAGAATGTCGAGGGGACTATTCAGCGATATGCACAATGCATGAGGCTAATAATACTTTTAGTATATGCTTCACAGGAACAGAGGAAAAGCAAACTAAAATGAGATTTGAATGATTTATTTTCACATTTTAAAATTGATTTATGTAAAAATATGTATGTGAAGAGTTCAGATGCAAAAGCCTCTAAATCCACTTGAGGTCTTTTGTTTTAAATGAGGGTTTTTTTGGAGGGACCATTATATCAATGTCCTCCTTGTCCATTTCTATAGTAACAGATGCTAGTGTCTCATTGAATAAAAGGTCAGAATTTCAAAAATCTTATTTTTATTTAACTAATTAATTTCATCAACAGCTAATTTTGGTTGCAGAACCTGCTAAATCCATATTGGATTTGTTTCCAAAACCCGCTAAATCCAAATAAATGGCCAAACAACAAGGAATTGTCTGAAAACTTTATAAAATGGTGCTGTTATCATCAGATAAGAATGGACTCAATGTCTCAACTGCAAAACAATGTCGAGAGAGAATGCGCTTAAGGGGCTAACAGTCCTTTTTAACCCCCTCACTTTAGAGCCGGCATGGACGCTCTCTTAGACCTCGAATCCATATCACGGGCAGAACTTTTTGGACTGCGGTGTTTACCTTTAGCTGTAGGTGAAACCATCACAGGCTCATCCATTTCATCGAAGCCCTCCATGTTTCTGATGCAAAATTAGCGAGAAAACTGCAAAATTTACCCCACCTCAGCAGCTATGTTAAGCGTCACATGATCTGATGCACAATTTTGATTGGTGTAATGGATATTGTGGATTCTGGTAAATTATGTGAATGGCATTTAACGGATCTTGATTAAAAAAACCCTGATGTTTTCAGGTCAGTAATGCATATGGGATATGACAGGTTTTGCAACTAATTTGATTGGATAAGCTTGTACATAGAGGCAAGAGCTACCATTTGGCAGCACCATCTCAATTTTTTTTTGAGATGGCGTTTAGCGGGTTTTGCGCCTGAACTCTTAATGTATTTTTGTTGTTAAGCTTGCGTGTAATCCAAATTTACATTCATTCATTCATTTTCTGAACCGCTTGATTCTAATTAGGCTCATGGGGAGGCTGGCCCCCATCTTAGTCGACTGTGGGCAAAGGTAGAGTACACCCTGGATAGCTCGTGAGGCCATTGCAGGGCAGAAACACGCTGACGGCTATGCAGCCTACTCTTGATGAACGTCAGTAATGGTTCCTTTACATGCCTTAACGGGTTATCCCATTAACGGGTTGTTAAGGTAATTATTATATTTTTATATAATATATAACCAATATATATAAAACCAAATTATTGGTTATACTAGGCCTTTTTTGTGAAATGTTTCAAAATATACGAGTGGGATTTCCTCATGAGAATCCAGCTGAGTGGAATCCAGAACATATGACATCTGAGCACAAAATGGTCGTGCATGTTGTTGATGTAGAGTCCCAGTCGTCCGGTGGGGCGCAGTGACACGGTCAGTATTGAGTTGACTGAGCGGTAGCAGCAGGGTTGTTACACTATCACTACCTCTTTTAATGAAGCTCACGGCTGAGATGATCCACAGCTGGGTTCAAGCTTTCCACTGCACCTTGCAGGGGTCATCATTCAGCCTGACTGCAGCTCAGTGCTGTTGTACCAGCGTATTACAAAGCTTTTGCTTCACAGAAGTCGGCACAGGATTCCCCCTACTGGACAAATACTAAGGTAGTGGAGTAAAAAACATCTCTTGCTTAGAAAAAAAAAAAAAAAAAAAAAAAAATGGAGGGTGGGGAGGTTTAGCAGAAAGAGCTTACAAGAGGTTTGTTAGATAAGCACAGGCTTGTGCTGCAGGGTGGAGAGAGAGAATCTCCAAAGTGGTATTTAATATATGTTGCAGTCTGCGCTTACGAATACACAATGCTATATACGTTTAAATTTGATTTAATTCCAGAGTTAAGTTGTACTTACAGTCAAGACTTCTTTTTTTTTGTTTTTTTTTTTGTTTTTGTGTGTGTGTGTGTGTGTGTGTGTGTGTGTGTGTGTGTGTGTGATGGCCACAAAAAGTACAATTTGTAGTAAAATAAATCAGATTACTGCAGATGTATAATTTTAGCACGCATTCTGGTGTAACCATCAGGCTCAGACTATCAGAACAATGAGCTCTGCAGTCACACAAGGGACACAACAGGGTACATGAGACTTTCAGTTGTCCCCAGCTGCTCCACATTATGCTCATCCACAGCATAAATAATGAACAGAAAGGCTTTTGACTGAAGGCACAGCCTTCGCCCTGCTAAGTGAGGATTAGGGAGTATCTTACTAATGGTGATCAATCAACTTGTTTGGTTTGATCACTGCTCAGATGGTGCACGCCGTCAGAATATTCTCCTTTGTCCTATCCCAAGCTTGGCTATTTACCCACCCCGAGCTCAGATATGGATGAGGGGGGGGGGGGTATTTGTGTAGAGTAAATAAGAATGGGAAGATCATGAGGTTGGTGCCATGCCTACATGGAGTGTGTAGACGTTTGTGAGGTTTGGCTGCATGTTAGTTGAGAGTGGTGATGATCAGTACAGCAGTGGGGCCGGTCTTAACCACAAGTGTGCCGCTGGCCACCCAGCAGTATAAATGGGTACCAGTAAAAATATACTGGGAAGGTAAGCTGCGGTGGACTAGCGTTCCATCCAGGAGATGCTGAACGCCTGGTCGCTTCACGCTACGGAAACCGGGGATAAGCACCGGCCTGATGAGCCACCATGGCGCGGGTGTAAAAAGCCCACGTTACTTTCTGATCAATACAGAGGAATTCGCCGGAGTGTGTCGTGTGTACTGCGGTGGCGGAAGAAGTGGTGGCACACTGCATGATCGCGTGAGACTGATGTGCGCCGTGAGGCCGCCTGCAAAAAACTCGTGGTGCACAAGAAGCCATTAAGGTGCCTGTTTGTTTGGGATGTTCATTTCTTTTTCCTGTGTAATTGAACTAATTAATTTGCGTTATTGGCTTTCAAATGAAACTCAAAGCAGAAGTAATAACACATTTTGCGAATAGCAGAATCCTAATTGCTATGTAGATTTGCATAATACATGCATATTCTATTCCGTTTCGTTTATAGTAAATGCAGTGTAATCATACGCAGAAGCGCATAATAACTGATAGAAATCTCAAAGCTTGGGGACGTTATGTAAATCTAATACATCACCACGGAATGCAGGCTGAGATTGCAAATATAAATGGGATTTATTATGCATAGTCGTGGTCTTTATATTGCTCACTGAACAAGCTTTCCTACGAGGTTCGTGGCATGCAAAAAAAAAAAAAAAAAAAAAAAAAGAAAGCACACGTGATAAAAGCTTTGACTGACTCTCACATAGTCAGATGTTTAATATGTATTATTAATCATTCGAGCTCGGCCGATTCTATAGACGCGCAATCCCGGGCAAAAAAAAAGATGGATGGTGCCTGAAAGACCCAAGAGGTACATGGCACCAGATGCTCGTGCTTCGGAAACGCAGAACTGAGCTGCATTCTAATGGGCAGTAAAGAAAATTGTGTTTTAAAAAGAGTTCTTAAGGATGCGTATTGCGTTTCTGTCTTGGTCTGTGTCCTGGTGTCAGCCAGCGAGGTTGGGAAGGAAGGAGGCTGCCATGTTTGTGGTGCTCGGTAATCGCGGCGTTTTAATTACGGAGAGAGCTAATGAATCCAGCAAAAGCGGGAAGGACAAAGCAAAGCATGTGAGTGAGGCTGCACCGCAGCCCTGCTCCTCTTTACGGCACCATGTCACGTCTCCACGCCACCACATTAATCATATAGCAGCAGGAACAAAGTAGAGCATCTGTAATGGGTACAAATGGTGTGGTGCTGAAGGACAATGCAAGGTCATAGCACATTTCACAGAGAAACCCGTGCACCACTCCGGAGGGCAAAGGAAATGCCTTGATGAGAACACACACACACACACATACACACACACACACACACACACACAGATTTGAGAACGTTCCTCCATATCCCCTTACACACAGTAAAGGATAGAAATGGAATAAGAGGAAGGGAAGGACAAAAAGAGGTTGAAGGAACTATAAATGGAGCTGTAGGGAAAAAAAAAAAAAAAAAAAAAAAAAACAACTAGCTGGTTGCTCACTAAGGCGGAGCTCGCTTTACCTTCCCGTATCTCACTTCTCCGTGCTACGTGTTTACGTGTGCGTACCGAGCACTGCTGCTTCATAGTACCAATTTGTGCTTGAACACGAAGCAAAACATCAACGCATTCCGAAATGTACTTAATCTCGGTGCGTGCTTTGAGTTTACATATATTAAGCATCTGCTCAGTCTCCAATAAGTGCAGGCAAAGGTATTACACTTATATCACACGTCCATGAATTCATATAAAGGTGATGTCTTATATCACACTCCTGACTCTCTCAGGCCTGTTTTATCAATTATTAATTCCCAGGAACATAGCTGGGTCTGAAGATCTCCTCATAGAGGTTGTATATTCTCCTTCTGCTTATGTGAGTTCCCTTTTTCTGTTTTTATTTATTTTTATTTATTTTTTTTTTTTTTGGGGGGGGGGTATTCTGTTTTCCTCTGACGGTCCAAAGCCATGAACATCAGGCTATTTGTCTGTTCCGAATGGACCTTATGTGTGAATGTGAGTGTGAATCACTGTGTACTACATATGTGTGTGTGTTTTGTCCTGAGATGGTCTGGTAAGCTGTTCAGGGTGTACCCCGGCTTTTTGCGCCGCGTCAGCTGAGATAGGCTCCACCCTCCTCAGTAGTGTAATAGGATTATAGGATATTGTTTCAGCAAATGAGGACGAGGATGATCATGATGATTCATTCATTCATTTTCTAAGCTGATTAGATCGTAATTCGTCAGCGACTCTGGGTGAGGGTGGGGTTAACCGTGGACAGTCCACCAGGCCATCGCAGGGCCGACACTCACACAACCATTCACACTTATGGGTGATTTTGAACAGCCAGTTAGCCTACTGTGTATGTTTTTGGCCTGTGGGAGGAAACCGGAGTACCCGCAGGAAACCCATGCACACTCGGGGAGAACAACGGGCAAACTTCACGCAGGATTCGAACCATGGACCTTCTTGCTGTGAGGTGGATGTGCTAACCACTACGCCACCGTGCCACACTGATGATGATGATGATGATGATGAACAAACAAATTTATAGAGATTATCATGGTGTCTAAATGATTATTTGAAATTGAAATCACTTCTCTTTTTCCACGCTGCCACCGACAATGTATTTCATACATGAATGAAAATTTGTGTTTTGGGGATTTGTCTCAGATTCAAACCACAAGAGTCCAATGTCACATGACACTTTTATATTCAACAGACAAGTATTACACTGAAACAATAACGTCTTAATAAATAAAAAATAGCCTGAACATGGTCAGATCAATGAGATATTTCTTATAGTAAGATTTCCCTAAACCAAATGTAAGACCCTGTGACATGTTAACGATTTTGCCAGCGTAAGCCAATATTTGTGAAATTTGGAAAATATTCTGGCGTACTGTACGTCGAAAAAAATTATGGGTAGATTTTTTGTAAGTTACAGCACATTGGTAAAAGTGATAGTATGGCTCGGTCATTGAAAAATGTTGTGCATGCATAAAGTTTTCAACATATGTGAGGCGCTCCACCGAATGTAGGCGCTTGTCGCAAGTGACGTACGGTGCTTGTGAGACAAAGCGCGGCTTATCCGAACTCCCGATCTTTGAAGTGAGCAAGTGCACGTTGAATACTTGTTTAGTACTCAACCTTCACTTGCTTCACACACAATGCTTGGCTCAAGCATTCCACGTACACGTAAGTGGTAGGTAAGCTATGTGATCCTTCACACTCTTTACTTGTAAGTTACTCCGAAGTTAAATATAGCGTCTAGCATACTTTGAACCTACATATAATTTATACCACCCAAAGGTCTAGCGTGTTGGCAGCATGTGCGACTTATTGATCAACGATAGTCTAACTTATGCAGCAGTGTATCCCAGACGACTGATCACGTGACGTAGCCTATAAAAGGATGTTGCTCAGTGAGTCAAATCAGATCCACGCTAGACATCTCCGTATCATCACCGTCATGCCGAAGAAATCGATGCGGTCATGCTGATGTTGGAGGACAACTAGTAGGTGTTCTCGTCTCAGCCTTGCCAGATCCTCCATTTGTCAGATGACATGGGCTTCTGCTCCCCACGGAGTCGCTTGAACCCTATTTTATGTACCAATCCCCCTGAACGCTGCCAATGCTAGCTGTGAGTTAGAAAGACATTCAGTTCGTCCAGAAAACACATCAGATACATTTACGTACATCAAATACGTTGGAGGTAAGTGCGATATAAGTTAAATATATAGGTTCTTGATAAGTTACTTATAAGTTACGTACGCATCCAAGGATTATTAAACATGTTTATAGAAAGAAATATAATTTGAATTCAGTTTCAGTGGTGGCCTTGTGGTTAGGTGTTGGATTACCGATCAAAAGGTTGGAGGTTCAAGCCCCACTGTCAGTGGTTGTCACTGCAGTCCTCCCAGTGCAGATCACTGGGCTATCAAAGGCCGTTAGCATGTTTCTGCACTGCGATGGACTGGTGAGCTGTCCAGGGTATACTCTGCCCTTGCCTAGAGTCGGCTGAGAAGGGCGCCAGCCTCACCGCGACCCTAATTAGGATTAAGCGGTTATAGAAAATGAATGATGAATGAATATTTTGGATTTCTTTCTAGATCCAAATGCTTAAAGTTGTCAATCATCTGTTAGTGGAAGACGGCGGAACACAATCGAAATATAGGTTTCCTTAACTTATATTTGTTTTTCTCTAATCCTATACGAGAAAATCGATGAGAAATGAATAATTTTGCGGTGTAGGACATGCATTACTCAGCAGTGAATACAAAGCCAAAAGGTCAATGTTCACCCGTCGCTAACAGCTATTAGGACTGCTAACAGATGGTCTATGTTGGTCTATGTGTTGCAGGAGGAGGAGGCGGGTGAAGGGCGCTTCAGCTTCGCCGCCTACGGTATGGGCCCTGCGTGCCTGCAAGCCAAAGACGGCATGGCCATCAAGGGCAACAACAATGCACCTGCCTCCAGTATGCCACCTGAGAAGACCGTGGAGGAGATGCGCAAGCTGTTCATTAG
>CM045733.1:67735000-67875000 GCA_024760905.1 Plotosus lineatus | reverse complement strand
TGCTGACTTTCAACAAGAGTACGTGCATGCAAAGCCGTCAACGTGTTTCTGCCCTGCGATGGCCTGGTGAGCCGTCCAAGGTGTACTCTGCCCTCGCCCGGAGTCGGCTGGGATGGGCGCCAGCCTCCCCTCAACCCTAATTAGGATCAAGCGGTTACAGAAAATGAACTGAACCGAGCAGCGCAAATGACTGTTAATAAATAAGGTCCATTTTCATTCTTTAATTCCTATTAGGGTTGCGGGGAGTCTGGTGCCCCCTCTCAGCCGACTCTGGGTGAGGGCAGGGCACACTCTGAACAGCTCACTGGGCCATTGTAGGGCGAACACCCACATCCATTCACACTCACTCTCACACCTCGAGGGGATTTGGAAGAGGCGGTTAGCCGACTGTGCATGTTTTTGGAGTGTGGGAGGAAACCGGAGTACCCGGAAGAAACCATGCAAGCGCGGTGGAATGTTCAAACTTCACACAGAAAGACCCGAACCACAAACTCGAACAAAGCCTTCTTGCTGTGAAGTGGACATGCAAACATTTGGGAGTGATTTGTGCTCGGTTTATGTCCCAAGGTGTTCACTCTACTCTATAACCATCAACTCATTCTGTTTTACTGCTGAATATAAATGATATGCTTCATATTTGCATACTGGCTCTTTATTGGTGGAGCTCACTGTAGTAAATGTTAATATGCAGCAAGTTTCTTTTTAATGTCAACTGCTGCACTTGCAGTTCAAGAGTTTGTTCCAAAGTATAAAAAGGTGAACACTGTTAAGAACAGTCAACCCACCAGTGATATCTCCTGATCACCACGCACAGTAATTATAAATATATATATAAAATTACTGTGCGTGGTGATCAGGAGATATCACTGGTGGGTTGACGTATATATATATATATATATACGTAATTCATCTAGCTGTCTCCACGGGGACTGAGATGAATTATAAATGGATTGTGACTCGCACCATATGGTCAAAAGTTTGAGACCTGATTGTTACATTCATATGTCTCCTTCGGTTCGCTGTAGTCTTAACCCCACCTCTTCTGGGAAAGGCTTTCAACTAGATATTGGCCCACGTGTGTAAGAATTGGCTTATTCACGTGGAGGAGCATTGGTGAGCTCAGACACTGATGTTGGTTGCATGGGTAAGCTTGAGGTCAGGGCTCTGAGCAGGACACTTGAGGTCTTCCACTTCAACTCCAGCTTCCTGTTATAGTGCAAAGACACACATTAGGCAAAATGGTTGTGCGCGTTATCCCTGTGATGGTCTGTCAAGCTGTTCAAGGTGCACCATAGCTTCACCCAGTGTCGGCTGAGATAGGCAGCAGCATCCCCACAACCCTAGTAGGAGTAAACAATTCGGTAAATGAGCGCGTGTGTAAGTGTTTCTCTATAAGGCCAATCCTTTACAATATGAAAAGGGGACTGACCACAGGTGGACACTTGATGTCACATGGGACCTGATGCCTCTTTGGTCTTCCTCTAGGCCTTCTGCCTGGTAGTTCCAATCTCAGCATCCAACTAACAATATACTCACTATCCCTCCTCTGTACATGTCCAAACCATCTCAATCTAGCCTCTCTGACTTTGTCTCCAAAACCTCTTACATGTGCCGTCCCTTTGATGGACTCATTCCTGATCCTATCCATCCTCGTCACTCCCAAACAGAACTTCAACATTTTCACTTTTTGAATAGATGGAGGAAATAGGTAGGAGGGATTGGAGTTCTTTAGATGTTGTAGGAAAGACAGCCTCTGCTGAAGTTTTCATTCCACTTGAGATTCCTTGAAATGACCACACCAAGGTATTTGAATGACTCAAATAACGTCTCTTTACAATTTTGACATGTGATGTAGCTGTTGATTTCTTGAAATTAATAATCTTAGAATGTTTTTATTTTTATTTGTCTGGTTGTTTGTTTGTTGGGCGGACCGGTGAACCTGTGTTTGATTTCTGGGCTTGGGTGGGTGTGTGGAGGTTGCATGTTCTCACCATGCTTGGCTTGATTTCTTCCAGGTACTCCGTTTTCATCCCACAGTCCAAAAACATGAATAATAGCCTGAGTGTTGGTGTGAAGCGTTGTATGTGTATGGTGGCCCTGCATTGTCTTTTGAGCTATTCTGAGTATACCCCACCTTCGCCTAGGGTCAGCTGAGAGAGGCTCCAGCCTCCACACCACCCTAATGAGAAATAAAGGAAAAGATAGCACTTGTTGAAGTTAACCTAAAAATTCCTCTATCCTCAAGTCTGCCTGTACGCAAAATCTTAGACCTGCAATTTTAAATATTTTGTGGGTGGATGTTTAAAAACTGAGTCTCAGAATGATGACATCATTAAGGCCCAAGTTAACATGGATGAGTATGGGTTCCAACATTATTTCTTTCAGTATTTCAGGATTTCTGCCTAAATATATTAATTCTAGTGTAGATCTAGTTTCTCACTGCACAGGTCATGCTTTTAATCTAAACCTTTGTACACCTCCAACACAAATCTGTTAATAAAAGGCATGCACGTAACAAAATCCTACTCCTGTATATGTTAACTTGAGACTCAGTTTTCAAATGATTTTCCAAAAAAAAATTGTTAAAATAGAAGCTATAGATTTCAGACTTTACACGTGGAAAGTAACAATTAATATTGACTTTGTATGAGATTAACTTTAACAAGTACTGTCTTCGATTTAAGTGGCTTAGAAAATAATTGAATGTATGCAGTCTATAAAGACTATAAAGACTATACAGCACGCTTAAAGAGAACTTGAGGATAATGACAAGTGGAGCCTGAACTTTGCAATCATTGATGTACGTCTCGGGGAAAAGAATAGGTAGAGTAGCGCATGAGTGAGTCACACTAGTGCTGAGGGTTATTGTGCCTGACGTGCAATTTCCAATCCATGGATACTGCTGTCTATCTGCCTGTCAAGTAGACTATGATCTAATGGAAAATGAAGTATAGCAGATTGAGCTGTGTGAGGTTCTGGTCCAGTAGCACTGGAATGATCACATTAACCCCCTACTAACCAGCGTAGCGTATCTGCAACATGAAGTAAAAGGGTTAATAGCATAGAAATTTTTTTTTTTTTAATTCTTCAAATAATGGCACTATGTGCCAGGTGTGTCGAGACCTTTATTCAAGAAAAGAAGATCTATATTTAATACATTGTTAACTGATGTGTTGGTGCTCGAAGCAAACTGCAGGGGGCTCATGAAAGACTTTGCGGAGTGCGTATAAAGTATTCAAGAATAACTTAAACCATTTCTTTTGTGTGCCTAAACCAAATGATGAGAGGAAAGCTGTATTCACTGTCATGTTTTTCTCTGGCAGTATTTTCATCCACTGAATCACTAGAATGTGATGTCTCACCGTATCCACAAGACTCTTCCTACTCTGGTTTAAGTATGGTTTAAACCAATTTCCTGGAAATTACTGCCCGTTGTTGCTTCTTTAACATACTTTTTTTTAATAACGTAAAATGTCGCTCCCTGAAGAGGTCCATTTGTTAATGTATACTGGTGGAAATAGATCAACAAGTTCACGTCATGGCAGTGGTGGCCTGGTGGTAAAGGTGCTGGATCACTGATCCTAAGGTTGGGAGTTCAAGCCTCACTCTCCATGGGTTGTCACTGTCCCCCCAGTGCAGCTAACTGGGCTGTCAAAGGCCAGCCATGTCTCTATCTATGGTGTGAGGTTCATGTAAAAGAACCATCGCTGACTTTCGACAAAAGTAGCTGCATAGCCGTCAGCATGTTTCCGCCCTGCCCTGCAATGACCTGGCGAGCTGTCCAGGGTGTACTCTGCTCTCGCTTGGAGTCACCTGGGATAGGCACCAGTCTCCCTGCGACCCTAATTAGGATTAAGTGGTTACAGTAAATGAATGAATGAATGAAAATAGCAGCTAACCATGGGTTCAGCCCTGCTAGTAAACAACAGGATGAAATTATCCAGTTTAAAGTTAAGTGTTTGTATCACTTAAAAATACTTTACATACTCACAAATTATGCTGGAAGCATGATCAATACCAGTACTGTACAACCTCCATTCCTTGGTTTGCTCTTGAAGTGACTCACAATGAAATGCATTGTCTTGTTCCGAAACCGTATCAAGTCTTGAAGACGTCCTCATGTCTGAAAACTTAAAAACAGCATTCCTTCTATTTCATAGTGCTGACGCTGGAGATTGCTCCAATAAATGTTGAGCATGTCCTTACAGAAATCTTCTCAATGATTCTACATCAGCAATATATTTTTATGCCATGGAATAAGGTAGTCCATTATTAGTCTTGGGGTTTGCTGGGCATCTACAGTGAATTAGATGTTACTACTGAAACGATAATGCATTAGAGCAAGAGTATAAACCTGTGATTTGAATTACTGTCGAGATTGTCAGGGATGCTGTTCGACAAAATAAATCACCTTCTGCCCAATTAGATTTGAGAATTCACCACCAGCATTGGGGCAGATATATATTCGTATTCCAGTCAGTTCTTAAAATACAGCAGGACATGGTTGTATATGCTAAAGGATTTAAGGTTTATTTAGTGAAAGGTGCTAAACTCTAAAGGGCTGGACTTGGACCCTTTGAGGTGAAAACGTCAGTCGTTTTATTTGAAACACTTCAGAAATTCTAAACTAGGCCAGGTTCATGTCTAAAACCTTTACTTGAAGACACAGCCTTTTAATAATCTCGTCTCTAAGCAAAAGGCTATGCGGTTGCATAACGTAGCTCATGTTGCAGGCTTTTATTATTAGGGCACTCCATATGCTGTGGGCCAAAACCAACTGGGAGGGACATCTTGCTACTTTGGGTCATGGGGTGAGAACTCCAGCTTGTAGATGTGATGGAGGGTGGCAGTAGTCTCTCGCTCTCTCTCTCTCTCAATACTAACCTCACATCATCTGCCGCTACCCAATCACCACGCTAAAAGGTTCTGAGCTGCAGTCTGTACCTAATCTAATTTCTCAGATGCTACACATGGCAACATCTTTTCGTTTCATGCCGGTGGGAAACAAGTGAAAGGTTTCAGGACAGCTATGCACCGAAACGCACAAAAGCAAAACGCATGTGAAAGAAATTAAACATTTACTAATTTACACTCCGAATTAAATTTATCAGAGCCTGGCCAACTTAAGTCAATCAAGGCAATTCCTAAACTGCTAGGTAAAGATACGTTTCAATTATTACTAATCAGCCAGAAGCTGCTCGCATCCATTTTATTCAATAAATTAGGTATTGGGTTGGAAGGGGTCATTTTAAACTTAAGAACATTTTAAACATTTTAAACTTAAGAACATGTGAAAAATAAATGAATAAATTATATATCTAACAGTAAATTTATCCATTGTGAGATTATTAAAGCTGTATATTATATATATATATGTCAAATTTCAAACTTGTATGCAATGGTCTGTGTCCTTGAAGAAAATAAAATTCAACATGTTAGAGCCGAGTGGGAGTAGAAAATTGGAAAGGCAATTGGAGGACTAATTTGATTGGATGGTGAACTGGGATGCTTAAGTTATGAACAAGCCAGCTGTGCCAGTTTTAGGTTTGGCATTAGCGACCTACAGGAATGTACAAAATGTTCTCGTCGCAAAAAAAATAAAATTGTTGACAACCAAGCTGCACTACAAGATCAGTTTAAAAAGAGCAGGAAACAAAACAAACAAACAAAAAGTCTGAACAGCACATGGTGGAACACACAGATGAAAACAGTACATCAAGTTTATTTTGTTCTCTCATCAGCAGAGTTGTTAAAATATGTAATTCTTGATGAAGTGCAACAGTAGAAGGCAAACAGGATTCTTTACATGCTAGTCACTCAGACAACCATGATTTAACTTGGCCACAACTCCAAATAAAACCATATTTGCACTTTGACCTGACAAGCGGGCACTAGCAATACACAGAATTGCCCGAGCAGTAAAAACACGTTCCTTTAAGAAACAGGGAGAGAACGCTAAAAACAAAAACAAACACTGGGTTCTTTTTTTTTTTTTCTTTTCTTTTTCTTTTCCACAATTCAAGTAGTTTGTCTACAACAAATTTGAGTTCAAACTCAAATATAGGAGGAGTCCAGATAAAGGGGATATGCCACGCCGCAGCCCAGGAGTAGCATAGCAAACAGGATGAGGAAAGCTGTTACTCAGGGTGATTTGCATCAGCAGTGACTTGAGATGAGAGCCGCTTCACTGGCGTGGTCCTGCATAACGACCCTCACTGGGGCCCGCACCACGCCCGGCACCAAAACTTGGCTTTTGAGCCATGCCTCCTCGAGGAGGTGGGCCCCTTGAGCCTCCTATTCTGTCTCTCGGTCCTCCCGGGCCCCTGGGACGGATGTGCCTCTCTCCTTCACGTGCTGAACGGGTTTTCTTTTCCTCCACATTCAGACGAACATCTCCTCGCAGCTTAATTGGCTATAACACACAAGATAACTAATAACAACATGCCCCCACAAAAATCACAACCATCTGGTATACAAAGTCATGATGTCAGACATACCCGATTGCTCAGGATCTTCTGCACAGGCTCGGAATCATCAAAAACCACAAAGCCAAAGTTAGGCAGCTTGCCACCACTGTTGATCCTCAATTCGAGTACCGTTCCATACTCTGCAGTCAAAACCAAACACTATTACATCACCACACACACACACACGTCAATACTGCATCATGCACACACACAGGGACGCAGACTTACGTTCAAAGAACTCCTTCAGCTCAGCTCTGTCCACATCATGCGGCACGTTTCCTACAAAGAGCTGCTGGCTGTCAGGATACCGGACCGTCCGCCTCACCTCTGGCTCTCCACTCTCTCCTTCTCGCACTACGAACACAACCGCAGTTTTTGAGAAGCCATGATTCACATTACTTTCACCCTGCAACATGCAAAACTGCTTCTGGCTGATTCGTATCACAGTGTAATGGTTTGCATTATACAAAAGTTAATTTGGTGGAAAGCAGTACAATTTTATGTATTGAGGGCACAGAAAGGGTGCTGCACTTAGTTAAGCTTGAAGGCAATTTCACATCATGCCCGAGAAGCTATTTACTCACAAAGCACTGGTCTCGTGTAATTACTTTGATTAAAATGACCCAAATTACTCCTGGCAAAGACAAACCCTTTAAAGCAGACAGCATTCAGATTGGCTGAGAATGAACATTTTAAAAATTTATACACCATGCATTTATATCTGCAAATTGTGCCTATATGGTATCGAGTACCTCCCGGTCTTGGTGCTCTCTGTGTTGGAAGGGGTCCTGATCTTTGTTCACGTGGTCGCTGGTCTCTCTGGGGTCTCTGTACTGTGGTCTGGGGTTCTGGTTTGACTTCGACTCTGGGCTGCTGTAACGATAATTCATTTATACCACGGAAAAACAAAAAGCACACATCAACTTGTGTTACTATCAAATACATAATTTATCTTAAATCACACCCTTTAATTCAACTTCACCCTAAAACATTCAACACTCTTAAAATAAAACGTGTGCTTAGCAACTCGTGGAAATTTGTTGTGCGGTGCGCCTATTTCCCTGACGTAGTAAACATCGCTAGAAAGGGTTACAGTAATGCTCTATAGAAAAAGTGTCAACTCTGTTGGACACGAAAGGAAGTGCTTATAGCCAGTATGTAGTAAAGAAGCATTGTGGTGAAACAGACTGTAGGGAATAGCAAATTTGTTTATTTTTTTACATTTACCCATTAAAACGCAAACATTTAATTGACAAGGTAGATATCACCAAATACTCCTCGAGGCAGTACACTATTCAGAACTATAAACCTTACCCAAGGCAAATAACTGGTAGAGTATATAAAACACAGAAGATCGCAAAAAGTTAATTCAAACAATTTAATTTATTTTTAGTTATAAAACCTGTACAACAGGTTTTATACAACAGCTGATATAACAATCAGCTCGCAGTATTCAATTGTGTTGCTCCACCCACTGCGTGTTTCTTTTAAGCCTAAAACACGATGCTTTGCTCAAATGGCTTTGGGACGGCTTGAATCCACAATTTTTTTCCCCCAGACTTACTTTGTACTTTCTGAAATGAGTTTAACAATACGTTCAAGTTCAATGAATTCTAGATTGTCCATGGTAGAAAAATTTGCTTTCTCTAGAGGTAATAATGGCAATGCTAAAACGAGACCTGCTTCGCTGTAGTACAGTACTTCTCAAATAGTGGGGCATGGTATGATGCCAATGGGTGGGGGCACATGTGACCCTGGGGAACATGTTTTTCTAGAATTGTGTAAGAGGATTACGTGTAATTGCACCTCCACTCCACTAGTTGGCAGTGGCGCTCTCATTGCTGCACTGTGGTGTAGCAGTTTTTTTGGACGAGCAAACGATATGAAGTGCAGTAAACAACTCAAGAAACAACACGGAAAATTTTCTAATGGGAACGAAGAGAAAGGTGGAGAGAGAGACGGAGATCTTAAGACATAAATAAGTTGAATGAGTTTAAATAAGGATGCATTTTTTATTTCAGGCACATTGGTGCACTTTAAATCTTTTATATTACAGATTAAAAACAATGTTAATTGTGTCTTTCTTTATTGTAAATTGAACTGTTTTTGTTTTTAATGTTAATAAAGATAATGTTATTGGAGAGGTGTACGACTAATTTTATACACAAATACTATTTATCGTCGCTCGCAGGGAAGTGGGGGGCATGAAATATGTTTTCTTTCTTCCTGGGGGGCACAGAAAAATAATTGAGAAGCATTGCTGTAGGAGTCCCCAGTAAGGTAAAAAATTTCCTTATACACTCATTCAACTATCCTATATTTCTGTTTAAAATTTGAATTAATATAAACTAAACAGCAGATTAGAACATTTAGGTTTTAAGTGTGTACCTGCTTTATAGAGCTGTACAATAAAACCAGTTTGAACATACAAACAATATGTATTGCAATACTCTGATGGAAAACCGTTTTTTTAACATATGCATTCGGAACACTTTGGAAGAGTTAAAAAAATCTTCGGCTATTATCGCTAATTGAACTGGAAGTAATGACTTCTTTTGGGGGGGGGGGGGGGGGGGAGCCAATCACAGAGGTCCCGGCATGTAATCCTGACACAATCATGTTTCCATCCTCTTATTTACAGTCATTCAGTGGGTGGAGAGCCCGGTATAATAAGAGCCGTGACTGAGCAGAGCGGATATCACGAAGGCCTTCAGCCACTAGAATTTGTTTTTATACAGGATACGGAAATTCCCTTTAAAAACAAAACCACAATTCATGTTTCAAATTGCTCAGAAATTTACTGACCTACTGCACCTAGATTTTCACTTAAACATTTATTTTAAAATGCGCAAAAGAGGGAAGCGGTCCCATGAACCTGATCTCAAACAAGGCACAGTAGCCATGCAGGGTTTTTTTTTGTTTTTGTTTTTGCTGAACACTGCAATAATATCTGTCGACTCAAAAAAAATGACGCCACACAGCTTGTGGACTCAGCCTGAGGCTCGACATGCTCCAAATCGGTTACAGATTCCGGTAAATTACATTCCATTTCTCTCCAGCACAATGATAATATTAATGTGATTTATATAAATGATATTGTATGTTATTATTGTAAAGTTTGACCGACTTTCCTGAGCCATCAGTGCCACTGCAAGTGTTATACGTGTGGCATGTGCCCAGCAGGCCTATACGCATCACTATGATGGCATTTATATATAAATGATTATATTTATATATAACAATATTAACATTGCAATCTACTACTCATAGGGTCATGGGTCTGATGAGGTCGAGTTCTGCGCGTGCGTGGATGATGCACCACCTTTAATCCCGCCTTAAAAATTTAATATGCACACAAGATGCTAATAAAAGCACTAGATGCACTTGCACTATTCAAATGTTTAAATAGCTTATCTTGCTCAATATGCAGTTCTATTTTAGTGTTAAATGTTTGTGCCAAAGTTTAAAACATTAAAATTTCATGAGTTGATTTTTTTTTCTGATGCTCAGAATTTTTATTTTAATGACTAAAAACAACACTTAATTTATCTTTTTGAAATAAAGAATAAATACTGTGAACAGGTTCAGTTTTAATTTAAAATTCTTTTTGCAATATATCATAATACATGCTAGAAATTGCAATACATGAAATCTAGGCAATATGCACCCCTATTGCTTTAGCACCTGTAACAGTGTTATAACAAATAACACTGTTACATCTTTTGGAACTCATTGAATTGGGGAGGGGGGGGGGTGTACATTTTGAAAACTATGATGATATTGCATAGCTTGTGTTTTTTAATGACATTTTTATTTCAGGATCAATTATGGTGACAAACTGCACTCTAGGGATCACAAAATCATGACGAGTGGACAATGTTTAAATCTGAAAAGGTAAAAACTCACATTTTCAAGGTCACTTGCAGCAGGCAGAGCAATCACGTCACATTGTAAAATGGAAACATAAAAAGACTCAAATCCAATTTTAGTATTTTCTTGTACATCCACTGGCACAAAGATTTATGTCTGCCCTTAAAATGGAGTGCTTGCATTTTGTCTATGCTAATGGATGTCGAAGTCAGCCTGTGATTTTTCACCACCCTTCTGATTTCCACTTTCATGTGCGTCACCTGTATAGTTAGTTTAATTACTGTATTTTCACGACCATAAGGCGCAGGTAAGTCTTCAATCTTCAAAAAAGCTTGACGGTGTGCCATATAAACTGGCGCGCCTTGTGTGTGGATGCAGCCTCAACTCCATCTCACTGACCCCGTGAAAGCCCAAGTGAAGCAAACGAATTCAGAGCTTACCATCATTCCGGTGGATTAACCAATGAACTTCAACCGCTAGATACCGGTGTCAACAGGTCATAAATTAGAAAGATCTGAGCTTTATGACCAACTACGGGGATAAAGCACTGCTACAGGTGTCCCCTGAGACCTGGGATTAACCCCCTTGAACTTTAAAGTTACACTGACACAGCGCTTTAAGAGTAATGACCACCGTTCTGTCACGAAGACAATACTAATGCACTGCTTTTTTAAGGGGGCGGGGCTGAGAGGTCACGACTTCTAATCTCCGTCCCTATTGATCTGACTCGTTGTGCGAGGGAATAATATACTCAGTCCATATGAAAACGTACCACTCACGAAATCTGGAATAGCTCCACAGATTGATATGTGAAGTATATACTTATGATGCATTTGAGATAATGAATGATTTAAGAAGACATGTAAACATCATTCAATTTCATTCACGATAATGTTAATGCGTCAATATGGGGCCAAAATAAGGACGGCGTGCACGCAGGCCTGCAGCTCGCAGATGGTTCCGTACGGTGTTGGGGTGAATGAATCCACGTCGTCCTTGAGCATGAGCAGCCGTTCTTGTCGCTGGTAGTGTTCGGTCTCAGACATGATCCCGTACGACCTGACGGTCCTGACGTGCTGTTGTCACACCTTGTTGACCCGGTCGAGGACGGTGCTCCCCGTTTGAAGAAACTTTTGATGGAGTCCTGCAATCGTTGTGTCTGCACAGTGTAGTCGTCTGGCAATTTCCCTGGTGCTGGCACCATTTTGAAGCATGACTATGGTACGTTCTCATTCAGGGGCTGCAAGTCGTGGCATCATGTCGGCTTTTCACAAGCGTCAGTGAACAAATGAAATTTATTTGGATTCACATGCTTTTAAAGGCAATGTGTGCACAAATTCAGTGTGAAATTCATTTTTGCCGTTGTGTGCGCGCAAAATGTTGCGTTTTTGCAAACAATTGCCTAGTGTTACAGTCAACATCAAATTCTCACGTTTCTTGCACCTGGCATGTCGGGTGACGTCACTGTAGGGTTGTTGTATAAAAATTACACTGAAGTTCATTTGAACTAAAATATTGACTTTTTTCAAGTGGTGCGTTTTCATGTGTACTCCATATAGAAAAAAATATAAAAATTAACATGGGGATCCGGGCTTTATGTCCAACACACACAACGACGATGAAACATTTGATGGATTTGTGGAAGGGTAATGAACTAAAAACGTGAGTTTATCATTTTATATTGTTACAGCTGAACAATGTGGAGATATTGTGAATGAGTTGACTCAAGTTTGATTTATCCGACTTTTGCGTCGCTCAACGCGCCTTATAATCAGGTGCGCCTTGTGTGTGGCCACGGTCCGTTCGTTGCTATTGCACCTTATGGTCGCGCCAATGCAGTGGCTTCTTTTCAAACTCTTGTTCTGACAAGTTTCTGATTTCGACATTTGCTCATTAAGCATTTATTTACCTTTAAATTTCTATGCTTAGCCAAGTTGGATTGTGTGTGGGTTTTTTTTTATTCTGTATGTATTCTAAGTGATTGTGTAAGCCACTTAAAAAAAAAAATGTTTCAACTTTCCTGTGGTGAATACGCAAAGACAGGACTCGACACTAAATCTGACCGGCCCTTCTATCATTAACTATAGAAATTACATTGTAGTTCATTGCTTGTGTGTGGTATAAACTAAAATTTTCAGATACCTGCTCACATGTGCACTCTAGCTCAACTGCATTCCTCATTACTTAAAATAAAAATACATAAAATTAACCATAAAAACCTCATTAATGCAATTTTCTTTTGTTATTGTGCAGTACATACAGTAATCTCTCTAAATACGAGCAACTTGATATGCACAAATATTCCAATGGAATTAAAATTTGAGTACATGTGGCCCCACATACGATGGAAAACTCCCAAGATACGAGGTGGACCTCAGAATGTTATTGCTAGATTGAAGTGTCACTACCACAGCTTCCGCAAGCTTACTCGCGCCAAAAGCATATGATGTATTGTTTTGTAATGCGTTTTTTTAAATTTCACCTTAAACTGGGGGGGGGGGGGGGGTTGTATATCATGGGGCCGAAGATAGCAATTGACAAGAGTAATCAAAAAGTTTTTAATTTAATTAAGTTTAAAAAGTTGGGCAGAACGGTGACATAGTGGTTAGCACATCCACCTCACAACAAGAAGTTCCTGGGTTTGATTCCCAGCTCGAGTATTTGCATCTTCTCCTCATGCTTGTGTGGGTTTCCTCGGGGTACTCCGGTTTCCTCACACAGTCCAAAAAACATGTACAGTCAGTTAACTGGCTGTTCCAAATCTCCCCTGGGGTGTGAGAGAAAGTACGAATGGTTGTATGAGTGTTGGCCTTGCAAATGGCCTGGTGAGCTGTCAAGGGTGTACCCCACCTTCGCTCGGAGTCAGCCAAGATGGGCACCAGCCTCCCCATGACCCTAATTAGGATTAAGCAGTTCAGAAAATGAATGAAAAGTTGCATTCTTAAGTTTTATTAATTTAGCTAAGGCTAAGTTTCTGCATTCTCGGCTTCCCAGCTCCTAGTCTCCTATAGTCCGTCACCACCACATTTGCCTGTCTCCAAGGTAACATGTCAAAACATTTTTACTTAATTTTATTATACATGTTTCTTTTTTTTAATAAATGCATTGCATTTGTCATCATTTATTTACATTACTTAGGGTTTGATTTTGTGGGGGGTTTTTGTGGGTGGAACCAAATGGAGGGTTTAATGTTAATTCTTATGGGATGATTGCATCGATACACGAGCATCAACAGGGGACAATTTAAGCTCGTATGTAGAGGTATTACTGTACACTTAATTATGCACCTCAGGCTTGGTGGATGTCGCTTACAATTCTGTGACATCCACGAAGCCTTAGGTACATAATTGGTAATTGTATTGAGTTAGTGAGCAATTCAGCTCACGCAGTTCCAGTATGGTATTCCACAGGCTAACATGCTACTTAAAGACTAATATTGTTTTTAAAAAGAAAAAAAAGAAGAATTCAGGGAATATTCGGTCAATCAGTGAACCCAGCTTCCTGCCAAAAGAACAACAAGGAGCTGTTTATGATGGCACACCTGATTTGCTGGAGCTTTGACTACGTGAGGAGGGACTCCTGAAGCTGGCACCACTCCTCCCTGGGGGAGATTCTTACTGGTGACTAAAGCCCATGAGAAAGGCTGAGGGGGGGAAAAAAAAAAACAAAATTTGCGGCTTAAAGCCCACAGTCTATGATTATACCTTAAATAATTTGTTGAGCAAGCCTTATGCACTATTATTGGAATTAAATACATTAAATTAAAAAGGGTCAAATTCACCAACTTAAACATAGCTGAGAGCTTTTATGCCCCTATATAGAGGCCAGGCCAGTGAATGAAATCAGCACATACCCGGATTTCGTCTGGTACAGCAGCTGTAGACTCCGCAGGGGTAGGTGAAGGTGGAGCTCTCGGACTTTTCTCCACACTCTGGGGCTCAGGCTGGCTTACTGAATCCTGTTTGAGCTCTATGGTAGCTGCCTCGGGCTCCAGCTCAGGCTCAGGTTCAGGCTGGGGCTCTGGGGTTACAGACACTTCCTCCTGAGGAGCCTCTGGCTCCACACTGAAATGACACAGCCTCTGGTAAATGATTGATACTGCAGTGCATGCCAAACAAAAAAAAAATTTCAATTTTCAGTGCCATCAAACAATTAAATCAAATGACAGTGTTGCACACTTGGCTCAGATTGACTAGTATTAGATATATGTGTTGATTCTAGTGCATCAAGTAAAAATCATCTACCTGACGTAATATGGACAATTTAACAAAACTAATGGTAAACTAATTTAGTCAAGGCACAGATTATGATGCCAATACCCAGCAAAATTAACATGCCAATCATAGTAGCCTAGCATAGATTAAACCTAGACTCCTCCACGCACAGTAGCCAAGACACTCCATGTTACACTGACTGTTTTCATGTTTAATACAACCCACGTTCGTTTTATGTGATGTATCAAGAACATATCTATACAATATATACCCACAAAATCTGACAACAGCAACACGTTCACTTGGAGATAAATTATAAAACAGCCACTACTTAAAACTACAATTCCGGCCATTAAGCTTAACTACTGTGCGTTAGAGACTTCTCCTTCAAGTGAACAAAAATAGAAAATGGGACATTACCAAGGACTCTGTTCATAGAACGCAGCCGCCTCTTCCTGCTGCACCTCAGGCGAGTTCACCCTCTCCTCCAGCTCTTCCACTTCCTCCTCAGACTCTAGAAAGGTAAGACATGAACAATGTCATCTGCAATGCACAAAGACTTTTAGAATGATACCACCTTGTAATAACACGTGGCTCACCCTCAGGAGGTTCAGAGTCTGAATCCCCGAATACTTCATCCTGGTAGCGGAAGATATCGTTGTGCACATAGAACTTGTTTGCAACAGTGCCCTGATTCAAAGAATATTCGGAATTAAAAAAAAAAAAAAAAAAATGTAAAAAAGCACAATGATGACAAACACATGCACAGTGTGAGAACACCAACTTGTGCATGGAGTCAAAATGATTCATGCTGTACCTCAGGGGCCAACACAAAGGTTTGCATGAACTTCCTCATAGGCTGCATGTTGTTAGAAAGCTCTCCCATCACCTGTACAACAACTCCTTCATTCAGAGTGGCATGGGCATCAACATGCCTGATTTTGGTGTGGCAGTCACGGAAGCTCAAAGCCATCACCTTTTTATGAATTTCCTATCCAGAACAAGATTTAAAACAAAAAACACACCCTTAGAAATCGCAATACAAGTGACATGAGTAAGATAAATAAATAGAACAGACTATACATACAGACTGGCCATAAACAGCCTCAACAGGTTTGCCGTTGTCCAAACCGCCATGCACGTAGGAAGAATTCTTGCCATAAAACCTGTACATACAAGTTAACAATGTAAAAATAAGGCAGAATTGGGGGGGGGGGGGGGGGGGGCCACAAAAAGTTAAACAGAGAATGTTGTGAGTGAGTCATATAGGCACATGTCACCTGAAGAAAATTTTTGATTTTACTCAACAGGCATCTGAGCCGATTCGCTCCCACGAGAAGTTGGAGAATCATTTTCAGCAAATGGGGGAGAAATTGCTTATGATGTAATTAGAGCATTTTTAACCCGATGTTAGCTTTTCAGTATACAATTGCTACTAAAAACCAATTTATTTGCTCAGGTTTCAGCCAAATGCAGTTCAAATCAACAATTAAAAACAGATAACTCATTACAGGGATCCCTCGCTACTTCTTGCTTCAATTCATGCAGCTTCAGTGCATTGGGCTTTTTTTTTTTTAAATATTTATCGATTTAAAAAATAAGGACATTAAGGAAGATGCTGCAAAAACAAGGCCAATTATGCAAAAAAACCCAAACAACCCAAAAACAGCCCCCCCATCAAAACTACTTACATTTTTGTGAGGCACGCATCTGAGTGTGCACGTGCGCCTGTATGTGTGTATTTATATTGTATTTACATCTTATGCATTATTTTTTTAATGTTTGTCATTATGAGCATTTATAGCTTTGAATATGTATTTATTGATATTATATACATGTACATATAGGTCACTCAGGGGGTAGGGGGGGTGATTCTGAGGGAGTGTTTCGATCAACTGCAGAAAGTGAGGGATCCCTGTACACAGCTGCTCGATTCGCTTATACAACAAACAATTCATGCACACACAAATGCAATTTTCATCATTTCTTGTGGCCCCCAGATAAGGTCCCTTAACCAGAAGTAGCATACTGTAGAAAGCTGTAATTAAAAATCAATCAAAAATAAATATTCAGGAATGCCATAACAACTAATGGAGACATGTTAGTTGCTATGATAACTTATACAGGCTCTTCATTACTTTTTCTAGAATAAAATAACCATAATATTCTTACTTTCGAATTATTTTAATACACTCACCAACCCCCAATTATTTTGAATGTTTACCTGTGCAGGTAATCAGGAGCCTGGTTCAAAAGAGTGTAATACTGTCGGACAAACTCTCGCCCGACAAGCTGGGCACTTGGCTTCTCCATCACCATTTCTTTGGTCAGCTGGTTTTGAGCTGTAAGAGAAAGGCTTCAAAAAAATCACATCTGCTGACAAAAAAAAAAAAAAAAAAAAAAAAAAACCTTTCCAAGGCCATGTGTACTAGCAACAATGCAATTGAAATCCTATGTAAGCCAAGATGGAGACTCCAAGAGCAACACAATGTCACCATCAAAGCTTAGTAAATGTTTGTTTCCTAGACAACACAAGGCTGTCGTAAAACAAGTCAGTTGTTAGATAACGCGGTCGAGTCGCCAGGCCTGGTGGTTTGAGTCGGCCATGGGGAAGGATCGACCCTGCCTCGTTACCAGGTTTCAACTTGGCTTTGTTATAACATCAGGTTGAGAATCATCCCCGATCTGTGAGATACTCAAAGCAAAAATATACAGGGATTTCACGATGTGTGTATATATAGCTGACTGAAAGCGTCCAATATGTTTGGCACGTTTTTAAAGCACGTGCTCGCCATTATTTCAAATGAGACTCAATGGCTAATTAGCAAGGCGCTGCCTCGGCTATCTAATGCCGCAATCGCAAAGTACGTCAGGCTAAATATCCAAGTACACACGACTAATATTAAAATAATTAAAAAAAAAAAAGGTTTCGGATGTTTAAAAAAAAAGGGAAAGAAATGATATTGGTGATTAAGTGCAACTAATTTCCTTGTATCCGGATTAGGCGAATGCAAGTGTGTTGTCGATTTGTGATACACTGTATTGTGATCCACATCTCGACATACGATACTAAGAAATTTAAATGATACTGTTGAATTAAAAAAAATAATAAACCTGCGGATTACGGTTAGGTTTGGTGCCAAGATCGAATTTACTGTCTGCTATCGATTAACACTCCGGTAACATTTTTTTTCCCGTACAACGGAGCACAAGTCGCCAGAAAAGCGGCGCTGTGTTCAGTACAATAGATTAGCTTAGCATGCTAACCGTTCTCACACACCAAATAGAATTTCTAAAGTACAGAAATACAATTAAACCAACTAAAGCACTGAACTATATATAAAAAAAGGGAATAAAACGAGTTGATACCGAATAAGAGCTGAATAAAACGCCACACAATCAGTGATGCTAATTAGCTTGGTAACCTTACACAGCTAACGAAGCTAAAGCGCGAGGTTAGCTAACACAATCAGCTAACTAACACGCAATATGAGTCTAAAACATACACCACAGTGAACGTTCTTTTATCTTGTCTGCTTTTACTGCCATTACTCACCAGTAGTAAGATGTTATAATTGTTGAAAGGAAAGCTGGAGTGAGTGGAATGAAATCGCCTCCGCGCCGGGTGGAGTAAGAATGGCAGCGCGTGCTTAGCCGGTTTCAAACTGGCGTTAAACTGCGTACACACAGTGTACAGGGCCGCAATTAACTACAACCAATTGACCGCTAGAACACGAGTGTACAACCAATCACAGACCTCTCTGTCGAAACAGCTCAAATATTAGCCAATCACCTACATCGTTGTATTTTCCAGCAGCCTATTAAAGTCACGTTAGGGCGGGGAAAATCCTCAGGCAAGGTTGGTAGCGCTGTGCTCTCCAAGTGGTCAAAGACATTAAGAAGGCGCGATTGGCAATACGTACTGTACTGTTGCTTAATTTATCAAGGAATGCAAAAGGATAATACTGATACGTTGAAAGGATTTTTAAATGCATTTAAGTAAGGAGCGCGTTGTATACGAACGCTTTGGCTCTAGTATTCTTTATAATAATAATAATAATCTTTATAAACCAAACTTGCTTTAATTCATCCAAGAGCAATGCCTGTTATGGCGGTGCAGTGGTTAGCACGCCCCCTACTGCAAGAAAGTCCTGGGTTTGATTGGCAGCTCAGGCGTTTCTGGATGGTGTTTGCATGTTCTCCCTATTTGTACCAGTTTCCTCCCCAGTCCAAACACATGGCATGTAGGTTAATTGGCTGTTCCAAAGCCACTCCTAGTTGTGGAGAAGTGTGAATGGCTGTGAGTGTTTTGGCCCTACCATGCCCTGGCGAGCTGTCCAGGGTGTACCCAGCCTTCTCCTAGAGTTGGCTCCCTGCAAGTCTAGTTAGGATTAAGTGGTTCAGAAAATGAATAACAGTCCCTATAAAGTGTAGGTTCACTCATGTTCAGGAATGTCCAACAAATTAGTACATCCCATAAAATTGGACGACGGATTAGAGGTGATCTACTTTTCCAAATAATTTATACAAATTATTCATCCTTTGGGGTTAATTAATTTGAGAAGGTTGTCAGAATGATGATCCATATACAGGGCAGTGGTGGCCTAGTGGTATAGGGTGCTGGATCGCTGATCCTAAGGTTGGGGGTTCGAGTCCGTCACTGTCCCCCCCAGTGCAGCTAACTGGGTTAGCAAAGGCCGGCCATGTCCCTCACTGTCAATGGTGAGAGGTTCATGTAAAAGAACCATTGCTGACTATCATCAAGAGTAGGCTACATAGCCGTTAGTGTGTTTCTGCCCTTGGCTAAAGTTTTGTGTCAGGATGGGTATCCGACGTAAAAACCTATTCCAAATCAAACGTCAGATGATTCGCTGTAGCAACCCCTGAAAAAAGGAAAAAGCCGAAAGTAAAAGAAGAGTCAGAATGATGATCCCTCAGTAATAGTCACATGACGTGTGTGTGTGTGTGTGTGTGTGTGTGTGTGTGTGTGTGTGTGTGTTCTTGTTCTATGTTAGCTATTACAGCATAAATAATTAGAGACAATCCAAAGGAAGACCGACCTGCGGACACGCCAGTGTGAACAAACATATTTTTCTTTTTCATATGTTTAATATGAGAATTCTTAAAACTTATTAAATATAATAATCCGGTTTGGAAGGATCTGCCTTCTTCTTCTTGTCCTTTCGGATTTTCCCTTCAGGGGTCGCCACAGCGAATCATCTGCCTCCCTCTCACCCTGTCCTCTGCATCTTTTCTTACACCAACTGCCTTCATGTCCTCCTTCACCACATCCATGACTCGTCTCTTTGGTCTTCCTCTAGGCCTTCTGCCTGGTAGTTCCAACCTCAGCATCCGACTACCAATATACTCACTATCCCTCCTCTGTACATGTCCAAACCATCTCAATCTAGCCTCTCTGACTTTGTCTCCAAAACGTCCTACATGTGCTGTCCCTCTGATGTGCTCATTCCCTGTCCTTTGTAAAAAGAATGTTAGCATAATTGGCTGTATAATATGAAGCAGAAGCAAGTGAAAATGCATGCATTATGTTCCAACTATAGATGGATAAATAGAATTTCACCGCTTGTAGTGAAGTGGAGCTTGTAATGATTCAAATTCGACACTATATTTAGACTAATTGAAGAGATTAATTGTTAGGATAAGACTTCTTCTTTTTATTATTTACTTTAGGAAATAGAACATGAACAGCATGCTGTCAGTCAAATAATCAACAACAGTGCAGTGAGAAGGAGTTACTGTTGCCACCCCAAAATGTATTATTTTTCTATAACAGAATGTGCTGATAGTGGTTTTTTTTTTTCTTTTCTTCCATCTTACACCACAGCAGTTTGCCAGTTATTACATTTCTGTTCATTAAAGAACAATCCATCATACATCTTATTCATGTATAGTCACATTTAATGTTGTGGAACAACCCCAAAACAAGTTATTTCCTATCATCGCTTATGATGGCAGCTATAAACACTCGACAGTCAAGTGCGTTGAATTGAGTTGAAATACACTTGGGGCAAAATATAAAAATATAAAATACAATTTGATTATAGGATCATTGATTATAGAATCAAAAATGTTCAACAATATTATGATGTCGTATATATAGTATATGTATACACACACTTCAGAACTTTTCCAACTTCATAACTCTTGACTCCCCTGATCTCTATACGAACATGTGCACTGCTGATCTTAAATCTGTTATACTGTTCACACATGTCATAACACACCATCTTTTATAAAAGTTATACTGTATATGTGATGCTATTTTATCACATCACTTTTTTTTTTTTTTTACATGTTAATTTGTTTTATGTTGTCCATTAATTACTTACGAGTACATCAGGATGCACTTCATACTTTGGCACCATGGCGGATATAAACTCTGGAACTTGACTGTAATCTTTCCTGACCGCAACTGTAGTTTTCGTAAAATATTAACCTGCAAGCAATCAAGTGGGGTCATATATCACCACGAGGATATATATTCGGCCGCCATTTTTCCTAATTTTAATTGGGGGGAAATTTCCTACCAAGAATTTGTCAATCTATTTGTCCTGCATTTGTTGATAGAATTTTGTAAGGATCGGCCAATCCGTGTGGCGAGTATAATCCAAACTTGTGCGGGTCACTGATGACCCCAGGAAGATCTATGAGATTTTTGACATGAAAGCTTCAGATGGTATTGATGGTACGTGCTTCATTTTGACAGTTACATGTTTCAGGTAGTTCAGCCATATAATTATTATTTCTATTACCATATTTAAATTATCTTACTACACTGTAATACATATTTTATGCAAAGGAACGTTACTTTTTATGATTTGTTTTCGTTTTTGATGCAAAAAAGAACTAAAAGGTAACATGCATATTACAAGATGTAACAAATAAATGTTTTTTTTTCTCTATCATTGTGTGTTTTTGCGTTTTTTGTAAAAAAATATATCAAATTCCATACCTTATTACATAAGATGATGGACAAATTCAGTATCTATATTTGAGAGTGAAACAAATATGAAGAACCCTAAAACAATCATCTATATATAAATACTGTATTCCTATATAAACTCAATGGGGGTCACAAATGACCCCACTCGGCCATATTAGTCGCATGAATAGCTTGGTCGCTTGAGGCTTAAAAAGAGTTTGTCATTCACCAAAAGGTGGTAAACATCTTTATAGACAGAAGTATAATTTGGAGTCAGGCAGTGGTGGCTAGTAGTAAAGTGCTGGATTACTGGTTCCAAGGTTGGGGGTTCAAGCCCAACTGTCAACGGTTGTCACTGCTGTCCCCCAGTGCAGTTAACTGGTAATGTGTCTCACCGTCTGCGGTGAGATACATGCAAAAGAGCCGTTGCTGACTTTCATCAAGAGTAGCCTGCAGCGTAGTCAGCATGTTTCTGAACTGCAATGGACTGGCGAGCTGTCCAGGGTGTACTGTGTCCTCGCTCAGAGTTGAATGAGATGGGGGAGATGGGGCGCCGGCCTCCCGATGACCGTAATTAGGATTAAGTTGTTCAGAAAATGAATGAATGACTAAAATGCATTATTGGTAGCTCAGTGATTAGCACTGCCGCCGCATAGCAAAATAATTGTGATTTCAAACCTCACAGCCAACTGGAGCGTTTCTGCGTGGGGTTAACATGTCGTTTTGCTTGCACAGGTTAACCTTTTGGGTATTTCTAGGTGCTTCTGTGTTGCATGGTGCTGTCATCACTGATTGTAGTGGTGGTCCTTGTCCTCGCAGGGATAGGAACCGTATTGTTTTGCCTTTTTTTATTAGGGGTACCAGCAATACTGACCTCAAAAGGTTCTTATTTGTATTCTATGATTTAAGCAGATTATTGAGCCCAAACTGCTGAGTTTTGGAAGTTTTTTTATCGGATGGGTGACGTTTACCAATAGACCAGTGGTTCCTAACCTGGGTTCGATCGAACCCTAGGGGTTCGGTGAGTCGGTCTCAGGGGTTCGGTGGAGCCTCTGCCACGGAGGTCAAGACACACCCGACTCATCATGTCAATTAATGATGACACGCCCCGATTGGCCATCACTGGCTGCAGATGATCGCATTACATTGCTTGGCCAATCAGTGCCGTGGGGAATTTAGCGCGCTCAGTGGTCAATGTGTGAAGTCGTGAGATTTTTTTCGGAATATTTTAATCCATACTAACTATGTCTGTCTGTCTTCCTTTCGGCTTTTTCCCTTTTACTCGGGAGTCGCCACAGCAAATCATCTGATTCGCACAGAGGTTTTTACGTCGGATGCCCTTCCTGTCACAACCCTTTTTTTTTTAGCAAGGGACAGAAACACGCTGACGACTTTGCAGCTACTCTTTACGAAAGTCAGCAATGGTTCTTTTACATGAATCTCTCACCATAGACAGTGAGAGACATGGCCCGCCTTTGATAACCCAGTTAGCCGCACTGGGGGGGGGGGACAGTGACAACCTTGTGGAGAGTAGGACTCGAACCCCCAACCTTTGGATCAGCGATCCAGCGCCCTATACCACTAGACCACCACTGCCCCACTAATCCATACCAACTATGTCGAGCAAAAAAAAGAAAGTGGTCGGACGAATATGTACAACATGGATTCACATGCATCACGGAACGTGATGGGACTCAACGTCCAATCTGAATGATTTGCAATGCCAAGTTGAGCAACTCTAGTCTTGCACCAGCAAAACTAAAGGAACACTTTGTGAAACTGCATGGAGATGGGGAATACAAGAACACAACAGTACCTATGTATTGAATTTGTAAAAAATCATATTTTTATTTTTCACTGATGAAGGGTTCGGTGAATGTGCCTATGAAACTGGTGGGGTTCGGTACCTCCAACAAGGTTAAGAACCACTTCGATTAGACTGTCGAGATGAAAATTACACATATTGGCCTACAGGGGATGCTAGTGTAAAAAAAAAAAAAAGTTTGGGCTGTAACTCAAATGATGTCACACATCCAAAAACCATGTATCCCACGTGTTTCCTAAATTTCCCAAATGAGAATTTCAGTATCTACTGCTACTGATATTTGCATCTCTATCTGTTAAAATATAGCAGCTATTGTGTGAACCCGACTGTTTTTCACTCACTTCCTTTTTTTTTTTTTTTTTTTTTTTGCTTAAATGCCTAATCCTATTAGGGTCATGGGGAGGCTAGAGCCCTCGTCAGCCAGCAATGGGTGAAGACAGACTACAGCCTGAAGTGAACAGAAATATTAAAACATGTGAATGGTGGGTGTTTTTTTTTTTTTTTTTTTTTTTTTTTTTTTTGCACGGGTGTATTCTATTACGCTGATCATGAAAACAAACACTTCCATTCATATGGTCAACCTTTGCAAAAAAACTTTTACCAAACTTCACTGGGCTCTTGGAGGGACATACTGTAGTTTGCAGCACTAGTTATAATTATTACTGCGAGATATCGCGAGTGAGTGAAGTACTGCAAGTCTAAATCTAAAATGCCAACAAAGAAGCAGGTGCGAGACAACTTGATTGCTCATTCATTTTCTGAATCACTTAATCCTAAATAGGGTCACTGGGAGGGTGGCACCCATCTCATCCAATCCTGGGCGAAGGCAGAGTACACCCTGGACAGCTCACCAGGTCATTACAGAACCAACTTGATTGCACTGAAACACAAATCACACTTAATCTCAACTTTGTATATGAAGTACAGAAATAGCTCATGCGTTGCCTCTTTGATAAATTCGAAATTTACAGCTATTTTTAATTGTGACTGGCAGATTAACGACACAACAATATCAAGATTAATATTTATTGATTTGCCACACCGCCTAATGCTACTAGAATTCTGGAGAGGATGTACACACTGAACAGCTTCATCGCATTAAAGGGCCAACACAAGCATTTACACTCACAGCTGGGGCAATTTGGAAAAGCCAATTTGCCTAATGTGCATCTCTCTGGACTGTGGAAGGAAACTGGGGCACCCAGAGGAAAACCCACATAAGCCTGGGGAGAACATATAAATTAGAAAAAGGTTTTGTTGTTGTCATCCTTTATGACAGACATCGCTGAACCCAAGACAACCAAAGACAACCAAGAACATTACCAAGACCCTACTCATCACCAGCCATCACCAACACTTGTCCACTCCCTCCGACCCTCCTCTTTCTATCTCAATAAATTGTTATACTGACCAACTATGTCTGACTTGGGTTACTCTAGATATTTCCGGAACGTGCGGCAGTCCGTCATATAAACTGTGAGCTTGTCCGGGATTATCAAAGATCATCCAAGATCATCGAAGCTGATGTTTGTGTGAATGGACAGATTGACTGACCAATTTAATCAAACAATTTTCTGTTTTCACCGAGCCATTGGAATGTAGCACAATGTCTGAGATCGCAGACTATATAAAATATCCCTCCCTGAAGGCCCTTAGGACTTTTAAGCTAAAACGGCTGAACGCCATCGCTGCAGCCCTTGAGATCAACGTGAAGGTATCAGCAACAAAAGAAACCATTAGGGAAGCAATACAGAAGGCCCTAGTCAAAGAGGCTTGCTGCCAACGGGACTGGCTCAAGACCTGCAGACCTCCAGAGCAGCTCAGATCAAGAAGATGAAGAGGGAGTTGAATCGATGCAGGATAGCAGTGGTTTCCAAACACTGTGAAGACAATGAAGTGTAGTGGAAATGGAGAACTTCGGCTCAGAGACTGAAAGCAGAAATCGAAATGAAGTGGAGGAACGTCATTTACTTAATGAGGAATGTCGGATTGAAGTGCAAATGAAGTTTACCTATATGCAGACGTCACCCAACGTACTAACTATGAGCCAGAGTCAAGATTTAACATCGGTGAAGACAGAGCTCGAATGCTCATCTTCAAGAAAGATGTGATTGACCAGTTTTTCATAGAGTTAAAAAAAAACAACAGTATTGCGCTATCGCGCATGGCCATCCCTAACACGGGAAAACCAGAGAAGTGCTCACTTCACTTTTGTCAGAAGAAAGGATAGACTATGGAGTGCTCAAAGCCGCTATCCTTGAAGTCTACAAACTGGTGTCAGAGGCTCGCCGCCAGGAATTTAGGAATCATCTGAAACGAGATGGCGACACCGATGCCCAACTTGGCGGTGAAAAGAAAGCACTCCTCAAGGCGTGATGCAGGTCCAGCGGAGTCGACAGGTTTGTCAAAGTGCTGTAAATGTTTCTGCTCAAAGACTTCAAGAGATACATCTCTAATTACCTCGAAGCCCACTTGAGTCAATACAATGTCCAGACACTTCAAGACGCCGCCGCCCTGGCAGAAGGTCTTTGTAAAAAAAAACACTTGATGATCACAAGAAGCAAAAGCCCTACTTCAGTCAAAAACCTCAGCCTTCCAGTAACTTCAGAAAGCCTAGTGCCTAAGATGGAAACCCGAGAGAGGCCAGATCAGGTCCTATTTATCCTAATTATCCAGATCAGGTCCTATTATCCAAATAGATCCTATTTGTCAGCATAGTGGAAGACAAGGTTACGCGATCTCTGAATGTTATGCTCAAAGAAAGGAGGGGAAAAAACACCCAATGTAACTTATTCCCTCTAAAAAGCCTGATGGTAATGATAAGGCTCACAAACATGTTGAAGAACCTGGCATCAGAAAGGAATACGTGCCTTACGTACCCAACGGTTCAGTGTCGCTTCTTGGTATGACCAAACCTGTCCCGATTAAGGTCTTGCAAGATACTGCAGCAGCTCAGTCCATGTTACTAGAAGGTGTGTTATCATTGGATTCAAGTTTAGCCATTGGTAAGTCCCTAATACTGCAAGGTTTTCAGGGTGGTTGCATTACAGCCCCCCCTCCCTTACATAATGCTGAATTAAAGTCAGATTTGGTAGCAGGCGCCGTGGTCGTGGCCGTTCTGCCACGCCAAAGAACAAAGGGTGTTTCGCTATTACTGGGAAATGATTTGGTGGGTGTCAGGTGTTCTCAGAGGGTCGACACAGAGGCCAAAGTCAACAAACCAATCCCATCACCAAAAGGTAATGTGGTTGAAGAACAGAATCCAGAAGTATTTCCCTTCTCATCCACTGATGCAGACTCTGGATATGAAAATGGCCAAGTGGAAGAAAGTATATCTTAAAATATTCCGTCATAATATCCAAGGCAACACAATCTGAATATAGAAAAATACCATGTGTGACGATTGCCATTTCATTCTCATGCTTGAGTTGCGATTGTCTTTTTCATATTATAAGGTTTTCCCAAAGGGTGTCATGACTTCCAACTTTCTTTAAATGAAAGGAGCGGTGACATGTGCTGCAGTGGTTGTGATTGTGATGCACTGTAACGTGTACACCGGCTGTGATAGCCATCCGCTATAAGGTACATACAAGTCATGATGAAAATGATATAGAGTAAATGATAAAATTCTATTGTGGTAATCCTTAGTGACGGACTGCGCCGAACCCTGGACAACCAAAGACTACCAAGATTCTACACATCATCAGCCAGTCCACTCCCTTCGACGCCCTTCTCTCTACCTCAATAAATTGTTATATACCACCAACTCTGCCTCACTTGGGATATTCCAGACATTTCCAGAACATGTGCCAGTCCAACACTATACTGTATCTTGAGGCACTGTTTATGTTGTTTGTTTGTTTGTTTTCCTTTCGGCTTTTTTCCCTTTTACTCGGGAGTCGCCACAGCAAATCATCTGATTCGCACGTTTGATTTGGCAGAGGTTTTTACGTCGGATGCCCTTCCTGTCACAACCCTTTTTAGCAAGGGACAGAAACACGCTGACGGCTTTGCAGCTCCTCTTTACGAAAGTCAGCAATGGTTCTTTTACATGAACCTCTCACCATAGACAGTGAGAGACATGGCCCGTCTTTGATAACCCAGTTAGCTGCACTGGGGGGAGAGACACTGTTTATGTATCATGGAATATTAGGACTAATTTATTAATATATTCAAATTATTTTAGATGCACTGTATAGTATAGACATAAGCTGCACATTTTGGTTCTGCCCATAATTTCATGCGTATAATGTGTGCCTATTATGGTAGCTGTAATGTAGCATCGGCACACATACATATGAAATTATGGGCTGTATTTTCCTTGCATAATTAAGTCCTCCGTTACCATCTCTATCAGGGAAAGCTTTTTGAATGATTTCGGAAACCACAAATCACACAATTGATTTTGAAGTTTACACTGAAATGTTGACTATAGTTTTAGTATTTTACATTTAAGGAAGGATCTTGGAATGAAGGAGCTTCTTGTACATTTTGGTACAAGTCATGGCATTTGCATGAACATGTACAGGCAGGTGACTGCACAAAAGATTGAACTGTACACAGAAATGCATCATCCACCCAATGTTCGCGTTTAGAGATACAGGAGGACTTTTTTTTGTTCGAAGCTCAGTGAATCTGTCTGAAGGAAACTTCATAACTATACATCAAGACGTACTGTACAGACACAGTATGAGCAGTGCATTATAGATTAAAAAAAAAAATTTTTTTAAGTATACTTCTGAACATTGAGGTCCCCGACTCCCTTACAAATCTTTATTTATTTATTTATTTTTAGATGCATGTATCATTAGAATTCAAATGGGCAGTGGTGGCCTGGTGGTAAAGGTGCTGGATCACCTTTAAGATCTAAGGTTGGGGGTCAAGCCCCATTCTCAACGGGTTGTCACTGTCCCCTCCAAATGCAGCTAACCCAGTTAGCTGCATTTGGAGCTAACCCAGTTAGCTCCAAATGCAGCTAACTGGGTTATCAAAGGCCGGCCACGTCTGTCACTGTCTATGGTGTGAGGCTGTAAAACAACCGTTGTTGACTTTCAAGAAGAGTACGCTGCATAGCCGTCAGTGTGTTTCTGCCCTGCGATGGCCTGGTGAGCTGTCCAGGGTGTACTCTGCCCTCGCCCTGGGTTGGCTGGGATGGGCACTGGCCTCCCCGTGACCCTAGTTGGGATGAAGCGGTTTCAGAAAATGAACTGAACTGGATATATATATATATATATATATATATATATATATATATATATATATATATATATATATGTTTGTGTGTGTGTGTGTGTGTAGTAGCATTAGTAACATAATCCCTCCTCTCAGTCCTCTTCGCCTTGATATCAGGGGTAATAAAGTGGTCACTGAAGATGAATGAATCATGTCGATTTGCCAAATTTTCCAGAATTTACTGTATTGCACAATATTATTTGCATATGTCCAAAACAACGCAAACACACACATGAGTACAGTATTCGTATATGCTGTAGTGTATGTGAGTGTACTAGTCAAATAATCTCGATTGTAATGGAAGTTGTTCTTCCACTTGGGGGCGACACTTCCCAATCAGCAGGAGACCATAGGGATGGAAAAAGTCTAACATACTGTTCCAGTTCAAGAAGGTCGATCATCTAGATAATGGTGATTTATTTATTTATATTATTTTAAAATACTAATTGGATAAAATATGTTCTTGAAATGATTAGAAACGCCCGTTGCACAAGGAAGTATGGATAGTCACACTAACCATCGCTAAGCTCGTATAAACGCTCGCTAAAATGCTTCTTAACAATATAGTTCATGTTTCTCATGTGTAAATTTGTAAGCAAGCACACTTTAAAAAATATATATATTTTTTTTTATTTGCAGATGGTTTTAAGTTATTCTAAACTGTGTTTTGTTCATTTTCCTGCCAAGTCGCAGAAGGATTGGAAAACTGAAGCTCTCTCCAAACTGTTGTGTGAGGGGCTGGGCCTCTCTGTGTCTAATTCTTTGTGCTTGGAGCTCTGCCATTGTTTGAGATTCCTAACCAGCGTGTCTGGCTGGAAGGGTAAAAGTGGAGGGCCGGGTGAAATCGGTTCCCTTTACAGCAGGGCTATTCCCATCCCATGCCTAACACTGCTGCAACTCAACACTGCACCTGGACTCAGATTTCCAACGATATGGTCTGACAGACATGTGTTTACAAAATAAGAAAAGGATCTGTATTAGTTTATATCTCTAAAAAGAAAGAAATGTAATTAAGATTTCAACTTGTAATAATACTGAGTTTAGCATTCATCTGAAAATCAATTATGGCCGTTTTTATATGTACAGTATGCTTTCACATGTCATTGTTGGAACTGTGGGACATGCAGGAAGTTGTGTCCCTAAAAATAATGTCTTAAGTATAGGATACAGAAATACCCTCTCGGCCCAAGAGAAGCACAACACACTTTCACTCCTCCCTCATTCATGTGGGAAATGGGGGCTGTGCAAATCTTTTCCAGGTTTTTAAGGTCTAAATCCATTAATTTTTGTTGTTGTTGATGTTGTTGTTGTTGTTGTTGTTTATATCTACTGATTTGTATCTCTTGGATTCATGCTGTCATTGAGCCGTGTGCTTTGATAATATTTTTTTTTACATATGGTTGGTTATACATCATATTACTGACATTTTCTACAGTACAGTTACTAATCCAGATGTTTTGAAAGTTATGCTGAATGGAAACAAATTTAAGGGAATTATACTTGCAGAAGGGTCATAGTGCAGGTATCCAGAGCAGAAAGAAGAAACACTGAGAGAATGCATGCCATGTTTAGATTTGGACACTTTAATAGCTTTATTCATGTAAAAAAAAAAAAAAAAAAAAAAAAAAAAAAAAAGATCAAAATGTTCATATCGTGGCAAATCCTGCAAATGCACGTGAACATGCTCGAGGGAGAAATGTCTCATCCGGCGAGAGTTTTTTCCTCTTTGAGTTCAATTAATATTCTCTTTTACTGTCCAATTAAAAAAAAAAAAAAAAAAAAAAGCACTTAACATTTCACCCTGACAAGAATCAACACGGAAACAAACATCAGCTGTTTTTTCTATTCAGGACTAAAATATAAAAAAGCTTGTCATGTCTACGAAAGAAATGAAAACAGTGTACCCCGACAGAAAGAGTGCGACAAATAAAACTTACGGGTTTAGAAAGCAAGCAGAAAGAACATTTATTTGGAATCTTTATTTTTTTTTTTTTCCTTTTTTACAAGTTCTCCTCAGTATCCTTGAATTGACAGAAAATCATCTAATGATTCTTTGAAAAATATTTAACTCTTTGCATCCTCCTCCGACAAAAATGGCCTCATGACATTTGGTCCATTATTTGTTTTACACTGACCTTGTTCGCCCACTCTGTTCATTCGTTTGCAGGTTTTACAAAGAAAAAATGTCAACAAGATTTTTTTTTTTTTTACTTAAAGAAGGGAAACCATTGTGTCTTAGTGTTTGTTAGTGTGGACTGTAATTTTTTTCCCCCCCATTTATTTAATTATATATATTTTTTATTTTAGTGGTGTATATATATATTTATATATATATATAGGTTACTGGAAACTGCAGGTAGCACCATTTAATGGGAATTGTTAGCAGCTCATCCCAATAGCAGGCTAACTAGAAAGTATCAATGGTGACCAAGTTTTAGATGATAAGGTCCTTGTCAATATCCTCTGCAAACAGAAAGAAACAAACAAAAAAGAATCAGTCAAAAATCTATATATTTTTTCTAAACCACAAAGAAGAAACTTCCAGAAATGTTGAAGACTCACGGTCTTTAATGCCGAAGCAACTGGCCCACTCCTCCAGAGCAATATACTTGTCCTGGTCAGCATCACACGCCTCAAAGAAGCTGGTGGTGCAGTGCTCCATGGGAATAAGAGGGGCACGCAGAGGGGCCAGCTCAGTGTGGGACAGGAAGCTGAAACCCAACATTCACATTCGTGTACTGAAGGTCAGTTACTAAAATATCTATTCAATGTCATTTTGAGAGTATTGTACCTGTGATGTAAATAAACCCATGTTGGTGGAGTGCGAATACAAAAGCCTGTAAGAACATACCCATCAGAAGGGTGCTGGTCAAGCTGGCCGAACTGCCAGTGCACAGGGAAGATGTACATGTTGTAGTTCTTCTCAAAGTCTAGGGCCAGGAGATCCAGAGAGTGGTCACCAGCCTGAAGACGCTTCTCGTTCTCAAAGATCTTCTTCACCTGGAGACAAAACACCTTTGTTAAAACTGTGAACATTTCTGTGATCAACATTTGTGTGAAAGTACAGCACATCGTTATTATTATTATTATTATTATTATTATTATTATTATTATTATTATGCAATTCTTTTTTTCTTTGTCCTTTTCTGCCAAACATCCATCCACACTTGGGGAGCCATTTGGAACAGCCAATTCGCCTTGTCTTTATATGCATGTCTTTGCCCTGTGGAAGGAAACTGGAGTACTTGGAGGAAACACATACATGGATGCACAGTGAGAACATGCACACACTAACACCACAACGGTGCACGGACCCAGAACCTTCATGCTGTTTTGGCTAAAGTGATGAGGACTCGGTCACCATTTCCCTTTATATATTTTAATTTTCTAAAGAACCCTAATCCATATACAGGCGATTAAAAATAACAGAGTTCAGCATTGAGTACATCCGAGCTGACAATTATAGTTTTAATGGTTTAGATGTTCAGGTGTTCTGATCACATATTTACACTTTGACCAAAATAAAAAATGAACACGTCCTCAGATCTATAACTGTAAGTCTCCATATAAGATAAGAGATAAAGAAATCTTTATTTTCATTGTTGCAAGAACAATGAAAATCAGTTTAGCAGCAATTATTAAAGAAAGTGCAGAAAAGACAACTAAGGATTTATACTAAGCTATACATATGCATATACTTGCATAGAAATACACACACACACACACACACACACACACACACACACACACACACACACACACACACACATATATATATATATATATATATATATATATATATATATATATATATATATATATATATATATATATATATATACCTATATGTACACATATAGACACACATATATACATATAGCCTATGTACACCTGTACAGGGATCCCTCACTTTCCGCGATATGTATATGTGTATATAATATCAATAAATCTATATTCAATGCTATAAATGCTTATAATAACAAGCATTCAAAAATAATGCACGAGATGTATATAAAATATAAATACACACACACATACAGATGTGCATCTCACAACAATGTAAGTAGTTTTGATGGGAGGTTTTGGGTTGTTTTTTGTTTTGTGTTTGTTTGGGGTTTTTTTTTTTGTATAATTGTTTTTTGCATAATTGGCCTTGTTTTTGTGGCATTTTCCTTAACTTTTCCCTCTATTCTTCCTTCATTGTAAATTTTTTAAATTTGATGAATATTAAAAAAAATGTGATGCACTGAAGCCACATGAATTGAAGCGTGAAGTAGCGAGGGATCCCTGTATATATATTCATATTTTTACAGACTGTACATACATTCACATATACACACCTATTCACATCTACACACCTATTCACATATACACACCTATTCACATCTACACACCTATTCACATCTACACACCTATTCACATCTACACACCTATTCACATCTACACACCTATTCATATCTACACACCTATTCACATATACACACCTATTCACATCTACACACCTATTCACATCTACACACCTATTCACATCTACACACCTATTCATATCTACACACCTATTCACATATACACACCTATTCACATCTACACACCTATTCACATATACACACCTATTCACATCTACACACCTATTCACATCTACACACCTATTCACATCTACACACCTATTCACATCTACACACCTATTCATATCTACACACCTATTCACATATACACACCTATTCACATCTACACACCTATTCACATATACACACCTATTCATATCTACACACCTATTCACATATACACACCTATTCACATCTACACACCTATTCACATATACACACCTATTCATATCTACACACCTATTCACATATGCACACCTATTCACATCTACACACCTATTCACATATACACACCTATTCACATATACACACTTATTCACATCTACACACCTATTCACATATACACACCTATTCACATATACACACCTATTCACATATACACACCTATTCACATCTACACACCTATTCACATCTACACACCTATTCACATATACACACCTATTCACATCTACACACCTATTCACATCTACACACCTATTCACATCTACACACCTATTCACATATACACACCTATTCACATATACACACCTATTCATATCTACACACCTATTCACATATACACACCTATTCACATCTACACACCTATTCACATCTACACACCTATTCACATATACACACCTATTCCCATCTACACACCTATTCACATATACACACCTATTCATATCTACACACCTATTCACATATACACACCTATTCACATCTACACACCTATTCACATATACACACCTATTCACATATACACACCTATTCACATATACACACCTATTCACATCTACACACCTATTCACATATACACACCTATTCACATATACACACCTATTCACATCTACACACTTATTCACATATACACACCTATTCACATCTACACACCTATTCACATCTACACACCTATTCACATCTACACACCTATTCACATCTACACACCTATTCACATATACACACCTATTCACATCTACACACTTATTCACATATACACACCTATTCACATATACACACCTATGCACATCTACACACCTATTCACATCTACACACCTATTCACATCTACACACCTATTCACATCTACACACCTATTCACATCTACACACCTATTCACATCTACACACCTATTCACATCTACACACTTATTCACATATACACACCTATTCACATCTACACACCTATTCACATCTACACACCTATTCACATCTACACACCTATTTACATCTACACACCTATTCACATCTACACACCTATTCACATATACACACCTATTCACATCTACACACCTATTCACATCTACACACCTATTCACATATACACACCTATTCACATATACACACCTATTCACATCTACACACCTATTCACATCTACACACCTATTCACATCTACACACCTATTCACATCTACACACCTATTCACATATACACACCTATTCACATCTACACACCTATTCACATCTACACACCTATTTACATCTACACACCTATTCACATCTACACACCTATTCACATATACACACCTATTCACATCTACACACCTATTCACATCTACACACCTATTCACATCTACACACTTATTCACATCTACACACTTATTCACATCTACACACCTATTCACATATACACAGAAGGATGCAGAATATGTCAAAAGGCACATGATATACAGCGGGTAAGAAGTGGAGATTTAATCATGAGCTGCATGATGCTAAAATGCTATGGCGTTTGAGACCTGCTCTAAACATGAATATTGCACTGTCCAAGCAGACACTCTGAATGATGGTTATTTCGATCATAAACACTATATGTATATTTTATATTATCGAAAAGATATCTGAAGCACAGAGAACTAAAAGAGTTGAGTTGTGAAATGCTCGGCGAATCATTGTTGCCTGACCTTTAAACCTGCAAATTTTATTACTGACAAGGGTTCTCTGTTAGCCAGCATGTATGACTAAAGTGTATGCGGAGGAAACCTATAGTCCACCCCCACCCTGAAAATGATATACGTTCGCAATATAAACATTAAATCATATTGTCTATTGACTGTATCGACGATAGCCTTGTACAGTATTTTTGAATGCTGGCTAATGACATACAGTAATGTATTCTGAATAGGACGTGGTCTGATAAGGTCATGAAGGGATAATGAGACAAAGAGGACTTGGACAGACCCTCAGCTTCTGTTTCTCGTTCAGCAGATTGTTGTCCTCATCGCGCTCGAACAGAGTGACCAACACGTTCTTCAGCCAGTCTCGCATACGCAGGGGGAACTCAAGCAGCTCATTCTCAATGCAGGGTGCAATGTCTGGATTAAATGAAGACATACAAAGTCATTAAGGTGCTTCTTTGCATGCATAGTAAATGTTTTGACAGCCTGCATACTTAAATTATTCTTTATGAAACTGCAGCCGCTCCACTGGTGCGAAATATAGCATGATCTAGAACCGTAAGGCTGCGAAACGCATTAATGCTATTAAGTAATGTCAACACACATTGTCTTCAGTTCATGCGTGACGACGCAGCTCTGCTTCCTTGCACGGCTTTACCAGAGGAGCAGCTCCGTCTGGACCCTTCAGGCCAGAGAGTCAGGTAATTCTCCACACACACTTCCTGGTACACGTGTATAGGAGCGGATTTTCCTTGCTTTGTGAGGTGGAGTCGCACTGACTAGTCAGGACGTGCCCTTTATGCAAGGTTCTGAGTGAGGCAGGTCTAGAGCCTGGAGCTCATCAGACACTCGCGTGCAGATCTACACAGCTTTTATGGATGATGCTGTGACTAGATTCAATGCTAATCGTTCTCTATTATTAGGATATTGCCCAGATTTTTCTAATATTTCTACAATGGCATGTTCTTACATTTGCATGGTCCAATGTAGTCCAGATGCAGCTTGTGGCCCTTCTTGGTGCCCTCCAGAGCACACTTTGTGGCAAAGAAGTGGCAGGACGAGTCATAGGTCTTGTTGTCTGTGCCACAGACCTGTTGGATGTAAGGGAGGGCTGGTGAATTGAAGAGCATGGCAGGATTAAAACTGTTTTTAAAGATTTTGACATGTTTGGAAGAGGACCGGTCGTTTCCTTTTGTGCAGTATGGGTGTTTGTGGCAAACTGAAAATGTCTTGGCAGGAATTGGTGTCGTTCCGCTCCCTACGCCTCCTTGGCTATAGCCTTGTAAAGCTTTAAGAAATAGCAAAACTCACATGCTCAAACTCTCCGACTGGGGCAGGGCATGTCTGGGGATCCTGGCACACACACAGGGGCTCGTTGTTGTCATCTACCTCGCACACCTTGCCCTTCTTGCAATGATAGCTGAGGCAGGGATCTGGAGAAAGCAATGCAGAGAAAAAAAAATTTCTTCACTTTTCCACCTAAATTATGAGCAAATCTTCTCAAATACTTCTTTTTTTTTTTTTTCCCTGGTTAAGAATTTCATCCCAGTGAGACATACCATGTTGCCGATTTTCCAAAGCCACAGTCTAATGCACTCCATAATTATTGCTGGTCTAGTTTGGCCTTAAGTGCAGCCTATCATTAACACAGCTTTTATGAACTTGTTGCTATATAATTTCCTCATGATGTCATCGAGCACACAGACACAGCAACGGGAAACAGAATTTTATAAAGTAAGCCACTACCGGTCCATATGCTCTTTTAGCAGTGTTTTCACATCCACCTGGACTATTCAAGGAGCTGTGTCATGATTTTTATCCAAATTTAATTGACAAAAAGTTTTGAAAAAATACATAATTAATGTCCAAATTATTATTCAATTCATTCCTGAAGTGCCCTTGAGCAGGCCACTTAACCCTCAACTGCTCCCCGGGCACCCCCAAAGTGTGTGACACTGATTCTAGGTGATCTAGGTGTGTGTGTGTGTGTGTGTGTGTGTGTGTGTGTGTGTGTGTGTGTGTGTGTGTGTGTGTGTGTGTGTGTGTGTGCTCTCTTTGGATTGGTTAAATGCAAAGCCAATGGAAATGGATTACATGAACGTTTTGAAACCTTGTTGTGCCGAACTGTTTTCAGGGCTGTGTTTTAAATCCCAAGCAAATTTTATGTACATCAATTTTCATCAAAACAAATACAGTAATTAATGCACATTTTATATCACCATTAAATATATTTAGGCTATTTTCTTCAAATAATCACGACAACACTGCACCGTTAACTCCCATCATTAAGGTTCTTTAGGATTTTTATCTCACTTACTCTCTGCAGCCAAATCCTCCACAACCTCAATGGCTTCATCAAACTCGCCGGTCTCTATTTGAACTGGGTTGGATCCTACTTCTACCTGCTGGGTTATGACATAAAGACATTTTCATATGCATAAAATGAAAGATAATTTAATACTGGTCAGAAATATCCATTTGTTTTTTTATTTTCTTCACACAGAGTTTAATTTAAGTGAAGACACAGGGAAATATATGGTGGAATACAATAGGTTTTTAACGGGAAGATCAAGGAGTATTTAGGAGACCAGAACTGAATATCCTCATAAACATAATGGCTCAGTTCATGTGAACTTATTTTCTAAACCCCAGAAAACTGTTGGAGGAAAAAAAAAAACAACAATCTGCAGGATCTCGACGTGATGACTCTGTTTTATATCCAGATTTAATGGAAATTACCTCATCAATGACCAGCTCCTCTTCAGCCTGAAAAATAAACATACAGAGTAAAGTGTGTGTGTGTGTGTGTGTGTGTGTGTGTGTGAGAGAGAGAGAGAGAGAGAGAGAGAGAGAGAGAGAGAGATTTAAATGCTCACTTTTATGTAATTCCTAAAAGCTGACCTCAGAAACTTGGGTTTAATTTAATTAACTTAAGGTTATAAAAACAAATAAAAATCCAAATAAAACCACCGAATCATCACCTTCACATTTTATTAGTGAGGATGCTATGACTTTGAGTAGACATACATATTTGTTTGTCTAGCCTCGTAAGGATCAACCAATCACAATTTTAACACTAATAATTTGTGCAATACTACCGAAACCTAACCTTCATTTCAGCGAAGGAAAGATTTTCACCTGTATGTTTAAATGTGTACGTCTCATGAGGACCAGCCAACTGTTCCCACAAGAACAGAACCATTGGGTTCATTTCTTTACTCGTAGAGACATGCAGTTCCTACCCAATACAGTATATCAGACCTTACACACACACACACACACACACACACACACAACTTAAACATCTGTTGTTATGGGGACATTAATTGACATAATGAATTCATTAGCTGTTTACTTTGCCTTAAACATCATAACTAAATGCCCAAGTCTCATCCTATCCCTAAACTAAAGCTCATTCTAACCTGAATCTTAAACCCAACATTATAACCCTTAAGCAGCCTTTTGAAGAAAAGAGGACCAGTCAAAATTGTTTACTATGTAAAGCTGCTTCATGATATTGCTTGTAAAAAAGTGGTATACAAATAAAAAGAAATTAAATCAAATATTCCAGTCTTCAATATGTGGCAAATACAAGTGTCTCTATGTGTGTATGTGTTTATACATATCTATATATACACACACAGACACACACACACACACACACACACATATATATATATATATATATATATATATATATATATATACATATACATATATATATATATATATATATATATATATATATACATATACATATATACACACATACACACACACACACACACACACACACACACACACACACACACACACACACACACACACACACACAGTGGTACCTTCATTTATAAAATGTATCTGTTCGAGGACAAGCTCGTAACTTAAAATGTTTATTAGTTAAAACAAAAATTCCCATAGGAAATAATAGAGAGATTTTCCTTTTGGCTTTTCTCCTTTAATCAGGGGTCACCACAGCAAATGATTCACATGTTTGATTTGGCATCGATTTTTATGTCGGATGGCCTTCCTGACACAACCCTTTAGCAAGGGGCTGAAACACGCTGACGGCTTTGCAGCTCCTCTTGTCGAAAGTCAGCCATGGTTCTTTTACATGAACCTCTCACCATAAACAGTGAGAGACGTGGCCCGCCTTTGAGAACCCAGTTAGCAGCACTGGGGGAGACCGTGACAACCTTGTGGAGAGCAGGACTCGAACTCCCAACCTTAGGATCAGCGATCCAGCACCCTATACCACTAGACCATCAGACCACCACTGCCCACGCCCATAGGAAATACAGTGGTACCTCACATTACGAAAGTCTCACCAAACGAAAAAATGCAGGTTACGAAACGCATTTTCCTAAAATTTTTGTTACGAAAGCGTTTTTTTGTTTTTTTTTTACGAACGTTACGAAAGCGCCATCTTAAAAATTTGAACACGCCATTCAAACATTAAAACACGCCTTTCAAACAACATTCAAACAATGCACGAGCTGCCATCAATGACGTTCAAACATCCCGCCCCGCTGGCCTCCCATTGGCGAACAACTGAGCTGTCGTTCATGTCGCCTTCACTCGAGCGCCATCTTGGACAGCTCCACCAGACGCCATCTTGGACAGGGATCCCATTGGCTTGGAGAGATGACGCAGCTACCTCCCATTGCCTATTATAGAGTTGAACCTACCATGATGCTTTTCGTGTAAAGGACAGAGTTACTGTTGTTTTATGCTTTATTTCTTGACTCAGGCTTTTAACCTTCCATAAACATTTGTAAGATTATAACTCTGCTAACAAGACATGGTCAAAACACACACACGAAAAAAGGCTCTGGAACGGATTCATTTCACAAAGTGAGGTACCACTGTAATAGAAAACCAATTAATCCGTTCCAACCCCTCCCGAACTCATATAACCTGACACAAACACGTATATTTGACCTAATGTATTAAAGATAAACAAGTAAAAACAATAAATATTTCATAATAATAACACATGTACATTAACATTAATAATAATTAATAATAAAACAAGAATAAACAATAAGTCAACTAACCCTTCTGATCATCGACTGCGGCAAAGATGTGTGTGAAGGTGTCACTTGGGCAGGCATGAGGTGGGGCGTAATAGAGAAGGACGAGGAGAATTTTATGCCTGTGCACGCTACGAATACCAGCGAAGAAAGGCTCGTGGTGAGCTCCCACAAGGCCAGTGCTTCTCAAATAGTGGAGCTGATGCCAAGTGTGACAGGAGGAGGGGGGGTTAAGGTTAGGGGGGGGGGGGGTCACGTATGACCATGGGGAACATACTTTTTTATCATACTGTACTAGAATTATGTGTAATTGCAGACCCTTTACAGTAGGTGGCAGTGGTGCTCTCACTGTTTCCCTATGGTGTAGGGAAAAAGAACCGAGCAAACAATATGAAGTGCAGTAAACACTATTTATAGTCACGTGCAGAGCGCTGGGGGGATTTTTTTTTTTCTTCCCAATGGGGGCATCATAGAAAATAATTGAGAAGCACTGCACAGGATATTGTCAGAGGATGGAGCAATACACATGGAAGAACACAAGGCTAATAAGCCCAGAAAAGCCATTTCCCCAGCAGAGCTTGTAAGGCAAAATTTTGCTTGTTAGATGGGGCAGATTTTGGGTCGGATCAAAGCTTGTATCATGGAAAATTCATTATAACATTATAAAATACACTCGTAAGTCAAGGTACCACTGTATATATATATATATACACACACACACACACACACACACACACACACACACACACACACATTAGGAAAATAAATGAACTTACTGGGGCAGCCAGGGCCTTTCCAGCAAGGCACAAAAGGAAGACAAGCCACACCCTCATTTTAGGATTCAGCCTGCAAAAATACAAAGCAAAAGAACCGTCTTCATATCATTGTGACATATTACATATGTTCATCTCAATGATCTGGTTCCATTATCTGGAACTTGTTTCATGTATTTTCCATGAAAATTGTGGTTTTACCCTCATCACATATACAGTCATAACCAAACACATTAAAAACAACCGTACATACAGTATTGCCTTTCCAGTTCTGTGCTGTGCAGTCAATATGACTCACATTCACACAATATAGCTGCCTAGAGATTGCTTGTGCTAGATTGCTGATAAGATAAAAAGAGCATGCTTGCTCTTTTTGCTCTCTATGGGGCATTTATACATAAATGCGTCAGCATGCTTGACTCTCCCATATTGGGGTCCATAGCCAGGAGGTGTTTGAGTTTACAACACCGGGTTTGCTCTATTTGCTTCATTTTCAGGGAGATCCCTTAAAAAATGTGTACACAAGCATTCGCACAAGATACAAACTAAAAATGCATTCTAAGAATATAAATAAAACAGTCATAGGGCTCCTTTTAACACTACGGTCATTAAAAACATTTTGAATTCTTTTAATCCATTGCATTCAGCTTTCCTTCTCTATAATACTGTACAGTGTAATCGTTTTTAATTTCACTATGTCGTGGAGATCAGGGAAGGAAGGATTCATTGTTTAGTCTGGTTTGTCTCAAAGTTTCTCCCTGACATCATCTCATGGAAATTTCCCTCACCACTCTGAGTTCTTGCTTGCACAGTAGGATCCAAGTCTATATCCCGGACTTCTGTAAAGCTGTTTTGTGGTAATGTCTATTGTTAAAAGCACTTTCAAAACATTTCCTTTTGAAAGCTAGATCGTGTGTTTTTGAGATTTGGTTTGAATCTAAAAGATGCTAAAACCACCCGGGTCATAATAACAAGACCATAAGTTTCTACATGTCACGTCTCCGTTATCAATCAAAGCAACACTAGCCAATAATGAGTCTCTTCAAGCTTATGTATGCAGAAGAGTCCAGTTAGCCCTGGACTGGACTAGTTTCAAAAGTGTGGATTTTTTGAGGAAAGAAGAGAAGTGTACAAGCCTTCGTCCTTCCTGGGGTCAGCTGTTGTGTGCATTCCAACAGCTTATTGGTTTGAAAGCCATAACCCAAATGAACATGGCAGGGTGTCCATCTTATATGAGTAGGGCTGTCAGACCAATGGACTGTTGGAACATAGAGCCATCCATGGTAAGCAATTGGCAAATAACTATCCTTATAGAAAATGGGGTAAAAGAAAGGTGATTAAAAAGACTTTCATTTTATGGTTGGATGCTCAGATATGAGTCTTCTCCATTGTGCTCGTGGTATCAAATGATCATAGTTGCATGCTTTAAAAGTCTGAATTCATAACCTTTCTTGCAGCATTGAGAAGCTTTCTCATAGATTTACGATATGGCTGGTGGTGTAGCGAGCGCTCGTGATCAGGAGGTCATGAGTTCAAATCCCACTGAGACTCTCACTGTGTTAGGACCCCTGGGCAAGATCTTAACCACAAGTGTGCTTCTGTTGACCCAGCAGTATAAATGGGTGCCAGAAGAATATACTGGGAAGGTAACCTGCGATGGACTAGTGTCTCATCCGGGAGGAGCTGAACTCCTAGTCGCTTCACGCTACAGAAACCGGGGATAAGCACCGGCCTGACGAGCCGCTATGGTTCGGGTGTGAAAAGCCCACGGACTTTACCTTTTAGGTATCGTCTTTCAAGAAAGAAACTGAGACGGTGCAAGTGTTCTAAAGCTGTATGGTCACGACGCCACAAATCCTTTGTGGCAGTAATATTCAATCCTCCTCATATTTCAGTGCGAAAAAACAAACCCGGAATTAAAAATTCTTTCTCGAGGTTTATTTTTATAATAAATAAATAAATAAATAAAATCACTCAATTTCTTTCAGGTTATTCTGCTGCAGTGGACCAGGACCAGCCTTAGCAATCTCTTCGGTGGGTTATAAATGAAATGCATATCATGTTTAAAATTTTCACATATTACTTTGAAAGTAGAAACAGTTCAGGGTGCATTTATAGACATTTATTTATTTATTTGCTGCACCCTTGAAGAGATATCTATGATTTGGGTGTTGAGGTTTCATGGGGGGGGAAGAACCACATATTCTTCAAAATCTTTATGGATATGCAAAAGGATAGAACAGAGTAGAGGGGTATAAATGATTATTGTGTGTGTACATATATATATATATATATATATATATATATATATATATATATATATATATATATATAGAGAGAGAGAGAGAGAGAGAGAGAGAGAGAGCGAGAGAGAGGATTTTCTGAGCAGATCCTTCCATAGGAGAGTGCTCGATACTTTTTGGTAGAGCAAATAACAATAAAAATAAAAGAACCGGACAAAGACTTTCTATTGAAACTCCATTTATCACTACAGATCTGTTTCGAGGCGTGGTGGAACCATCCTCTCTCTTCAGGTGATTATAGAATATAGATTATAGATTATCTTCTTCTATAATCACCTGAAGAGAGAGGATGGTTTCACCACCCCTCGAAACAGATCTGTAGTGATAAATGGAGTTTCAATAGAAAGTCTTTGTCCTGTCCTTTTATTTTTAATATATATATATATATATATATATATATATATATATATATATATATATATATATATATATAAATAATGGAGAAAAACATTATAATCATGTGCTATATGTGATTTGAATATTGAAATGGGTAATTTCACCCAATGTGCATGTACTGGATATAATTGGAAGAACTGCAACATTCCTCGGGGGACATCGAGGCTTCTTGATTTACTTGGACTAACAGACGTTTCTGGTGCTTTGCTACAGACAGAGAAATTCTTGTTCCCTGAACAAAGAGTTCATAGCGTATCACACATTCTTTGGGGAAATGAGCGTGGTGGGACGCAATTCAAGATATGAATCCAGTTTTCTGGGCTTTGTCCTGTTCAGTTCTGAATATTACACACAGCCATTAAGTCAAGGATTAAAACGTTATAATTCTTCTGAATAATATCTGAGTAAGTAGCACAATCATATTATACGGTACCGAATAGCTCAGTAGGCTGCAGTGTGCAGGGAGTAGTCCATCATTAGTGTTTAATCTGATGAACACTTTGAGATTCAACACTCCTAATGTGTCTTGACAAGTCCTTTAAATGCAGAAGTTTGCTCTTGAGTTGATGTGGCACGATCTCATGTTTTTCCAAGCAGCTGCCGGGGAGGAAGATTTGCCAAATGGGACTTTTATTTTGACCTGACAGGTCGGCCAAAATCATAAAAAGCCCAAGCCAGGCCTCTTCCCCATCTGTTTTTGTTGGAAAGGGTAAAAGTGAGCTTCTGCTCAGGAACTGATGTCAGCCAGACATCTCTGATGGATTCAGTCATGGAAAAACACAGAGTTTGTCCTGCAAAGGTTGACGACTCGAAACAGGACAAACAAGGATCCTTCTCTCCCAGTGGCTCGGAGAGGAGGAATTGTCGCAACTTCCCTAGGAATACACTTTCCAATAAGAAAATTAAATAATTCACATCATCTGTAGTGTTTAGCTTGGAAGGTCTATTCTAGTCCCTTTGAGGGGCATTTGTACATAAATTTGCATGTTTATTTTCACAGATGAGGAGTAACGCTGTTTTTCTTTGGAACTACTTACGTAAGAGCAAAACAAGCTGTTTTATTTGGAAACTAGTGCTCATACTCAAACAGGCTTTAAATTAAATGGGTGGCAACAGCATAAAGGATTCCTGTTTTTGCACTCACTATTTGATTTGGAGGTTAGTTAGGTAAGCAAGCCGTGAGACGAAAACAGAGGCACAGTGCTTTGCCTTTTCAAAGGCACCATTTTCCCCCTTCGTGAGATCGAAATCGGGAAATACCTTCTGTTTTTCTAGAGTGACTCAAACAGGTGGTCTGAAAAAAAAAAGTGTATAGGTGAACCACTACAAATCCCAAAATACATGGAGTCGTTCCAATCCCACTGTCAGTGCAGTTTGGCTCAAAGAAAGACAAACACACCGGTTGATGCTCTCAACTAGAATCCGAAATAATTAGGACAGAATATTTCCTCCTGTTCTGTATTCATCATGGCCCCAAAACATCAACCCTAATTTTTAACCTCCTCAATAGGTGTTAATAGCCATAATTTGTTCCTAGTCCTGCATCAGTGAACTCGTAGCGTGGCGCAAGAGTTCAATTTCTGGAACAGGAAACCACTGAACAAGCCACCTGTCCATTAGTAGGTAATTACTGGGCTTCATCTGGATGATATTCAGTGCTGAGCATCGATGTCTCCAATGAGTATGCAGAGCAGAACACTTGCCAGCAAGGCAGCTGGGCAGAAACAAACAAACAAACAAACAAACAAACAAACAAAACAAAAAACATCCAACCAGACAAAAGCCAGGATGGTTTCTGAAGTACGAATAAAGACCACAGGTAGCATGGCAGGTCTCCCTCCAAAAACAACCAAAGTTGTTTCCTGAGTATTTTGAAGATAAAGGATGTGTTTCTCTCTCTCTCTCTCTCTCTCTCTCTCTGTTAGATCGTCTACTAAGCCTCCATTTCACTGCAGTTGTCACGAGAATAAAAGTAGGCTTTGCTGTAAATCCCTGAGTTGCTAGAAATGAACATACTGATCCCTGTGAGCTCAGACACAGACAAAAGGGAGTCAGAGAAGAGCAATGGAATCCCTGTACCCACCCACCAAAAAAAAAAACAAAAAAAAAAAACGGTGGGACATTAAAATTGTGATTTGACACGCTTGTCAAATTCATGCCATGAGGTACGGCTGTGAAATCTGTGGAAATTGGAAAAATTCCAATTCCATCATTTGAAAATCATGCTATGAGGGGATTTGATGCCCCAAATTAAGACTTCAAGATTTTGTCGATGAAGCAATTGAGACACAGTCAGAAAGAAAACCCGTGTCCCTGATTTGATTGTTTGTTTACTCGTTTTATCTAGTCCCTGCCCCTAGCTTCAACTTTCCAACTTTCCAAAGTAGTCGACATGTATTTTGCAGTCTGCCCCCATGCCATGGGACAGGTTCTCCCTTCAGGGATTATAAACCCGAATCCGTCTTTTCTTTAATCTGGAATTCTATTTACTGCAGGCATGAAGGAGCAGACATCAAGCCAAGCTGTTACTTGCTGTTGCAGCCCGAACACAAACCTTTACACTCACATGTCAGTGTAACCCGAGTGAATAGGTTGAAGCGGCATGTGGAAAGTCTTGTCCTCAGGCACAATAGCTTCATCACACAAGATTTCAGATGTTTCATTTCTAATCCTCTCTCGTCTGCAGCCTGGTCACGGCTTACAAATGATCACTAATATGAAGTGATATACAGATGCGCTGATTCCCCGGCGACTTTAAATTCTACCTCTTTTAGTTCCAGATTTTTAATTTATAGTCTGAAGAAAAAGCTTTGACACTGATGGATAAAATATATATTTTTTCAATTTTAAATGATTTCTTCGTGATGTTTCTGTCCAGGAATCTAAAACGAGTCTCGTGTTTTTCATCAAATAATAAATGAATCATCAGACAGGCCATCCAGCAGATGTGGACATTCGGTTTGTTCTCACAGCATTGTTGTTTGTCAAGGGAATTGACATCTGTATAATTTTAACAGCTGGCGAGAATGGTCCTGGCAACTTGCATTCTTTTGGATGGGAGTAACTTGGAGGGGAGGGATGTGAAAACTGACCTGCGTTCTCTCCCGTGGTCTTCTCTCAGGCTTTGTACTCGTTTTCTCCTTCCCTATTTTCCTCCCAAATCAGTCACCCCCTCACCCTCCCACCCACCCACCCACACACACACACACACACACACACACACCCTCCCATTGCCGATGTGGCACACAATACTTTTACACTGCACTTGCTCCATAGTTGGGTATCAACAACAGATTCAAATGTTCTCAGTTCTGGCTAATAGTTTATTCAAATGTCCCTGAATAATCATTTTAAAATGGAGAGATTGTATTTTAATGCAAAACCACAAATGAAGTTCACAGACATAGAACATGGTCATGTAGTCTATTACTTATTTGCTGGTCATTTTAAAATAATCTATGAAGATATATCAAAAATATTTGTCTAATACTGTATATTTAATTTGCATACAAAAGTGTGAAACAAAGCATCAAAGCAGTGATGTCAAAAGGTCTATATTTCTTTTTCTCAAGTTTAAAAAAAAAAAAAGAAAAGAAGAAGAGAAATTTTGAAGCATGTGTAAGAACCTGTGATTCAGCAAAGGATGGAGTGAGTGATCTTACCTTCACCTCAGCAAGCAGGCAAGCCAAGGCAGTCGTCAGCTGGAGCAGGGGTTTGAAACTATCTAGCAGCAGCACAACTTTACACAGAAAACATTTGCAGAGGGACGGCCCAGTCAAGCCCCCCCTTTCCGGCCTGGAGTGGGACGGCCCACTGTTTAACTCTGTGTAGCCAGTTGAAACTCCAGCAAAGTCACACTGAGCATAACTGCTGTGCATGTGTAAAGTTTAAACATACATTCTGATTTAGTGAAATACATCTTCTACTAAATGAAAATGCAGGTATGCATATGTATTTAATACAACATATACTGAACTAAATCAAAATGCAATAAAAACTAATGCAATAATAATAGTCATTTTTGCTTAAAATACACGATCCCTCGCTAGTTCACACTTCAATTCATGCGGCTTCAGTGCATCTCGGTTTTTTATAAATATTCATTGAATTTAAAAAAAATAAAATTAAGGAAGAATAGGAGAAAAATTTCAGGAAAATGCCACAAAAACAAGGCCAATTATGCAAAAAACAAAAAAACAAAAACAAAAACCAACCCAAAACCCCCCATCAAAACGACTTACATTTTTATGTGAGATGCACATCTGTATATATCAATAAATACAAATTCGGTTGGGGGCAGTGGTGGTCTAGTGGTATAGGGCGCTGGATCGCTGAGCCAAAGGCTGGGGGTTCGAGTCCCACTCTGCACAAGGTTGTCACTGTCCCCCCCAGTGCCACTAACTGGGTTATCAAAGGCCGGTCATGTCTCTCACTGTCTATGGTGTGAGGCATGTAAAAGAACCATTGCTGACTTTCGACAAGAGTAGGCTGCAAAGCCGTCGGCGTGTTTCCGCCCTGCGATGGCCTGGCGAGCTGTCCAGGGTGTACTCTGCCCTCGCCCGAAGTTGGCTGGGATGGGCGCCAGTCTCCCCGCGACCCAAGTTAGGATTAAGCGGGTACAGAAAATGAACTGATGATGATGATGACAAATTTGGTTGATCCTACTTCATGGAATTCGGCGGTGACAGGGGGCTTTCGGGCCCAATTAACTGCGGAAAGTGAAGGATCCCTGTATATTGTTTTGCAAAATTGCAAGAGCTGTAGGAAGGACTTCACTGACCTCTTTGTTTCTTGACTGAATTGTTAGTCATAAATAGCCTTCCTGTAATTAACATGTTGCCTCAAATCCTGGTGTTTTACTGTCATTTTGTGTATGGATCGTATCTTATCAGGGGAACATGGGTGGTCTAGTGAATAGGGCGCAGGATCGCTGATCCTAAGGTTGGGGGTTCGAGTCCCCACAAGGTTGTCACTGCCCCCCCCCATTGTAGCTAACTGGGTTATCAAAGGCGGGCCATGTCTGTCACTGTCTATGGTGAGAGGTTGATGTAAAAGAACCATTGCTGACTTTCGTAAAGAGGAGCTGCAAAGCCGTCAGCGTGTTTCTGTCCCTTGCGAAAAGGGTTGTGACAGGAAGGGCATCCGGCGTAAAAACCTCTGCCAAATCAAATGTGCGAATCAGATGATTCACTGTGGCGACTCCTGAGTAAAAGGGAAAAAGCCGAAAGAGAAGAAGAAGATTCCTTGAAAAAAATAAAGGCTATCTAATATTTTTATTAACGAGCCAAGTACTGCATGTCTTTGCTAATCTACTTTTCTGTTCGGCTTTTTCCCTTTTTCAGGTGATTCATCTGATTTGCTTGTTGGATTTGGCATAGGTTTTTACGTCAGATGCCCTTCCTGACACAACCCTTTAGCAAGGGGCAGAAACACGCTGACGGCTATACAGTCTACTCTTGATTGATTGATTTTATTTGATTTCAACATTTGCAAATAATATGCATACATATACAGTAGTGCAATATTTCAGTCAGTAATAATTTATACCGGACAATAGTTTAAAATTTGGGGTTTCTTAGATGGCATAAAAAGCAAAAATTATTTGTACAAAGCTTACAACAATATATTACGAATAAATAAAGTAAACTGATAAATTATCTGCCTTACTTATATAAAATGAGGTTTTCAAGTATAGAAAACCAACATAAAATATAAAGTATATAAAAATAAAATAATAAGACTAGATAAGAAGAAGTATAGACAATACGTAAAATAAAAATTTGGTGACAACTAGTTATACAAATGTAGAATAACAAATACAATAAAAATAAATAAATAAATAAAAATACCCTGGATAAGTGTAATTGAAATCCCAATATATATATATATATATATATATAGCCCATAAAGTTTGGTAAAACTTATTTCAAATGGGTCCTTACAATTACAAAAAAAAAAAGTTACACTGAAAAAGAGCTTATTTAAGATAAAAGATATAGTATAATACGATACAAAGTTAGTGTGACACCAGGAACATTCAGTCGGTATGATGATACAGATGAGGTTTATTGTACGCAGGGAAGGCACGAGGGTACGGAAAAATCGTAGTCACTGTAGAGGTGAGGGGGAAACATGAAAACCAAAATTACTAAAGGAAACTTCAGAGCGGGAACTGGTCAAGCACACAGCTGAGAACCAGGAGCCAGAGAGATCACTGGGAAACAGGATTGCAAAGAGGGACACTCTTCCAGCGCTGGAAGGAGCATGCCGCTCATCTTTATAGCCCGGTGATGGCTGAGTGGAATCAGGTGTGTGCTCCGGTCTCCGCCTGCGTGCGACAGCCACACCCCTCACCAGCCCCTGCAGTGCATACAGAGAGAGAAGAGAGTTAAAAGCCGCCAAATTCAGAGCCACTCTCAACACAGACCATAACAGTTAGACGATAGTCACTTATTAAATTATGGAAATAGAACTGAAGATTTATGCTCTTCTCTGGCTTTATTATCTAAATATTTTTTACTGATTTTTTGAAGATATTTAAAGATAGATTTGACTGAACATTCGGAGGCAGACGGTGTTTCTTTTACAGGCCTCTCACCATAGACAATGAGAGACACGGCCAGCCTTTGATAACCCAGTTCGCTGCATTGGGCGGGGGGGGGGGGGGGGCAGCGCCCTGTACCACCAGGCCACTACTGCCCTGATGGCTTTACTAATGTCACACTTTAATTTACTTCTTTGGAATGATTCATTCTTAAATCAAGATAAATTATTTGTCAAGACAATTATAAAATACACCATTTTGCGCATGTCTATATTAACCAGCCCCCTTTCCAGAAAGGCTGGGGGTATTTTTTCAAAATGTAACAAGATGTAAATTTTCTTCATTCATGTTAACTTTTATTTGAAGTGACTCCAAAATAATAAAAAAAAAAGAATATAAATATTTTTACTGACTAACTTATTTGGGTTTTGTTAATATAAACAAAATTAGAATCTGATGCTTAAAACCCACTTGACAAAATTTGGGACAGAGGTATGTTTGCACTTGTTACATCACATTTCCTTTTCATTACACTTTTTCATTATTTAGAAACTGACGATACCAAATGATGCAGTTTTACAATTTTATTTTTCAATTTTGGCTTGAGATGGAATTCAGATGCTCGGCAATTTCCTGGTTGCATCTTGTCCCCATGATGCGTCCCGTATTTTTGACAGATCAGTACTGGCAACAGGCCAATCAAACCCATATTCTTTGTGTCCACAAAGCCACGCTGTTGTTGCTAGTGCTGAATGAGGCCTGGTTTTGACCTGTTGAAATGTGAATATACTTCCCAAACATGGATGTTGCCTTAATGGCAACATATTTGTCTCTAAAATACCAATAAATGTTTCTGCTTCAATTATATTTTTAGGCACGTAAAACTCACCCATACTGTGGGTACTGATACACAAAAATCATAGATTCTAGCTTTTGCACAATTCTCTGATAACAATTGAACTGTCATTTTTATCTTTGTTCTGGACAACTACATCCATTTTTCTGGAAATTAAACTGATATGTGGACTCCTTTGTCCATGTGTTCAACTCTCATTTGTTCCAACATCTCAGGCAGTGCCATCTGAGGGCTCAAAGGTAAGGTGAAGGTTGTTTTCAACCTTGTCATTTACTATATAAGAAGTGTCTGAACTCCTTGAATCTTTTCATAGTACTAAGTACTGTAGATGTTGAAAGACCTAAATTCTTTTAATTTTGCATTTATCAATGTTCCTCTTTGAAATGGATAACAATTCTCTCAACATTTTATCAAAAAGGTGTGAGCCATGGCCCATCACCCCAAACACTGAGCTTTTGGTGGATGTTTTGGTTTTCCATTAAGGATATCTCACCTGCTACTGATTTACCTGTTACTTGAATATTCTTGCATATATAACTTGGAAAGTGAGGAATCCCTGTATTTTTAAATATTTGATTTGTGTAATATATTTTTTTTTTACCATAGCAATAACAGTATATGAGGAACATCTCTGAATGGAACACAGTGGTGTAGTGGTCAGCACTTCTGTCACAAAATAAGTCGCTTCCCCAGTGAGGGTGTTCCTGTGTGGAGTTTGCATGTTCCCCCCTTGATTGTGTAGGTTTACTTTGGGTGCACTGGTTTCTTCCCACAGTCCAAAGACTTGCTCATTAGGCTAAATGGATGTTCTTGATTGCTCCTAGGTGTGAAGCTATGAGAGGCTGTGTTTGTTTTTGCCCAGAAATGATCTGGCAAACATCTAACACTGAGTATCCATGTAACCATCATTTAGGTCATTTTTAAGAAAACTCAGTGGTCTGCCTGTGTGTGTTTTGTGCAGAGTATGAACATTGAATTAAATTATTACTATATATATATATATATATATATATATATACTATTAATATATAAATAAATTATACACCTTATAATGACAATAAATATAAATATATATAAATACTATCGAACAAACCTTATAAATAACAAATCCACGGCCATGTCGAGAAGGAAAATCACTGGCGACACTGGTGCTTGGTTGAGGCTCGTCAGCGCCTCCAGAGCCTTTGCTTTAGTACGTATCATGCTAGTGTCCGAACTCACAGGCATTTAATTCTCTCTCCTCATACACTGCATGTGCTGGTGAGGGGCGTGGCTGTTACCCGCAAGCGAAATCCAGAGAGTGCACCTGAATTCACTCAGCCAAGAGCTATAAATAGCTCCGTGCTGGACCAGTTTCCGTGTTGATAATCTCCCAGTGATTTTGGTTTTTGTTTTTCCCTCAAGACTACGGTGAACATGATTTTTCCCACACCCCAGTGCTTCCCCTGAGCTCAATAAAAGTCATTGTTTCATGAGGGAGGAAAGGTGTGTTGGGTGCTGGGAAATATGGTCTCGACCAGTCAGCTAGCTGGATTCACAGCCAATCAGATAACATTCAAATCAAGCAGGAGAACAGAGCATGTTGGGTAGAGTAGTTGAATGTACATGTAGTGGCGTATTGCTCGTGAATTTTGTGTAATCTTTCATTTTTCCCCGTGATATTGTGGGAACATGATGTAGACAACGCGAAGTGGCGGGGGATTACTGTATATATATATATATATATATATATATATATATATATATATATATATATATACTGTACACATTTTTTTTTTAAATCAGTCAAATTAATTTTTTGTCTTGTAGTGTAAACTTTAATATGCTATGAAAAAGTGACTTGACTGTGGGGACTGTGCGTTATTTATTTATTTTTTTTCAGGGAAAAGTAATCTTATCTGCCTTTTCATACAATTTATAGCATTCCTTCTTCAGACAAGACTCAAAGACTCTCTGCTTTGGATTGCTAATGTCTGTCCTCTCTGTATGCGCTGAGGAGTAATGTTGGGAAACATCTGGATGTGAAAAAAAAGCTGGAAAAAAGTACTAGCTATGCAACGTGGCATTTTCCATTCTGGCTGCAGCAGACACCAAAAGTCAGTACAGTTCAAACCATGGAGAAGATGTAATTACTCACGTCTCCCAAGCTGCAGACGTGGCATTGTCTACAATGGTCTAACAAGTCTTTACATGGCTATAGACTCAGGGGAACTCAACAAACCAACCCTCCCTCTTCCATCATACAATTACAATTAAGCCTAATTATACCTGCTACCATATACAGATTGCAGGAATAAGCACTTAAGCTGTGTGAGGTTAAAACAAAAGGACACCATTTGGTGTTTGCTCTTTAGATATCCTCAAAATATGATTATATTTCCTTGTATAGATGAAGTTTTTGTGGAATCCGCTTGTTGCATCACTGTTGAGGGGGCTTGATTTATTTGGAATGTAGCCCCTTCCAGGCCAGTTTATGGGAAATACCTCTCTGGTGGCTCATGTGAGCATAGTTAGATTCTGATTCATGCAGCAAATGGTACGATGTCAACCACCGTTTCCTCCCCAAACTCTTAAAAGGATCACCACCTCAGCTGAATAAGGCTACTATTCATTCTGGTTCCTGTTTTTTTTGCCTCTGTGTAAACTCTGGGCACCCTGAAACCCTGAAATAGCAAATAACCCAATATTAACATGGGAGCAGAATAAACCATAACACCTGGGATTATAGTGTTGATAAACCAGCCTTACTGTGCCTCTGTTTGCTAAATATCTATATAGCTTCATCTTGATCTTTGCGAGATTCATAATATTAAACCCTGGTCTCAAGAAAGAATTCTTCATTGAGAGTCGGTCAGAGTAATGAAATGTGCATATATATATATATATATATATATATATATATATATATATATATATATATATATATATATATATATATATATATACACAGGGATCCCTCGCTACTTCACGCTTCAATTCATGCGGCTTATTAAAAAAACTAAGTGGAGTGGAGGTGCCATTACACTTAATTCTCATACACAATTCCAGAAAAGCATGTTCCCCAGAGTCATACGCGCTCCCCCCAGCATCACCCCCCCCCCCCTCCTGAATCATATCTTCACTATTTGAGAAGCACTGACCTAGAAAAAATCCACATAAGCAAAGGAAGAGCATGCAAACACCATATAGAAACACCCTCACTGGACCTGCGACTGGGATATACTAACCACTTCAAACTATGTAGCCCTGCACCCCCATATTTGATAGTTTACTGTAAAATGAATCCCCAGAAAACATTTCATAACCTTTTTTGGTAAAAAGTAAAAAAAAAAAAAAAAAAAAAACAGTAGAAGGCGGACAATGTCTGTCTCACAGGATGCCTGTCTGCTGTTCATGGAGAAAAACTCAAGCCGACCCTCATCCTTTCCTTCTTTCACTTATTGTCCTGTGAGCACTGACAGCAGCAAAAATGAAAACATCTGGAGAATCCATCAAAGCAGAGAATAATGACTAAGAGCCAGATGGAGGATACGAGCAAAATAGTGAGCGTGGCGGGTTTTCGTTGTCGGTAGCTTTCTCCTGCAGCTGTTAAGTGGGTGTAATAGCAGCAGGGCAGCACTTTGTTGAAAAAGAAGAGTGGATGAGTGGCACGTTGACTGTAAATGCAAGAACCTTGGTGTTGCAGAGGAGGGAACGTGTACAGCAGTTATGCCTTGTACATTCTGTTTTATCAAATTGGCCACCTGCTTTAAGTTAAAGTCCAGAGTATGTCTGAATACAAGAAGAAATATTGAGAGCAGACTTGTGCAAGGAAAGCATTGCAATGTTGGTATCATCAGAGGTTTTTAGGAATCGATATGAGGTAATATTTTACAATTTTGGTTTGAAATAATTTTGTCGGCTCATATTTGAGATGAAGTTTTAGTTTAGATGACTAAATGATTCCCCTCAGTGCAGCTAAACTGGGTAATCAATGGCCTTTCGTCAAGAGTGGGCTGCATGGCCGTCAGCGTATTTCTGTCCTGCGATGGCCTGGTGAGCTCTCCAGGATGTACTCTGCCTTCATCTAGAGTCAACAGAGATGGGCGCCAGCCTCCCAGCCTCCCACATGACCTTAATTAGGTCAAAAAATTAATCAAAGTGGTTCAGAAAATGAATGAATGAATGACACAAAACACAAAACAAAAAACAACCCAAAATCTCCCATCAAAACTACTTACATTGTTGTGTGTGCACGCACATCTGCATGTCTGTATGAGTGTGTGTATTTATATTTTATTTACATCTTATGCATTATTTTTGGATGTTTAATTGTTATCATAAGCATTTATAGTGTTGAATATGTCTGTACTGATATTATATACACATATATATGCACGTATACGACAAGTCAGGGGGGGGGGGTCCTACTTCGCAGATTTTGATGGTCGCGTGGGGATCTCGGTCAAAATTAACCGCAGAAAGTGAGGGATCCCTGTATAACTCTTCATTGGGCACAGTGGCTCAGTGGTTAGCATTGACACATCACAGCTAAACGGTTGGGGGGTTCGAGTCTCAGCCACGGACCGTTCTGTATGGAATGCACATGTTCATCCGATGCTTATATGGGTTTCCTCCCATAGTCCAAAGGCACCCACATTCAGGCAACTGGCTGCTCAAAACTCTAAATGGATATGAATGTGATTGGTGGTGTCTGTGCTAGCTCTGCACTAGTTCACCTAAAGACAAGTAGGACGAGGACAATTAGGACCCCTTGCAACACTGACGGATAAGCAGTACTGGATACATGAATGTCATTCTTCCTGATCTTCTTCTTTCTTCTTTTTCTTTCGGCTGTTCCCTTTTTTCTCAGGGGTCGCCACAGCAAATCATCACATGTTTGATTTGGTACAGGCCTTTGGTAACCCAGTTAGCTGTACTGTTGGGGGGGAGGGGTGTCAGTGACAACCTTGTGGAGAGTAGGACTTGAACCCCCAACCTTAACATAAGCGATCCAGCACCTTTTACCGCCAGCCCACCTCTGCCCTGAATATCATTCTTCCTGATCCGCATGTGAATTTGAAAGGGTTACACACTATGGCAGGAATACACGGTTTCCAATTTACCAGATATACAAAATGTGTTTTTATGATTACTGTACAATGTTTAGATGTGGTAGTACGTTGACATGGTGGTTCGCACGTCTGTCTCACAGCAGGAAGTCGCATACTCGGTGAAGATGTTTCTGGGTGGAGTTTGAATGCTACCCCTGTGCTTGCATGGCTTTCCTCAGATAATCCAGTTTCCTCCAACAGTCCAGGTAGCCGTACACTTTAGGCTAATTATCTGTTCCAAATTGCTTCTACCTGTGAATGTAAGTATGAATACATAATCCATGATGGGCTGACAAGCTGTTCAGGGTGTTTGCCAATGTCAGCTATGATAGGCTCCAGCCTCCTTCTGACCATAATAGGATTAAGTAGTTCAGCCAATGAGAGTGATGGGAATGTGACACTATGATACATAGTCTAAAATATCATCAGTAATTTTGTCTACCTATTGAGAGATATTTCGTTTATTTTTATTTTCAAACTACAGTACAGTATTTTATTTATTATTAAAGTTTGGGGAAGGTTGGGGGCCCATCCCAGCCAACTCGGGTTTGTTAACCCACTGCAAAGCCAACACACACACACATCCATTGACAGTCACATTCACAGCAAAGAGGTAAACGAGAATACCCGGGTAGTGTAATGAGCATGTCTTTGCACCGTGGAAGGAAGCCAGAACCCCCTGAAGAAATTCCGCACACACATGGCAAAGGGTCCGCAAACTCCACACAGAAACCTTAACTCGGGACCTTCCTGCTGTAAGGCAGATGTGATAACTACGACCTCACTCTACCATCCTGACTGATATTTAAATGATATAATTTTGAATATCGTGTGATGTTATAAAGAAAAAAATCATGACCTTTGGTTGATGGAAACCCTGAAGGGCGAATACCTGAATACCGTACTTAAAACTGAAGCTTTTCATACTGTGGAGAATGAAGTGCACTGTGTGATAGACACGATGGCGTCTCTATTGCATGAATGCACTTGCCTCTGCCTGTACGGCATATTTGCATACAAACTCCAGCCTGATCACCTAAAAAATGAAGGACGTTTTATAAATGTTTATCAGCAGCAGGCTGATCATCTCACATGTTCTCTCACAATTCCAGCAACAAAGTGGAGTCTGACACCAAAACTAAAGGATCAGTGCACTCAGTTTGTCATGTCATATCCTTAAAGTTCAGCTCATTAAACTAAAGTATTCTCTCGGTTGTGTTAGGGTTTGTTGGACAGTTTGTATATACTTTCCCTTGAAAAATGGGAATATTGACCTTTATTATATCTAATGTGGGGGCAGTGGTGGCCTAGTGGTATAGGGCGCAGGATCGCTCATCCTAAAACAGGGTTGTCACCCCCCCACACACCAACCCACCCCACCCCCCCAGTGCAGCTAACTGGGTTATCAAAGGCCGGCCATGTCTGTCACTGTCTATGGTGAGAGGTTGATGTAAAAGAACCATTGCTGCCTTTCGTAAAGAGGAGCTGCAAAGCCGGCAACGTGTTTCTGCCCCTTGCTAAAGGGTTGTGTCCGGAAGGGCATCCGACGTAAAAAAAAAAAACTGTGCCAAATCAAATATGCGAATCAGATGATTCGCTGTGGCGACGCCTGAAAAAGGGAATAAGCTGAAAGGAAACTACAGTACTACATTATATCTAATGTGGAGCAGATGTAGCAGACAATTACAGTAGCAATAATAAAACAATCTGTTAAAAGTGAGAGTAATTAAAATACAGTACAGTATATAGCACGCGGCGGCATGGTGGCGTAGTGGTTAGCACGTTCACCTCACAGCAAGAAGGCTTGGGTTCGATTCCCGGCCTGGGTGTTTCTGTGCGGAGTTTGCATGTTCTTCCCGTGGTCGCATGGGTTTCCTCTGGGTAGTCCAGTTTCCTCCCACGGGCCAAAAACATGCACAGTAGGCTAATTGGCTGTTCTAAATTGCCCATATGTTTGCATTGTGCAGAAGGCAATGGCAAAACCATGCACTATTGTTGACAAGAAAGCCTCCATGAAGATGATAATCAAGGTGTTATCCTTCATGGCAGGTCGCCAAGAGGCGTCCTACAACTCGGAAGGTACCAGACCAGACCATATAGCACACGGGTGGCATGGTAGTGGTTTGTAAATGGTTCTAACAGCAAGCAGATGCTGGGTTTGAGTCCCGGGCCTGGGCTTGGGCCTTTCTGCGTGCAGTATAACTGTTCTTCCATGGTTGCATGGGTTTCGTTCGAGTACTCCGGTCTCCTTCCACAGTCCAAAGACGTGCACACTACAATAACTGGCTGCTCCAAATTGCCCCAATGTGCAAATTTGAATGGATGCGTTTGTTTTGCCCTGTGATAGTCTGGTTGTTCAGAGTCAACCTCACCTTCACCCAGTGTCACCTGACATGGGCTTCGCCACAATGGTGGGATATAAAGCAGTTCCGGCAAATGAGCCATTCGAGGTGAACATCATTTTCAAGAAGCATTAAAGAATGTTCATATTTCCTGGGGGTGTTTCAAGACTCTTCCTTTCAAGTTCTTATTCTTGGAATAAGTTGGAAGCCCAACTTTGATCACATGATAGCCGTGACACAGACAGATAGGATAGAGTGATTAAAAAAATCGACAGTGTTCTCTCTGTTCAAAGATGGAGTGCTGATTACTATTGAAAAGAGGGAAGTCTAAACAGGAATCTCTTGAGTCTATGGCTCATTGAAATGCACTGATTTAATCACAGTGTCATTGCCAAACCTTTTATTTACAATCTACTTCTTTTCCTTTCAACTGTTCCCTTCAGGGGACGCCACAGCAAATCATCTGCCTCCATCTCACCCTGTCCTCTGCATCTTCTTCTCTTACACCAACTACCTTCATGTCCTCCTTCACCACATCCATAAATCTCCTCTATGGTCTTCCTCTAGGCCTTCTGCCTGGTAGTTCCAATATCAGCATCCTACTACCAATATACTCACTATTTATTTTATTTACAATATACCTTATATATAAAAAAATAATCTTTGGGACTCAGACATTTTATACTGTCAAGCATTAGACGGTGTTTTTTTTTTTTTTTTTTTTTTTTTAATTTATGACTTTTTAATGTATTTTTTTTTAATATATTTTACATTATGTTAAACATTTTAACTTTTATGTTTACATTTTTCTGTCTGCATTTTCACTCAGGTTGGAATGATGTTGTCCTTATCAAGGCAGGTACAACCTGTCCTTTCATTCTGACAAAATACAGGAAACGCAAGAGGAAATAGTATTCTGTTTGGCTACACACTGCTACCTGCTGGTGAGACGAGGTGGGTCTTTTCAGCAGACTGAATATCAAGGATAGCTTTCTGAAATCCCATTCATTTCTCTTTGCATTGAATTTATATATGTCTCAAATTGTAGTGATAAAAATGGCAAATTCACTCTCAACTTGTCCACCAATTAATTATCTTAAAAGTTTGCCGACCCACTCAGCATAATCAGATCACGTTATATGTCCCTGAAAAGACTGTGCATTATGTGTATACAATATACGCTCATCAGCTACATCATTAAAAACAACATCAATAATCAAAACAACATCAACAACAGTTTGTAAAGTCACTTCGATCCTTATCTTTCCAACACATCATCTTTAAGAATTGACCCAGCCAAAAATATCCGTAGTTTCATATCGGAAACTAGAGTAACTTTTCGGAAACTACATTGACTTGTAGAAAATTATAGTCACTGTTTGTTGCATATAGGTAACCTATAGGTATAGGCTATAGGTATAGGTTACTATTGTTTCTTATAAAAACAAATAAAAACCTTATAGGCATTGATTGATTGAGGCATTCTGTCATATAAAACTGTTTTCTCATACAACTAGTTAAATATATAACTCATGCAGAAATGTCTGTTGGGTTTTTACCCCCGAGGCATAGTGGCTCACCAGGCCGGTGCTTATCCCCGGTTTCTGTAGCGTGAAGCAACTAGGATTTCACTTCCTCCTGGATGTGACGCGAGTCCATCGCGGGTTACCTTCCCAGTATATTTTTACTGGTGCCCATTTATACTGTTGGGTGAACAGAGGCACACTTGTGATTGAGACCTTGCCCAGGGCTCTTAGTACAGTGGGGGTCTAACTGGGATTTGAACACACAACCTCCCGATGATGAGCCCAGCACCCAAACCACTTTGCCACCGGCCCACCAGAAATGCACATGCCAGTATTTCAATAGTATTGTTACACAGGGGCATAACTAAAAGTGACTCACTAGGGGGTGCTGACTTGTATTGCTTGACAAAATTCCTGTTATGCAGAAAAGATGTCATGCAAACAAAGGAAAAAAAGAAAGAAACAATATCGGGGCTTCTGTTCCCTACAATGTGTAAATTTTTCCACCTGACAATCCAGTCCTTAAACTCTTGTTTATACAATTTATTATAATTAATTTAAAGTAATTATACTAGTATGTATGTGTAATGTTGTGAGCTTCCCAACAAAAAGTGCAACCCCCTCACCCCACCTCCCACCCCTGTAGATTTGCACATGATTTGAAACATAATTATATGCGTGTAGAACGGGTGCTGTACGCGGTTTGATTGTTCTGACAGTGCGTAATTCTCTCGTAAGAACTTATTGGTGTGAGTTTGGGCCCACCATGTCGAGGCTTGGCATGTCTTACCTTTAAGCAAGGTCGTTACTGGTGAACCGGGGATTTAGTTCAGTTGGTAGAGCGTCCGCTTTATCCTCCGGTAGGTCGGAGTTCGAATCCGGCCACGTCATACCATAAGACGTTAAAATTTGGCAGTTGTTGCTTCCTGCTTGGCGCTCAGCATCAAAAGGATAGAACAACGCAATAACTGGCGCTGCACAGTGGCGACAGGTGCCTAGCGCACAAAGCAAATTTCAATGTATGTAATGTACTTTGACAATAAAGAGTTGTTGTGTAACTTTTCTTCTTTTCTGAACTGCTTAATCCTTAATTAGGATGATGGGCAGGCTGGGATAAACAGAGGATAAGAAAGCAGATTCCAGAGCGAGAGTGGGGGCAGAAAATAAACTATATAAAAGGCATGCTTGCATTTATGATGTTAATTGCTTCACCTAAAATACAACACTTGTATTTTAAACAAAAATATATTTTTTGACAACTTCGGTATTCATTTTAAGAATGTATTACAGTTTAAGGATTGGTCATTCTTGTTTAATTTAGAAGAAAGTTGTATTTTCAATGGAAATTGTGAAAGGCGATACTCCTATTTAAAAATACTGTGAATCACTATGGTAAACAATACAAATTCCAATATGAAAACTTATATATATATATATATATATATATTATATAGGAAATATGAATCGCTATAGGAACCCATGCAATACAGTCTACCCACCTATAGGAAATTATATGAATTATTATACTGAAAGTATATGAATTACATTCATATTAATGAAAAGTTATATGAATATATTAAACTGTAGGAACCTTTGTGAAAGCCTACTATAACCTATAGTAATTTCTACAGTTCTCTAGAATAATACCTATAGAAAAGTGATCAAAATATCATGGGAACCTGTAGGTTTTAACATTGTTTTTAAAATAGGAGACAATAGGATTTTTTTTTTTTTTTTTTTTGGCTCGGGACTTTCACTTTCTGCCAAATGCATCCCACTGCTTGTCAAGTGCCACTTAAGTATTCACATTAGACTTCGCCTGTATTTGACTGGGGTAAGGTCATTTTCTCTGAGTCTGAATTTCAGCTTTGTCCTGGTCGTCTAATGGTTAGACATACTGTACAGAGATCTGGGGTGATCTATGGGCCACAGTGTCTTGCACCCATTGTGAAATTTGTTGGGCATTGGTGATGATCATAGCATGCTTCAGCAAGACTGGACACACACACACACCCACACACACATATATATATATATATATATATATATATATATATATATATATATATATATATATGGTTAAGGCTTTTTAATGAGTGAAAGATTATGGTGCCCATCCAGCCGACTCCAGGCAAGGGCAGAGTACACCCTAGACAGCTTGCCAGGCCATTGCAGGGCGGAAACACGCTCACGGCTATGCAGCCTACTCTTGTCGAAAGTCAGTGATGGTTATTTTACAACTTCACACAATAGACAGTGAGAGACATGGCCGGCCTTTGATAACCCAGGTAGAAGCTGCACTGGGGGGGGGACACAGTGACAACCCATTGAGAGTGAGGCTTGAACCCCCAACCTTAGGAACAGTGATCCAACACCTTTACCACCAGGCCACCACTGCCCATGCATTGATGTTCATCAGTTCATCATTTTCTGTACCCACTTAATCCTAACTTTGGTCGCGAGGAGGCTTGCGCTCATCCCAGCCAACTTCGGGCGAGGGCAGAGTACACCCTGGACAGCTCGCCAGGCCATCGCAGGGCGGAAACACGCTGACGGCTTTGCAGCTACTCTTGTCGAAAGTCAGCAATGGTTCTTTTACATGTCTCATACCATAGACAGTGAGAGACATGGCCGGCCTTTGATAACCCAGTTAGCTCCACTGGGGGGGACAGTGACAACCTTGTGGAGAGTGGGACTCGAACCCCCAACCTTTAGATCAGCGATCCAGCGCCCTATACCACTAGACCACCACTGCCCCCATGCATTGATGTATTACTGTAAAATATACTGAAGTGCTATAAAGAGTCTGTTAAATAACACATTACTGTCTTCAAAAGCCACAGAGCAGCATATTTTTTCAATCTATTTGCAGTACATCAGTTAGATGGGCTGTCTGCTGACAAGCAAGAAAGAAAATACTCACAATTTCAGCTTTTTATACATTCTGTTCACTCAACAGGTTCTTTGGAATACACCGTGTGTGAGAAGAGCGTCATTATTGCATCATCTGAATTAATCAGTTAAAAAAAAAAAAAAAAAGGTCAGATGACACTTCTTATAAAACAACAATTCATCTCCTCATGGATCCTCCAGGAAGAAAATGCCCAAGAAATAAACATGATCAGGCTGGAGGTGGATTAACCTTTCTGAATACTGAATATAACACTTCACAGGCCTGGGCAAAACAGCTAAATGTTGAAACTCAGCCAGAATGCACTGGAACACTGTACCGGTAAGAAATATACAGGCCTCTTCTACTGTAAGGACACGGAAAAAGCAACATGTACCCATGCATACAATGTGAGCCTTGTCTTTTGTCAAGTGTATTTTTACTGAAATAAATGTAAAATTGATCAATACATAAAAAAAATCATCTCCAGAATATGCTTTCTGTGACACGTTGAACTGGGTTTTAATGTGCTGGACGAACACTATAGTTTGTAGGCTATGGTACTTGCTTACAACTTGTATTTGAAGTCACTCACTGTAGTGTAACATTAAGCCAGTGTCCACTCGTGTTGTTGTTTTTTGTTTTTTTTGCAGACAACAGGCTAGTCATTTTTGCAAAATAAACAAAACAAAAATCCCCATGTAATAAATTGTGCGGTTACTCTCTGAAATACTCTCTGTCGCTCTGTCATTCGAGCAGCACCACTCCCTACCACAAACAAACACACCTGGAAGAGAGAAAACTCAATGCATTCTTTTCATTGAATGGATGGTTGCCTAGATGATGGAAGGACCTCAGACAGTGCTGGAGGGGGTCAGCTGGAGGTCTCGTGCATTCTTTTGATAGGATTTATACCCAGCCTAATGGACTTGAAGGTAAAAAAAAAAAAATGCAAAGAAAATTTGATTTTATGTTTAAGAGAAAGAGGGATGATGAGCAAGTTGAGGAACAGCGAGTGAAAAGTGCAGAGGAAGCACATGGAGCAGGGAGGCTATGCAGCAGACCAGAGACGGGCCATGAATGACTGACAACACTACTAGATCAGAACAAAACAATGGACTGTATGGTTTTTTTTTTTTTGTGTGTGTGTATAGTTTACATTTACTATGGTCATGATCGGGAGGTTGGGTGTTCAAATCCCAGTTAGACCCCCACTGTGCTAAAACCCCTGTGCAAGATCTTAACCACAAGTGTGCCTCTGTTCACCCAGCAGTATAAATGGGTACCAGTAAAAATATACTGGGACGGTAAACTGTGATGGACTCGCGTCCCATCCAGGAGGAGTTGAACTCCTAGTTGCTTCACGCTATGGAAACCGGGGATAAGCACCGGCCTGATGAGCCACTATGGCTCGGGTGTAAAAAAACCCAACAGACTTTCCCTTTTTTACCTTTTGTGTCTAGGGCAGTGGTGGCCTAGTGGTATAGCTGCTGGATCAATGATCCTAAGGTTGGGGGTTCAAGCCCCACATGAACCTCACACCATAGACAGTGAAGCTAACTGGGTTATCAAAGGCTGGCCATGTCTCTCACTGTCTATGGTGAGAGGTTCATATAAAAGAACCATTGCTGACTTTCGACAAGAGTAGCTCCAAAGCCGTCAGCGTGTTTCCGCCCTGCGATGGCCTGGCGAGCTGTCCGGGGTGTACTCTGCCCTTGCCCGGAGTCGGCTGGGATGGGCGCCAGCCTCCCTGCGACCCTAATTAGGATTAAGCGGTTACAGAACATGAACTGAACTGAACATTATGCGTCTGATGCCTTACATTATGCACTCGAGGATGTGCACAGATTTAAGAATCAGTGTCAGAAAAGACCAGGTATTATTAAAATACTGTATTTAGTGTGATGTTTGTGCACAAAGTGTGCAAAGTAAAAAAATGTTTGTGTTGCACAGTTCCTGCAAGAATCTTTTCTTACTTCACCCTGAACACAGGAAGAGTTCCATGTTGTCCCACTGGCTAATCATGAAGAATTCAGTGAACCTGAAGCGTGCTCTGGTCTGTGTGGAGCTCCTGTAGTACATCTTGTGTCTGTGTACACCACAGTGGCTGGTGGAGTGAGATGGAGTGTGTGAAAGCCTCTTTGCTATCTGTCACATTAATGAAGACTTCTCCAGCTGCACAACCTTTCCACCTTGGATGGGTGAGTGTGTCTTTCTATTCTACTGATGATCCTACCAACTTATATTTTATATACCATATATATAACTAAAGTTATACAGATAGCATAACATGCTTGCATTGCCATATAATCATCATGCCTTATAGTTATATAATAAAACTAAATGCAAATATATTTCACATTATTTCTCCAAATTGGGCTCATCCAGCCTGACTTAGATATTTCTGGTAGGTTTCTCCATACTTTCTCTGTTCACGCTTATTGCCATGTTGTTGCCGTTACACTATCACTTAGTAATGGAATGCGAGCCATTATGGCTCTTTTTTATATATTTTTTCACGTAAGTAGAATCATATCTTCAGCTGTGTTTGTATTGCTGAATTCTTCCAACACCTACTGGACAGTGCTCATGCAGTCATGCACAATTGATTAGTTTCCTCATTATAGATGCCCTTTGTGATTCACTCTGGAGTGGGTGTCTGAGATTCTGCACACTCTGCACAAATATAAATGATGGGCTCTCAAATATATTTATGTGTCTCATGAAGAACATTACAGTAGAATTATTGAATCTGATTGGTCAGAAAGTATTATTATTATTATTATTATTATTATTATTATTGTTGTTGTTAACGATATTCATCATCTTCTTCTTCTGCTTAATTCGGGGGTTGGGTCGCAGGGGCAGCAGCCTAAGCAATGAGGTCCAGATGTTCCTCTCCCCAGCAATGCTCATGACCATAGGTGAGGGTTGGAACGTAGAATGGCTGGTAAACTGAGAGCTTTGCCTTGCGGCTCAGCTCCCTCTTCACCACGACGGGCTGATACAGGCTTTACTTTACAGCAGAGGCTGCAGCAATCCACCTGTCCAGCCCCTTTCGAGATGGGTGGTTCCAGAGCCCATGCTATACCTTGAGGTGAGTCCAACTATATCTAGTCGATATTTCTCCACCTCACACACCAGCTCAGGCTCCTTCCCTGCCAGAGAGGTGACATTCCATGCTCCAAGAGTCAGAGTCAGTAACCGAGGATCAGTCCGACAGAACCCATGCCTTCGACTGCCACCCAATTCACACCGAACCCAACCCCTATAGCCCCTCCCACAGTTGGTGGGTCCATGGGAGGATGGACCCATTTCTCTGACCACCAGGCCCTTCCATTGCCTTCGAGCCCCTCCCCCAGGTCTGGCTCCAGGGTGGAACCTCGGTGACCTGTGTCTGGGCAAGGGAAACTGTGTCCTTGTATTTTCTTTTTTTATAGAAGTCTTTTGAACCATGCTTTGTCTGGACCTTCACCTAGGACCTGTTTGCCTGGGTGACCCTACCGGGGGCATAATGTCACTGACAATATAGCTTCTAGGATCATGAGGACACACAAACCCCTCCACCATGATAAGGTGTCGATTCAAGGAGTGGTATAACAAATTGTATTATTATTGTAGATAAAAATTTGATTATTCATAATTTTGTTAATTATTATATTATCAACAACAACAACAACAATAATAATACAATTGCTAAAAATTCATTCATTCATTCACTTTCTGAACTGTTTAATCATACTTAAGGTCATGGGCAGGCTGGCGCCCATCCATGGTGAGTGGTGGGTACACCATGAAGGTTCACCAACATTGTGGGGCTTACAACGAAGACAGTAGCTATATGTGCATATCGACAAATTGTTAGGAAACCGGAAATAACCAGAGGAATCCTACAAAAGCACAGGGAAAACATACAGATTCCACATAGGAAAGACTCTTGTAAATTGTAAGATTTTATTCAAGAAGCTTTTTGCTGTGTGGCGACATTGATAACCACACGCTCAACATACCTGCCTGGATCCGAACTAACTGCTGTATAATCCTTACATAACAGCATTAGTTACAGCAGGGCCTTTAACATGTATAATGATATTACATTCATATACTTGTATGGCTGACATCACTAAATAACAGTAATCCAAACACGATATTAAACAGATTACAACTGTGTTGTTATTTCACATACTATGGTGAGGCTTTCTATAAAGGGATGTTTTACTCTTGTATTCATTAATTAATTATTTTTTTAAATTTCAGAAATGCTTAATGATAGGGATATATGCATTTTCAGGTTTCTTTGTAGCATTAAAATCTGTGTTTTTTGCTCATATTAACTTTAATGTAATTAGACTTCTTATTTAAAAAGCATGATAATTATAACTGCTGTGTATAGCTGCTATATTGTGCATGATAACATTAAATAAGTTGTCTTTAAAATGTTCCACAACTGTAAATGAAATACATGACTTTAAAGTGGGACTTGTCATTATTTAATAGAAGACGGAAAGTAGTTGGCTCATGTTGAACCCCGAGGATTAGCAAATAATTTGAAGATGAAATTAGCGTTGGATGTTTTCAGTCAATGGGATGACAATCAGGTGTGACTGGGCGCCCTGTTTGATTTAAAGAACATGGATCTATCAGTGTCAACACAGGTTTGCGTAAGCTTAATATGGCAACAAAAAAAAAGGTGATTTCTGAGGATCTCAGAAAAAATGCTTATCAAACTGGAAAAGGTCACAAAATCATTTCAAAGGTGTTTGGACTCCACCAGTCCACAGTAATAAATACATATGGTGTACAAAGTGAGGAAATTTGAGATCATTGTTACCCTCCCCTGGAGTGGTCGACCAACTAAGATCACTCCAAGGGCAAGGTGTGTGATAGTTGGAACGGTCACAAAGGACCTTCTCAGCAACTAAGTTCTTTCTCACATTGGCTAATGTTCTGAGTCCACCATCAGGAGAACACTGAACAACAGTGGTGTACATGACATGGTTGCATGGAGACAGTGCTCCCCAACAAGAACATTGCTGCTTGTCTACAGTTTGCTAAAGATCAACTAAACAAACCAGAAGGATATTGGCAAAATGCTTTATGGATGAATGAGATCAAAATAGAACGTTTTGGTTAGAATGAGAAGCGTTATGTTTGGAGACTGGCATTCCAGCATAAAACCCTTATTTCATCTTCAAAAAAACACCCAAATACAAATGTGGCTGCTGGTTAGTATAATTTGGGCCTGTTTTGCGACATCTGGGACAGGACAGCTTACCATCACTGATGGAACAATGAATTTTGAATTACACTAGCAAATAATAAAGAAAAAACTCAGGACATCTGTTTAAGATCTGAATTTCAAGAGAAAGAGAGTCATTCCACAAGACAACAATCCTGAGCACACAAATATTTCTACCAAAGAATGGATAAAGTTTATGTTTTTGGATCATTATGATCTTATTATGATGAAAGTTCTGATATTAACCCAATTGAGATGTTGTGGAATTACCTGAAACAGGCAGTACATGCAATGAAATCTACCGACATCCCAGTGTTAAAGCTGTTCTGTACAAAGGACTGGGCAAAAAAATTCCCCCAGGCCAGTGCGGAGTACTGTTAATGCAGGAAGGGGAGGGGAGACACCAAAAACAGACGCTCTACGACTTACATTTTAGTTCGGTTCCGAACGGTCCAACATAAGGTGAAAAAAAACGTGAGTTGTTACCGTTATGTTCCAGTGACGTATAACGTTCATACTGTACTATACATCCATAAATACCATTACCATACCTCATAAAACACCCATAAATCAATTATTATAAACATAACATTTTAAAATAATATCAAATATATCAAAATTAATTTCAAATCAATTAAATTCAAGCAAAATAATTTCAAATTGCTACATTTTAATCAAATTCACTCATCAAATATCAAATACAGTATCAAATATAACCTTTAACATTCTCTGTGATGCGATCTTTCTGCTTGTAAATGGCTCCAATGGTCAACAGAACCATTTGAAAGAAACATGCAACATACACGTGTTTTTCACCAGCATCAATTTTCTTGATAATACCCATTTTTGTTTCTAACGAGATGGCTTGCTGCTTTTCCTGATTACCACTATCACTAGTAGGCTTACACTTCTGACCAACCATATTTACTAAGGGTTACAAAAGCCCACAAAACAGTGTAAACACAAAGATCACAGAGACAACATCTTAACACAAGGGTAACACACAGTGAACTGGGAAGAAGGAGGGGCACGTTCAGTCTGTCGTTTGTAAACAATGGACACAGCGTCATGCGTAAGTAGCGTATTACGACAGTGTACTACGTTGGTTCGTCTCGTACTACAGAGAGCACACTAAATTCAAAATTTGACTTAATTTTTTATTTTTTTTAAACGTAAAATAATCAAAAAATACGTAAAACGAGTGTTTGTACTGAAATCAAAAGTTCACAAACCGTTGTCACAGATATGTAATTTTGGATAATTTTCTGAATAAATAAATGACAAAGTAAAATATATTTTTTTAAAGTCTTAATTTTTCACATTTTTTTTTTTTAATCACAGTAGTGACAACCTGTTGATAGTGGGACTTGAATCCCTGACCTTGGAGTCAGTAATCCATAACCATACCATCATTGCTCCCACATTGGAAATAAGTGCGCTTATTGTGTGCTCATGTGTCATCCTTTGTGATTTTATAGATCTGTGGAATGGAATGTGACATGTATGACTTTTACCCAATGAACTCAAATCAAAACAATATACACCACACTGGTAAAATATCAAATACACAGCAAAAATAGTCACTTTAAAACATTTTGTTAAATTGGCTGCATTCAGCTGTTTAATATGTAGACTTTTTTTTTCAGGTTACATGTAAAATATGTTCAACTAGCAAGAGCGTTCCAAAAAAAAAAAAAAAAAAAAAAAAAACAATTACCTATCCAGTCTCAGTGTAGGTCATCATAATGAACTGAGATGAGACGGTTACAGGACAACAATATTCCATGAGCTACTGATTTTAAGTAACATGATGAATTTCACACATGATCATCTTTTTATGAGCTTCCTCATATCCCTAAAGTAATCACTACAAAAGAACTGGACTGAACCCTAAATACTGAACAACAGTAAATAGGCTATTCCAAGTTACATTTTTTAATTACATACCATCATTAACACGAGAAAAACAAAAACTTTCACATCTGAATGATCTGATAAAATTATACAAGTACTAAGCAGATGGAGACGGATTACGAGAACATGTTACATTTGGTCAGTTAATGTTTAACATCCGGTCTTATTTAGTACCGATGTATGTGACGGTCTTGCCCGTTTTCTTCAGGGTTTCCAGCAGGACGTCGGAGTCTTTATCTGACTCAATGAAGACCTTCTTGTTCGGAAGATCGATATTAAACTTGACATCTGTTGATAAGAAAAGTTCTGCTGTTTAGTGCAAGTGTGACCCATCACTACACAGTCTTAAAACAACAAAGTGATTTTTTGAGTTATGTACATACAATATATAAAATAGAGATTACTTAAAAAAAAATCATTACAATTTTGTTTAAAAGTTAAAATGGGAAAACATTGTGCTGGAGTTCAGGGTATAATTTTTTTTTTCTCTTATCAAATTAGTTTGCATGTAGTGACCTGTTCTTGCCATATACCATATACCCTCACTTTCCGTGGTTAATTGGGATCGAGACGCCCCGCGACCGCCAAATTCCGCAAATTAGAATCAACCCCCCCGAATGACGTATACATACATGTATATGTGTAAACAATATCCATAAATAAATAATCATTGCTATAAATGCTTATAACAATTAAACATTCAAAAATAACACACAAAATGTAAATAAAATATAAACACACAGAGACGTGCACACGTCACAAAAATGTAAGCAGTTTTGATGGGGGGTTTTGGGTTGGGTTTTGATGTTGTTGGGGGTTTTTTTTGGCATAATTGGCCTTGTTTTGTGGCATTTTCCTTACTTTCCCCCTCTATTCTTCCTTGATTTACTTATTTTTTTAATTTGATTATTTTTTTTTTTTAACCGCAATGCACTGAAGCCGCATGAATTGAAGCATGAAGTAGTGAGGGATTTGTATTTGCCTGTAATTGCATTTTACCACATAATATTGACTGTTTATGATTCCACAGCGGGAAAAGAACATGATTCCTTCCCCACGGTCATCACCAGTTATTACTTAATACCCGGTGAGCAAAATTTAAACTGGTTCTAAATAAAAGATGTTTTATGTTTACATTTACAGCATTTGGCAGACCAAATTAGTTTTTTATTTATTTTATAATCAAGCAATTGAGGCATGAGGGCCCAACACACAGCTTGGTTGTACTGGGGCACGAACCCTTGATCTTTGGATCAGTAACCTAGATCATTAACCACTGAGCCACGACTGACCCAGTTTATTTTATTACATTGATATTGAGCCACAGATGTACTTTTTTTTTTTTAATTATGATTCTGACATACTCTATTAATCCCACAGGGGAGTTTTGGCGTCACGTTTAACTCATTCAAAGTGAGCAAACATTTCAACTCGGAGCAGTGGGCTGCCACAAAAGTGTAGTCTGGAGAGCAAGTGGACGGTCAGGTGCCTTGCTCAAGGATACTTCAGCTATGAAGGTGGAGGAAGGGAAGCGGCAGGGGCTCCCCAAAACGCCATACATTTTCCCTGCTGGTTCAGGAATCACACCAACAACCTTTTGTCCCCAAACCTGGTCCTCTAGTCATACGGCCACGATTGCCCCAGTTATGATAAAATCACTGGTTGCTCCAAACTCAGTGTCAGAAACTATATCAACTTGAAATTGTGCTTCCTCCTTTTTTTTTTTTTTTTTTTTTTAAATCTTGCAAATAACTTGAGATACATTCAGAAATAAACTGTCATGTATATATTTGAAATAAGTGTTTTTAATGGACAAGAATAAAACTGCTGCATCACTTATCTTCAGTTGTACTGAGACTTTAGACTTAAACCCAATTAGTCGTTCATCATCCATTTTCTGTAACCAGTTAATCCTAATTAGGGTCACGGGGAGGCTGGCGCCCATCCCAGCCGACTCCGATCGAACGCCAAGTACACCCTGGACAGCTCGCCAGGCCATCGCAGGGCAAAAAAATGCTGACGGCTATGCAGCTACTCTTGTCAAAAGTCAGCAATGGTTCTTTTACATGAACCTCTCACCATAGACTGTGAGACACATGGCCGGCCTTTGAAAACCCAGTTTGCTGCACTGAGGGGGGACACTGACAACCTGTGGTAAGTGGGGCTTGAACCCCCAACCTTAGGATCAGTGATCCAGCACCTTTACTCTCAGGCCACCACTGACCAGTTAGTGACATTTTTTAAATTATCACTTAAGTTTTATTTGGTGAAAAAATGAAGACATTACACCCCATTAGCTTCCAAGTAGCAAGAACATTGACCCAGTACAGTACAGTACCTAGTTTTGTCAGGATCCGAGTCACTGCGCCAGAACATCCTTCACATGTCATATCAACAAAGAACTCGTGTGTCTGTGAAAAGAAGTGTTTATTACAGTATTTAAAGAGAAAACACTGCAGGTGAAGTGTATAAACTGTCCTTCAGTGAACTGCTCAGTGACAAATACTGTAAACACAAGATACAAATCCACTACTCATCCCCAAGTCACAGTAAACACATCAGGTTGAGGTTTTTTGTTTGTTTGTTTGTTTGTTTTTTTACTAGACTCATTACTCAGAGATAAAAACACATACTTACGGCCATGATCCAACAAGTCTTTATACGTTTAAGATAGATTAAAAAAAAGCCACCTTTCAGTTGGTGAGCTACTCAAACACACAGCTCTGGGAAGCTAAGTTGACGGAAGTGCTGGGGCTGTAGGGATGATCTACAAATTCCCACAACTTTCCAAAAACGCACACGAACTTCCGGCTGAAAAATTACCTCAGTGATTACACGATTATTTACATCCCTAATACACAAATCATTTAAATTGTTACAATATTATATTTATCGTCGCTATGCATAATTTATACAGTACTCTGACGATGCAAGAATTTTAATTATTTGTGTACACGTGACCAATGACGTTTGATCCGCCACGCAGGAACACAATCCACGTGACTTCCTGAGAAGACAGTTGAAATATCCTGAAGGTATTGTTGTTGTTGTTGTTGTTTCAGGAACAAGTCTGATGTGTGTGCTTTATATTGGACAATTGTGCACTGAAGCTGAGGTGGTTGCCACTGAACATTATTCAATTTAGTGAAATCCACATAACTGTCAGTCAGTGGTATCTTTCAGCTCTGATTGGTGACCCCTTGAGTGACAGTTCAGGGTATGTGAAGTCTGTGCCCGCTCACTTCAAACCACTAATTTCACCTTTCATGGCTCGTTTTCTGGTGATTGTTGACTTTGTATGGTTGATTGTTGGTGTCGCTTTCTGTGTAAATATGGCTTAAACAAGAGGGCTTGTTTAATTTATTTTTTTTTTTAAACATTTTTAAAACCATAAGAGGCACAGGTCAACTCAGCACACACACACACACACACACACACAAATGCATAGGAGCTGTGCTTCTCTATAAACTCTTTTCCAAGTTCAATTAAGCGACATAATAAGCACAAACATTCATTTCCTAAGCCACTTAATTCTGTTTGGTTACAAAGAGGTTGGTGCCCATCTCATCCGACCCCAAGCAAGGTACAACCCAAACAGTTCGTTGGGCCACTGCAGGGCCGACACACACGCAACAAATTACACTCACACCTAAGAGAGATTTGCAACAGCCAGTCAGCCTACTGTGCACGTTTTTGGACTGTGGAAGGAAACCGGTATACGGGGATCCCTCGCTACGTCACGCTTCAATTCATGCAGCTTTAGTGTATCGCGGTTTTTTTTTTTTTAATAATCAGCAAATTAAGAAATAAGGAAATTGCCTCAAAACAAGGCCAACTAGGCAAAAAAAAAAAAAACCCAAACCCCCATCAAAACTACTTAAATTTGTATGTGAGCGGCGCATCTGAGTGTGTGCACGCGCATCTGTATTTATATTTTATTTACATCTTATAAATGCCCCGACACAATTTTGAGTATGTTTTGAGAATGAAAAGCTACAGCAGCAACTTGCCATTCACGTTTCTATCGCCTCTCTCATGTGATCACCTCCTAACTACAGGTATACACTGAGTGAAAGAGTGAGTGAAGGCCCACAATGTACTGAGATGTTCATCGTTGCAAGGTGGTAAACTATTATCTGCGCTTCTTCTTCCTGACCATCAGATGTCGCCACCGTGCATTATTCCGAAACGGCTGAAACAGGTCAGAACTTTATCGCTTTGTTTATATTTATAAACCTTCAGTTTTCCAGCGCTAAATTTCTAATCCACAGTGGTTTCTCCACGCTGGATTTAGAAAACTTTAAACTGGAAGCAGCCCTGAGGTTGTTCTACACTGACCCAGGCTGCATGTTTTACACAGACTCTCCCTGGATGTGTACCAGCTGACAGAGCAAGTCATATGACCGCCGTTAACCGGAAATGCTATACAAAGGGAGCCGTAGTGGGAGGGGAGATGATCTGAAGTCAGGGTTTTTATCCCCCTACAACACCTTGTTTTCACTTGAATGTTAATGTGAAAGTAGTCTGATTATTACATTTGATTGCGGCTGTTCTGGAATTTGGGGTAAGTCTAATATAACCAATGCACCTCATATACGAAGATGCTGTGTGCCTGTTTACATGTTTACTCACTGTTCATTTTTGATGTGTTTGATAAGTATAAGTATAGATTATATGTGTCTCCTTATAATAAAAATATATTCAAACCCATATTATATTTCAACTTTTCAGCTGTATATGATAGAAAAGCATGAACTATATGAAGGTAAATGATGTGAAATCATTTTTAACTGTAATATGTTATACATAACACATTATTATTATGTTATACAGTTTACAGATGGTATCAGTTTCCTTATTCATTGCATGAGTAACAGTGGTTTCTTCATAGGACATAAACTTGCCATCTTAGGAAGAACTACAGTTTAAATAATACTCACTCATTCATTTACCAAACTGGTTTATCCCATTAGGGTTGTGGGGAGTCTCGAGCCTATCAGAGTATACACCCTGAACAGCCCACAAGGCCATTGTAGGGACAACATCACACACACACACAATATTCACACTCAGCCCAGGCAAATTGGAATAATCATTTAGGCATGTCATGGGGCCAGTAGCACAGTGATTATTATGCAGGGCTGATAATCAGGAGGTTGTTGGTTTTAATCTCTGTTAGTCCCCCATTGTGCTAAGAACCCTGGGAAAGGCAACCCATTTATACTGTGTGCCACTTAAAAATACTCGGAAGGTAACCTGTGATAGACCCATCCAGGAGAAGTTGAACTCCTGTTCGCTTAATGCCATGGAAGCCTGATAAGCCACTAGGTTCAGGTGTAAAAGCTAGAATTCACCAAAAAAAAAAAAAAATCAATTCATATTAGTTGTTTTTGAAGTGACCGAATCTTAATCTTACCCAGGGAGATGGGAGCCTATCTCAACCAACACTGGACAGGACACCAAACACACAAACATGTACACACACCTAGGGGCAGTTAGAAACAGTCAATTTGCCTAATGTGTATGTCTTTGGACTGTGTGAGGAAACCAGGGTACCCAGAGGAAACCTCTGCAAGCATGGAGTTAAAACAGAAACACCATACAGAGACACCCTGACCATGGGAATTGAACCCCAGACCTTCTTGCTATGAAGCTGACATGCTAACCACTACACCACCATACTGCCTTATCTATAATTCTATCACAGGCAATGTATCCTCAATAAACATTCACAGCACTCAGCAGTTTTTCTTTTGTGCAGTTCTTCTTGTGTGAGACCAGTACTTCTTGAGGACATGCCAAAAAAACCCATTGTCATTATTTTTAAGCATTGCGTAACATATAAAATGCAAAATGCAGTGTTGTTCCAGTTGTAGGGTGCTATATTACTGATCCCATGGTCAGGATTTCAAGTCCCACTATCAATGGGTTGTCACTGCTGTCCCCCCAGTGCAGCTAACTGGACTATAAAAGGCCAGCCATGTCTCTGTCTGTGGTAAGAGGCACGGAAAAGAACCATTGCTGACTTGCGACAAGTGTAGGCTGCATAGTCCTCAGTGTGCTTTTGCCCTGCCTTGTCCAGGGTGTACTCTGCCCCCACCCGGAGAAGGGCTCCAACCTCCCATGACCCAAATTAGGATTAAGCAGTTCAAAAAAGTGAGTACATGAATGTAATATGATGCCATATGTTATGCAAGAGTTCATTTAATGCATTGTCATTTTCAGTTTCATTTTTTTTCAAGCGCTACACTGTGCACCTGTCAACGGAACCTTACTTTTTAATGCGAAGTTTGATAGTGATTTATTTTATTGCATTTTATTGCATTATCCGGCAAGTACAAAAAGGCACAAAGGTGTGCTTTAGTTTCTCTACTGAATTTCTTCTCTAGTAAGGTGGGATTTTGACTTTTGTATTACAGTCAACTTGGTTGTTGTCGTCATTAATATTTTTAATTACAGGATTCTTAGCCAGTCGTGTTGTTTTATTGTGGTGCTTAATCAGCAGTGGACTGATTAAATCAACTGTAGACTGATAACTTCCATAGTAGTTCTAGACTTGATAAAATCCAAGGGAGGGACAAATGCAGATGTAAAGGCTGGAAGAAACAAGGCCAAGATAGCCTTTTTACAGCTCAAGAACATCTGAGCTTCAAGAGACCTATCAGCCAACACCAAGATAATGCTCTTCAACACCAACGTGAAGTCTGTCCTACTATATGGAGCTGAAACATGGAGAACCACCGCCACGACCACAAAAAAGATCCAGACCTTCATCAATGTCTGCCTGAGACAGATCCTCCGGATAAGATGGCCTGACAGGATCAGCAACAGGGAACTGTGGGAACAAACAAGGCAGAAGCCAGTAGAAGCTGAGATCAAACAACATCGCTGGAGATGGTTAGGCCACATTCTGCGCAAACCAACCACGGACACAACAAGACAAGCCTTGAGGTGGAACCCCCAAGGAAACAGGAAGAGAGGGAGGCCGAGAAACACTTGGCGACGCGACCTGGATGCAGACGTCAAGAAGATGGGCCACTCATAGGGTCAGCTGGAAAGACTGGCCCAGGACAGAGACAGATGGAGGGATCTTGTTGGCGATCTATGTCCCAGTAGGGGTGACAGGCTTGAACTGAACAGACTGATAACTTGGTTGTTGTCACGAATATTTTTAATTATAGGATTCTTGGCTGGTTCTATAGTCACATTGTGGTGCTTAATCAGCAGTAGTTTCGTGCTTCCTTAAGGTGTGAATTGAAGGCGGGACCCATAAAGTATATATTGAAGGTATCCCTGCATCAGTTTTTAGTGTGCGTTCAGTTTGATCCTGGATTTCTTCTCTTCTGGTAAGGTAGGATTTTAACTTTTATATTACTGTCTATATAGTATTTATTATATATATATATATATATATATATATATATTAGTGTCAGCTTATAAAGCCACTCGGCGCGTCCCCAGGTAGCGGGTAGGGGGCGCCTCATTCGCAAGGCCTGTATGGTAAATATAAAGAAAATCGACCCTGGACCAGGCCTAGAGGAAGACCAAAGAAGAGATTTATGGATGTGGTGAAGGAAGACATGAAGGTCGTTGGCGTAAGAGAAGAAGATGCAGAGGACAGGGTGAGATGGAGGCAGATGATTTGCTGTGGCGACTCCTGAAGGGAACAGCTGAAAGGAAAAGAAGAAGAAGAAGAAGAGAGTGGAGGGCTGCAGCGCTCTTAGGTGTGAATGGCTTTGTGCAGTCGAACCTGCTGAAGTTGATTAACTGGTTCGCCTTCACCTTGCACCTCACTTCAAGCTGGTGCCTGTGATGGTTTTCATTCCATCCCACACCTCCTTCATGATGTTAGTTTGTAGCTGCTTTTCCAATTTCCTCCTGTCCTGCTCCTTTGCCTCCCTGAGTAGGACTTTGGTTACCGTGTGTGCTCCCTTGAGCTCCTGTTGATCACCGTCTTTGAAGGCTCTCTTTTTCTGTTTCAGGAGGTCCTTGATATCGTGAGTGATCCAGGGTTGTTGTTGGCAAAGAAATGCATGTATCTGTCTAGTGATCACCATACTACTATTTATTGCACTCAAGGTGGGAATGACTTTAGTTTTGGTGCTTCCCTGATTTACAGTACTGCACTCGCTAAAACTTAGACTTGATCTCGATCTGCACTTCTCATACACAAAGGTCTCAGTGTTGTATTTCGTTCTTAGAACATGTTGCATGCATTTGATGGAGGCACGGTGCACTCTCTGTGTTGGGTTAATAAAAATAATAACGATTCAAATTATCTTTGATCTTAGTGCCGGTGGATGCAGGATTTCCACGAGTGCTGAGACGGTTTGAGGCAAACACAACCAAGCAGCACAACCATGGCTTCAGATGTCAACTATCAGGACGGTAACTGACTTTATTGTGCATTGGGAAGCTTTTTTTTTTTTTTTTGTTCGTCAGGTCTGCTCATTTTCAGCACATAGCAATTTTTAGCTGTGATATCATTTGTGTATACTTTTCAATACTGTGCTTTTTCCTGGATTTCAGAATATTATTTTCAGTTTTTTTGTTCTGTGTTCTCTATGTTCAGATTTCTATTTATCACCTAATTTAATTGAGAATATGTATTTTGATTTCTCTAGAAATCATAAAATGATGTTCGTATTAGGAGTTTATTTTTGCTTATTTTGTATTCTGGCAGGGCCAGTGTTTTTCCAAAGAAACCAGAGCCCAGCAGCTGATGATAATGATGATGATGATGAACCCATCCATCCAAACAGTCCTTCCCATCGGCAAAGCGAGTATGAGCGAATTGGGGACAGAACTGGATCCTCGTAAGTCTATCCACTTATTGTTCTTGTATTAACAGTTGCAGTGTTCAGTTGCAGAGCATCTATCTAAGATCCTCTTTGTATATTTTTACAGTTTTTTTCAGATATTAATTCATTTACTGAAAGGAAACATTGGTACAGGACTGCTCGGATTGCCTCTGGCTGTGAAAAATGCAGGGCTTCTGGTAGGATACAGCAAATAATTTCTAACTTGCTTACAGTAATGGATTCCTTTTTAGCTTTTTGCTTCTGCTTTGTAATTTGCATGTGTTTGATTGGACTACCTTTTAAACGTTGAGTCATGGTTTAAAAAGAAATACAGAACTTATCGTGAAACTTATTGTGCATAAAGTTTTCAAACAGTATTCCGGTGATGCTTTTAAATTGTTCTTGTCAGATGGGCCCTCTGAGTCTGCTGGTGATGGGCATCGTGGCTATACACTGCATGCAAATCCTTGTGAAGTGTTCACACCATCTAAGTGCAAAGTAAGACGGCATACTGACTCTATTAGTTGCCTATTAAGTAGTCCAGTTATTCATTAACACTTGAGGTAGTGTGTGATCGAAAAATCTGAAAATTAATTAAATGCAAATGTGATATTGTAATAAACTCCTGTAATAGCTGTAACTAAATTTTGTACAGACTGGTTCCAATTATCTGGCACCTTCGAGACAAAGCAGGTGCCGGAAAATCAATTTTGCCAATGTCTCGAAAGCTTCCCACAAATACATGTAAATGAAATTAAAATGAAATATACAGTAAAAGAATGGTGTAACTTGCAATATAAAGTCGATGGACTTGCACCAAACTCTGCAATTAGCTTGGAACGACTCTCACCTTTCTCTATACCAATCCACCAGTTTGACCTTCTTTACTAAACACAAACTTCTTTCTCTTTGGTGTATTCTTAGAAGGGGCCATGATGCACAATAATTACAGTAACACATTTAAAAAGTAATAATGTCAAAATAAAAAGAAGCCACAACACAAAATAACAGACCGACTGAAGCGCACACACAATACAATACGTAAATAAAGGCCAGTGGTGTCGTTTTTGATTCGGCTGTGCGAAGTTTAAATCATCAGTCTTTTACAATTTTTAAGATTGCCCTTTTTTTCTTGGAAAAATGTGCCATTATACCAAGTAGGTTCCTTATGGTTTGACATTTAAAAATAAAATAAAAGTGCCGTTAACTGAGGCCTGCTGATGTATTAAATGTGAGATAATTGGAACTAGTCTCTGTATATACAACGGAACTGATTTTTTTTGGCTCTTGGAGAGCTAATGGGTATTAGTATTTATTCATTCATTCAAAAATATTCTTATTTCTTACTGGTGAAAAGCTAAATACCTCAAAAGTCAAATAATTATTGGTATTTTTCTGCGACGCGACTGGTCCATTGCTGAAAGCAGATCAGCTGTATACAGTGAGTAAATAATAAGGTATATTTAGAAATTGGCATTTTTATGTTATAGAGAAGTATTTAGATTTCAGAAAGTCTTCTCAGGCTCAATAGATAAACCAACCTTGAGCTAAATAATTTTCTAGCTCACAATCATACCAATATCATGGTCACGTCTCAGCCCTTTTAATAATATCCCAAGTGGATAATGCTTGAATCAAAACACCACTTGGAGCAGGTTTGTGTGTGTGTGTGTGTGTGTGTGTGTGTGTGTGTGTGTGTTGTGGACCAGAAAAATTTTAACAATACTCATGTGCTTTTATGATCCTGTACCGTGTACATACTCAAACGGTTATTCAACTCAGGCTTGATTGGATTTTTTTTTTTTTTGGGTGGGACATTATTAAATGTCTTCATATGAAACAACTTTTGCTGGCTTGTTCAAAATATGGAGAAGAGAAATGACACTTCTCTCTGGACAAACCACTGCTCATTGCGTGGTCACATGCGTGCATTGATCAGCAGGTTTCTGTGCAGAATCTCATTGGACAGTGTAAAAGCTGTATTTGACGTGAGAGTCTGAAAAATGCTTTGCTTCCTTATAACCACTACATAACATGATGTGCTGCATGCTCAGTTGAATTTCTGTTTGATCAGATAAAGTATTTATTCATCTCCTGACATTACTCATGAGCTTCTAGCTTAATCAGCGGAAATAACCGATTTTGACGGCGGTATTTCACTGTGAGGGTGTTGGATTGGTGCTGATTTGATTTGTTTGATTTTGACATGCCGTCATGAATGAGACTTTTATTTGCAGTATGCTGAGAGGGTTAATAAATAAACATCAGTTGATTTGCCTTTCATTTTGTTGGATGTGAATGCATGATCTCCTCAATGAAACTTCACAACCATTAAGCAGTTTATGATAACCACAGTAAACCAGGACGGCTGGCCCAATGGAAAAAGTCTATATGAAACTGAAATGTTATGTCACAAGATGGAACACTGTGTGTAACATTACTTACATTTAACAATAATGCACAGAAGGCCACGTCTGCTGAATCTATGCTATGTAAATGTTGTAGTATATACTATAAGGAAACAAAGAAAGGGTAAGTGAAACATGCATTGTGTTACTTAGGTCACAGGTCACGTGACTGCAGCAAGCCTTGAACCGAGCTAAGTGATATGTAACTAAGGCTATGAATTCATTCATTTTTCTGAAACAATTAATCTTAATTAGAGCCACGGAGAGGTTGGTGCCCATCTCAGCCAACTCTGGGCGAGGGCGGAGTACACCCTGGAGAGTTTGCGAAGCCTTCGCAGGGTCAGTGCAGCCTACTTTGGATGAAAGTCAGCAGTGGTTGATTTACATGACTGGCATCACAGTCTTTGATAACCCAGTAATAACCTGTTGATAGTGGGGCTTGGACCTTGGGATCAGTAAACCAGCACCTTACCACCAGGCCACCATTACCCTGCTACTAATTCAGAATTTAATATATTACCAGTGAACTGCACGGTGTGTTCCCATTCAAAGTTTTGGTATATAACGTCTCATAAAAATAAGAAAACTAAACAAAACACAATTTTATTGGTTTATTTGTATTTTTTTTTTTTTCATTTTTAAAGCATGATGATGACATTTACTTCTTCAAATAACAATTGTTTTGATTCAAGCTTTATTCCACTCTGTGTATTTTTTTATTTATTTTTTAATCCTCAGATAGGTGTGTGGTGTGGGGTGTGTGTGTGTGTGTGTGGGGGTGTGTGTGTGTGTGTGGGGTGTGGGGTGTGTGTGTGTGTGTGTGTGGGGTGTGTGTGTGTGTGTGTGTGTGTGTGTGTGTGTGTGTGTGTGTGTGTGGGGGGTATTTTGTCATAGCTTCTTTTTTTGCTGTAACAGAACATGCACAGTACAGAAATGTGGAAAATATGATGTATCAAAGTGAAATGAAATCCAAACTAGACTAGTGTTGAGCAACTTCTAATTATTCATTTTATTAGAGCATAAAGCTGCCAAACTCTAAAAGGGCTTCTGAAAAATTCATTCTTTTGGCTAATTATTTTTTTTGTTTGTTTGTTTTGCTAAAAGTCTTGATTTTACTTTCTACTTTTTGTTTGGTCAGGTTAACTAAAGCCTATTTGATTGAACTAATGTAAAATATCTGTGCTTAGGAACAGTCATTCAAATACTCAAATTAAATATTATTTATTTTTTTCTAGGGTGGGGAAGCCATTCTTGTCCTATGGCGAGGCAGTGGAATATGGGATGGAGAATGTGTCGTTCTTAAGAAGACATTCCGTATGGGGAAGGTAATTGAGTATTTTAGATTTTTTTTACAGTTGATGGGTGACGTGTGTTTCCGCTACTCTTCTGTTTGCTTCTTTTGTGCTGCTATAAAGTAATTTTGAAATCTTGTGCACTTAAAAGAAAACATTTTTGCGAAAAGTACATAATATCCTGCTTAGTCTAATTGTAGTGGATATATGTTTATCTACATGGATAATAATAATAATAATAATAATACAGAAAGCCCCCGTTATATGTTATACGTGTTCCGCCCCTACCCGTGAATCCTGAAAATGTGTGAATTATTTATGCAGTTTTAAAACCCTATGCATGATATTACATAAGCTAAAATACTTTTATACTAAAATATGTTAAAATACTAAATATACTTGTACTAAAATGTACTAAAAACTAAAATGCTTCTTAAACACATTCTATTGACAGTCTTACTCATTAATACAATAATAATGCAATAAAATGTCGTAGTGATTCAGTAAAAAGTTTAATTTTGTACTGTGATAATATTTATGAATAAATAAACAGCTTAGGCTCCTTACCAGAAGCTAGAAAAGATGCAGGGCGTTTGAGTGGCATCATAGGGCTTAAATAATCATTAAAACACGAGAAAAAAAAAATTACTTTGTAATTCAGCCAATCACGTTGATAACTTGCGCGTGAAGGAGAAAACAAGAGTTGTACACATCATCTGCAACCAATCAGCAGGACGGAGAAACCAAAGCTCTCAGCCACTGGCTAAATTTGAATCACGTGCCAGTAATTTCCGGGGCTGCCGCTAGTCCGCGAGTATGCGGGGCCGTGACCGGTGAACTGCGAATGGGCGGGGGCCTACTGTAATAATAATAATAATAATAATAATATGAGACTGTTTCATTGAAAACCTTTTCTACAGCTATAAGCCGTTCCCCTCCATCCATGTTAAAACCTAATTAAACTGATCTCATTTTCGAAATGAAAGAATCTGGATAGCTTGTGGTTACAGAATTCAGTTCAAAGTGACTGTATGTGCATGGTGCCCTATAATGGACTGCTTTCTGTTCCCTGCATTGTGTCCAGGGTTATGGGAATTGGCCCCTGATAAGTGCTAATGGCTTTTCAAACCTGCACCGCGTGTCAGGTTTCTGTTACATTTTACAGGTATACCTCGGCTTATGTCGTTAATTGGCTCCAGGACTAATTGGCTCCAGGACAGACGACTTAAGTCGAAAACAACTTGAATCGAATTTGCTTGTCTCCAGGCTATTCTAGGCTAGGCTACACCAAATTTACTTGTCTATGCTAAACCGAAAATAACCATTCCTAGTTCTGTACTTTATTCATGAATGCAATTTCCATCTTATAGATATTGGAACTACTGTATGTATTTTAAGATGATTTTATATGCTTTATTCTTATCGATTGTACAGTAACATGATTTCATGTGATTTCAATGGTTTTCTAGTGATATTATGATTCCAATATTTGTGACGGACAGATGTAAAGTTGATTATAATAACATAAACTTTATTGATTTATTTTTAAGTTTTCCATATATTTTTTTGAAAACTGACCTATAATCGAAAACGGCTTGACCCAAAATGACTTAAGTCGAGGTATACCTGAATTTGCAAGCAGAACTGAAATTCTTACCTGGTGGTGTCCATATTGTTCATCAGCCTTGGTGACCGTCAATATTTCAGTTAATCAGTGGTCAGTCTCATTGCAGCCTCATACTTTTTCAGTTTAATTCAGTTTAAATTGTTTTCCAGTGAACAGCATAGCGGGGCAGTGGTGGTCTAGTGGTATAAGGCGCCGGATCGCTGATCCAAAGGTTGGGAGTTCGAGTCCCACTCTCCACAAGGTTCAGCTAACTGGGTTATCAAAGGCCGGCCATGTCTCTCACTGTCTATGGTGTGAGGTTCATGTAAAACAACCATTGCTGACTTTCGACAAGAGTAGGCTGCAAAGCTGTCAGCGTGTTTCCGCCCTGCGATGGCCTGGCGAGCTGTCCAGGGTGTACTCTGCCCTCGCCCTGAGTTGGCTGGGATGGGCACCAGCCTCCTCGTGACCCTAATTAGGATGAAGCGGTTACAGAAAATGAACTGAACTGAACAGCATAGCCTGTGTGGATATTTAATTGATGATTCATCTCATGATCATGATCATCTCTAAATTTCAATCCAGAAATAAAAGCCAATGTTGATTGTATAAGCAGATCACTTGGTACATGTAGGTCATCAGCTGACTTTACTGTATTGTCACGTAATTTTTCTGAACTTCGACCTGACCAGCTGAAGCTATAAAACTACATCCAGAGGTTGGGAGAATGACAGCTGTTCATGATTAGTGCATCACTTCATGTGCTTCACTTCTTACACTGGCCCGCCCATAACAAAGTAAATCTGGACGCATCGGATCACATGACGTTTTACATTGCTCCAGAGTCCAATCTTGGTTAAATCTCTCTTGGGTGGCTGTAATCCACGATTTACTGTTTAATCCTAATGTTGTGAGTTGTCTGTACATTTGTGTGAGGAAATACGTTTGCGTGCATGATTAAACACAGCGAAGAATTCTACTGTAGAATTTTTCAAAAACAATTTGACTTCATGTTTGTGATTTCGAATCAGTCATTCAGATGTGTTTTTTTTTTTTTTTTTTTTTTGGCAGTGTTGATGGTACAACACAATAATACCAAGCTCAAAAAAAATTGCTTCCAAAAAATGTTGGCAATCTCCTTCATTGTTTGCATTTATTGGTATCAGTAATTTGACCCTTCATTTATACCGCAGCATCTTTTCCACAACCCTGAAACATGTCATCTGACTTGGTTGTATCAGAAACGAGAAGCTACTCACTGCATCAGTTACTTTTAAAGTATTGTTTTACCATCTGGAAAATATTTATCACTGCAGTAATTATTTAATCAAATTTCTGAAATAATTGCTTATTTAAATTTGAAGAGCAAATTTTTTTCTCCTTCTTGAGATAATTTATCAAATTATTTTGATAACTCTAAGTTTTGAATATAAGTAAAGATGAATTTAACTTGCAGGAATAGGAATTTGGGGTTTGTATTGGTTCAAAGTTATAATAAATTAATAACAAAAAAACCAAATAAAGTACATGCTGGAAATTTGAATCCAATTAAGTCATTGCAAACAACTCCCAGTGCGGAATATCAACTGGTTTAATACTGTTGACTCTGCCATCTAATTTCATGTAAAGATTGATTTTAGAAGAATATAAATCAGCACCGACTGGAATTGTAATTGTAGATTTTTTATTTATTTATTTATTTTTTTTCAAATGTATTTTAAAGGAGAGGTGTATATCAAGTTATTCAATGACTTCCACTCCATCATTAAAATGTGGATCATGACAGCATTAGCTGAAATATACAAATCTTTGAATTGTTCCTCTGTACCTAGACGCATGGTGAATCTGTTTCTCATCATCACTCAGCTGGGCTTCTGCTGTGTGTACTTTGTATTCCTCAGTGACAATTTCAAAAAGGTGAGGCACTTCTCTCTTTTAATTTCTAGCCATTGTCATGCATTGGTTTAGTTTATTTTATTTTTTTTTTTTACATTTTTGTCAAAAGTAATACCATAGTACAATTTTAATATTGCCATAATTTACAAAAATTCCCACAGATTCACATTGTGCAAGCTGTTCATTTTATGTTTACAGTTTCTTCCTTTTTTGTAAATGTTTACTTCCTTATTGTAGTAATGTACTGTGCTACTTGTATTATTTGTTTAAGAATTCCAGTGGAAAAATTTCTGTAGTTTTTACAATGTGTGATGAATCTCATGATTATGGTGTTATTTTCTTACCACAAGATGGCACTGTTGCTCCTTTTTATTTACACTTACAATTATCTTACAAACAAAAGCTACTTTATGTGTATAAAATTAGTTCAGACATAAAATTTCTAAAACCTGTTCATAGAAATACATACTGTACAGCTGGGGATATTAATTTATTATTTTTAGATGCACACCTTTGTTTTGTTTTAAAGTCAGAATTTCACATGAGGTTATGTATTGGTTAGGTAATTGAGGCAGCCAACGCAACCACAAACGACTGCAACACCAATGAGACTGCAGTGATTGTTCCCAGCTTTGATTCCCGTATCTACATGTTGATCTTCCTCCCCTTCATCATCGGATTGGTACTTATTCGTAATCTGAAGTACCTGGCCCCCTTTTCTTTTATCGCCAATTTCGTCATGTGCATCAGCTTGGGTTTCATATATTACCACTGTATAAAGGTACACACACACACACACACACACACAAACACACACACACACAAACATTGATGTGCTTTCAATACTATAATACTGATGTACGAATGCGCAACTGGATTCGCACACTCATAGGCTTTGAGCTTTCCCTTTTTTCATTATGTTGCTTGGATAAATTAGCGAAGGCATTAAATACATTAAATATTGTATTCATCTCAGTGTAAGTTTAATTAAATTTTACACTTTTTTAACAGGAATAATTTAAATTAAATTAAATTCTGAAGGAAAGCATAAGATTTCAAGAGATGTAATAAAGCTAACATCCTGGATTTTACTCTGTCGCTTACATATGTGGTGTGCACACACACACACACACACACACACACACATACATATACACACTTCATACATGCACCAGGATTAAATTTGCTGCACAGAATTTTTTTCCGTCGTTGAGATTCGATGGCAGTAACATTTGAGCAGCGTTGAGACCCAAATGTTGCTGGTTTGATTCCCAAATTAGCAAGAGAACTGTGTGGCAGTTTGGGAGTGAGTGACTTCTTCCCCTGTTTCACTTTCATGGCTACAGTGCCCTAGAGCAAGGCACCAAACTCCTGTCTGCTGTCTGGGTGCTGAAATGTATGTGGCAGCCCAGTGCTCCAGTGTGTGTGTGTGCTCACTTTGGATGGGTTAAATGCAGAAGTAATAATTTTCCTTGTAGGGTTAAATACAGTATGTCAGAATAAAAAAAAAAAATGTTCATCATTATACTCGTTCTCTTTCCTAGCTTTCCTGCAATATGCATGAGACACGCCACCTACCTTTCTCTCTTTGTTCAGTATTCCAAAAGTTTGAAAGTTAAGATTTGACTTTAGCATGTAAAAAGTAAATCCATAATTACATGGACTTAGTTTAGGGGTGAAAAAGTGACCCACTGTTCTTCAGTATCAAGGAGCATTTATTTTATTTATTTTTTACCTGATAAATTCTAAATTGGCATAAACCTCAAAGTTTATTACGTAACGTAACAACATAACGTATGTTTCACAATAGATACAGTGGTACTTTCAGTTCAGTTCATTTTCTGTACCCGCTTAATCCTAATTTGGGTCACGGGGAGGCTGGTGCCCATCCCAGCCAACTTCGGGCGAGGGCAGAGTACACCCTGGACAGCTCGCCAGGCCATCACAGGGTGGAAACACGCTGACGGCTTTGCAGCCTACTCTTGTCGAAAGTCAGCAATGGTTCTTTTACATGCCTCACACCCTAGACAGTGAGAGACATGGCCGGTCTTTGATAACCCAGTTAGCTCCACTGGCGGGGGACAGTGACAACCTTGTGCAGAGTGGGACTCGAACCCCCAACCTTTGGATCAGCAATCCAGCGCCCTATACCACTAGACCACCACTGCCCCACAGTGGTACCTTGATTTAAGAATTTAATCCGGTACAAAGGCACGCTCGTAAGCCAAAAAGTTTGTTGGATAAAAGTTATTTTCATAAGAAATAACAGAAAACCAATGAATCCGTTCCAATCCCCTCCCAAACTCATATAACCTACCACAAACACGTATATTTGACCTAATATATTCTTCTTTTCCTTTCGGCTGTTCTCTTTTTCTCAGGGGTCACCACAGCGAAGATAAACATGTAAAAACAATAAATATTTATTATTAATAATATTATTATTAATACATGTACATTAACATTAATGACAATTAATAATAAATAATAATGAAACAAGAATAAACAATAAGTCAACTAACCCTTCCGAACATCGACTGCAGCAAAGATATCACGTGGGCAGGCATGAGGTGGTGCGTGACAAAGGAGAAGGAGGAGAATTTTGTGCCTGTGCACGCTACAAATGCCAACGAGTAAAGGCTCGTCGTGAGCTCCCACAAGGCTAGTGCTTCTCAAATAGATGGGTGATGCTGGGCAGGGGCACGCATGACCCTGGGGAACATGCTTTTTTGCCATACTGTAATCGAATTAAGTGTAATTGTGCATCCTCTACAGTAGGTGGCAGTGGCGCTCTCACAGTGTTCCCTATGGTGTATGGAACAAACACTGAGCTAATGATATGACGTTTAGTAAACACTATTTATAGTCACACGCGGGGTGCTGGGGGGGGGGGGTAAAATGTTTTTTTTCTTCCTATAGGGGCATCATAGAAAATAATTGAAAAGCATTGCACAAGGCGTTCTCAGAGTGTAGAGGAATACATGCAAAAGAATACGAGGCTAATCGGCCTAGAAAAGCCATTTCCCTAGCAGAGCTCGTAAATCAAAATTTTGCTCTTTGGATAGGGCAGATGTTTGGTGGGATCGATATCATGGAAAATTCATTATAAAATACACTTGTAAGTCGACCCCCAGTGCAGCTAACTGGGTTATCAACGGCCGGCCATGTCTCTCTCACTGTCTATGGTGTGAGGCATGTAAAAGAACCATTGCTGACTTTCGTAAAAAGAGTAGGCTGCAAAGCCGTCAGCGTGTTTCCGCCCTGTGATGGCCTGGCGAGCTGTCCAGGGTGTACTCTGCCCTCGCCCTGAGTTGGCTGGGATGGGCACCAGCCTCCCCGCGACCCTAATTAGGATGAAGCGGTTACAGAAAATGAACTGATGAACTTGTAAGTCGAGGTACCACTGTACTTTTTTAATCCCAGAGGGAAATCCACACGTGCCGCATTGCATTGCCTTTCAGCTGGACTGGAGCCTTGTTTTTAAGAGGGATTTCCAAAACCTATCGGTGCAGTCTTTGTCCGAAGCTGGACCTTTTTAATAGAAATTTTGTGAAAATTTGCTCATATCTTTTTTCAAATAACAAGGTGCAAAACACCCTTGGCTGGGCCTGCTGTAATGACACTTATGAAAATATGTCTTGGTTCAGAAAATGTCCTTTAAAATATTAATTGGTTGACAGCTCACTAGGCCATCACAGGGTCAACACTCACTGGACCTGGAGGTGATTGGAACAGCCAATTAATTTACTGTGCATGTTTTTGAACTGTGGGTGGAAACCAGAGTTCCAAGAGAAAACGCATGCCAGCAGGAGGAGAATGGAGAACATGTAAATGCAAAGCAGAGCTGGGAATCGAACCAAGGACCTTCTTGCTGTGAGCCAGACGTGCTCAGCACTACGCCACCGTGCCGTCTCCTTTATAATATTTAAAATATTTATTAGAATTTAATCTGAATCATCTCCTCAATTAAATGGTGTTGTTCCTGTACAAAACCCCTCCTTTTGGTAGATATTACACAGATATATAACATTTTTGTGTGTAACCCTGCAAAAAAAGAAACGTACAAACAAGGAAAAGACACCAGGAACAAAAACAAGCCAAATGTTTTGCATAGAGCAAAAACACAGCAGGGCAGTGGTGGCGTGGTGGTAAGCTGCTGGATCACTGATCCCAAGGCCAGGCCATGTCGCTCACTGTCTGTGGTGAGAGGAATGTAAAGGAACCATTGGTAACTTTCGTCAAGAGTAATCTTTCCCCTCCATTATAAATACATTAATGAGCCGTCTGTATAATATAGTATGATGTGTACAACCAGCTTAAAAAAATCACAAGCACATGTGACGGGCAGTATTTATAACCCACATTTATTTCATGTTTGAGGCAGTTCTGTTGCGCTATTAATGTGCTTCCCTGACTAACACTTTTAATAATGCTTACAACGTCTGTTCTTTTTTCTTTTTCTTTTTGTTTCTTTTTTTGTATTCATCCCCAGCATATCCCGCACTCTGTTAACCTTCCCTTGTTTGGGAAAGCTGCTGAGTACCCTCTATTCTTTGGAACTGCTATATTTGCCTTTGAAGGAATCGGTGTAGTAAGTGTTCATTCTACAGGTTTTCATCCAGTGTCTTGCTTTGTTCAATATTTGTAAAATATATCTGACCTGCAAGATATCATTTCATGAATATATAAAGTCTGAAAGGTTAATACTGTATTCTTAAATGTAAATCTGCAGGTTCTGCCACTCGAAAACAAAATGCAGAAACCACAGAACTTCACGAAAGTGCTGTACTTGGGAATGGGTATCGTCACCGTACTGTACATCTCCCTTGGCTCCATCGGCTACATCTGCTTCGGCAGCGAAATAAAAGGAAGTATCACACTCAACTTACCTGACTGCTGGTGAGTTTTTGTGCTCATGTCATGCCCTCCCAATACACCGCATCACCTCTGCGCTCTCACTACACCCTTTGGTCATGCATCCATTTCACACATGTTGAAATGAGTGATTAGGTGGCCAGAAAGCCCTGTTTTGTCTGCTAATGAAGCAAGGCTTTCTTTCGTGTTTTTTTAGCCTTCTCAAGACTGGTTCATTAAAGTGCAGTGTATGGCATGTGAAAAGCCAAACATCAGTTAACGGGGTTTTGAAGTTGACGGTGTTGAAACACATTTTGATTGGTTCAATTTCCATGCCTGTGCCAACTGCAGCCTGCTGTTATCAAGTTAGACACATTAAAAATTTACTGTAAAATTTACAGTAAAAAAATTGAAAAAAAATTTACTGTAAAATTTACAGTAACTTACTGGCAGCAGAGTAGCACATAGTATTTATTACACGGCTAGGCCCTTGTTTTGGTACAATGACACTGGACATGGCTTATAAATATACCAGTCACAATATATTTATATTTTTATATACAGTAAAACCTCCGCTGACGAACGCTTAAGCTCACGAACTTTTTGCCTCAAGAACATTAAATTTGCGAGCATATTGTCTCTGCTGACGAACTAGTTTTCGGCGGACGAATCAAACCACGCGGTCGAACAGCGCCACGGTGGCGGCCACGAGAAGCTGACGCACGCTCACGGCGTCACAGTTCGTCACACCCTTTCTTTGAGTGCGGACGTGGTTTGTGTTTGATAGACATTTTGGACCATATTGAGTGTACTTTTGCTATTATGGGACCGAAAAAGACCCCACCACAGGCGGAGATCATTGAAAAACACGAACGAGGTGTGCGTTTGTGTGACTCAGCGTCCCAGTACCAGTACGCTAAGTCTACCACCATCCTTAAGAACAAGGAAGCTATTAAGGGTGCGTGTGTGGCTAAGGGTGTTTCCAAACAGTAGGCGTTTCCAAACTCTCCTTCCAAACAGTAAGTCCCTCCCTCTCTCCTCCTCCCACTCCATTCCATCAAGCCATCAACTACCATCACAAAGGTAAATAAAACCACTTTATTATACAGTACAGTTTATTTCTTTAATTACAATACAATAGCACATTTTTTATACATAAAATAAGGTATATTTTTGTGTAGTTTTAAGGCTTATTTAGTAGAAAATTATGTTTTATGGGGACCTGGGAACGGATTATTCTCATTTTAATGGTTTCTTATGGGAAATAAATGTTCGGAAGACGAACTTTTCGCCTCACACACACTTTCTGGGAACCAATTATGTTCGTGAGCTGAGGTATCACTGTATATATATATATATATGTGTGTGTGTAAATCAGAAAACCAGGGAATATAGAATGCAACAAAACATGTTGTTTAAACAACTTTACACAGTAAAACTGTCTTGAATGCGAGCCAACGAATACAAGCCAACTTCCTCACCAAAATGATAAGATACGGTAAGATACCGTATTCCGTACAAACCCTCTGCAAAGTATGTTACTGTAAAATTACAGTATTTTACTGGGGGATTTTATAGCAATTGTTTACAGTGCAGCAAAGGCAGGAAGCTGCTGTCCAGCTGCACCAGCATGTGACCTATAGAGGTCATTGAGAACGGAGCTGACTAGAATAGCTGCACTCAGCATGTGGCTCCATTTATAGTCAAGCCTCACGGTCTAGTCCGTGTGCTGTTGTCCACAGGAAATGATGATGCAAACTGTGCGCTAAATGGTGGAAATAGAGCTGTAAAAGTTCACATAGACTTATAGAATCGTGACTGCTCCTTGAGATTTGATTTTTTTTTTTTTTTTTTTATGTCTTCTTATTCCAAGTTATGCACGGCATGTGCTCTGAGATGTCTACCAGTGCGGATTCTCCGTATTTTGTATGGAAAGTTGGTGTAAATACAGTGTTTTGTTACAGGGTGCTATTTTGTACGGCAAAAAAAAAAAGAGAATCAAGAATGTGATTGTTTTACTTTATATGCTGGCTTTTTATGTTTAGGCCGAAGTAGAATGATCGTTGCCGTCGTTTAATTGGACTTTTGGTTATATTTACTTTTGTGACAATCACCAAGCGATCGCAATGTCTGGTGGCTATGCGCAGGTAATTCAGTTTATGATCAGACCATTTTTGCTCGCACGCCTCGTAGTTCGAGTTGTTTGAGGATCGAGCACTTGATGGTTGCGTGTGATTCTAATGCTAATATAATACAACAATGAAGACATCAGTGACGGGACAAGTTAAGAAGAGGTCGTAAGTATTTCTTCCACAATATTCATTAGAATGGCCGTGCTTCACAGCCAGCACGCTAGGAAATGAATTTGCATATTTCAAACCTTGTGTAACTGACCTGAATATCGCCCCCATAGAGGTCGTGATGATTGTCGGAGGCACGTTAACTCGAAAAAACATTCTGAACACGCGGTGATGGTCAGTCAGTCAGAAACCAGTAGAATCAAACACTTCTTTAAAAAAATCAATGGACGAAAAGGCATTGAACATCACTTGTGCAGAAGCAATGATGGTGGCTTTGTGTTTAGATTTGAACTTGTCGATACGTGCCATGGACAGAATTATATCGACTGTGAAAAAAGATTTCAAAGATTCCGACATTGCTAAAGGGTTTCAGTGCTCGTGTTTGAAAGGGACGGCTATGATAATGGACATGGCTGCAGAAAAGAGTGAAAATTTAGTTAAACTCATACGAAGGTCACCATTTACCATATCGATAGACGGCGGCAACGATAACGAAAAGCTATTTCCCATTGTTGTGAGGACTGTTGATCCCGACTCACACCTTTCCTATTGAGTTCCTGCTTTTGCATGAGTCATATGATGGTGTTGCCATCCTATCTCTAGATTTTAAGTATGATATAAAATAAACATGTCGATAATATTGCTTACAAATAAATTTGTTGCTAATTCATGTGTGTGGAAGAAGTGTTACTAAAAATTTTCAGAAATACTGAAAAAAGTCATGAAGAATGCTGAAAATGTATATCTGAGGTAGGCATCTCTGTGTACTGCACATTTAAGTGGGTTTACAACCTGGTTTTCCATTCGGTGAATGACAAAAGGCTCTGGGGCTTTGTGTACATTAATGCTGGAAACTAGAGCTGGCAGAAAAAATAATTTTAGTAATTTTTTTAATTAATTTATTTTTTATTATTATTTGAAGTTTTGGTTTGGAGGCTGTGTAAAATGAAAATTGAATTTTACTTTAAAAGGCTAATTAACACTACATTATGCATAAGACTTTCATTGTTTTATTTTGGTGGCTCATTAATCCTACATTGGGCTGAGGGCCCCATCCAGTTGGGTGCAAATTGAGGGGAGGGGAGTTCAAGATTTATGTTTTCAGGGCACATTGGTTGGCCCAAAGGAAAAAAAAATGAACTGAAACTACACAGTCTAGGGGGAGAAAAAGTTGTACTCACTCATATTTTGTTGTACAGTATCACCTTTAGCCTTGGTCACAGTACCTAATCTCTGTGGCGTTGTCGGTCCAGTCGAGGCTCAGCAACATTAATAGGGCAATAAAATGAAGTCAACTGATGAGCTCAATGTACTGAATGAGCAGGATATCAAATCAATAGACTTTTTCTTTCCTGATGGCACGGATACAAAATGGGGACTTAAATAATGAAAGAGTGGTTCAGGGAGCATGAGGAATCATTTTCATATATATATATATATATATATATGTGTGTGTGTGTGTATATATATATATATATATATATATATATATATATATATATATATATATATATATATATATATGTGTGTGTGTGTGTATATATATATATATATATATATATATATATATATATATATATATATATATATATATATATTGACACCACAGATCCTGACCTTAACCCTGTTGGATGTGTTGGGAAGACATTATGAAGGGATTTGATTTTCTGGAAATAAATTTAATGTTGCTTAAAGGCCAAAGCTGATAATTTTACATGGCTTTCCCAAATAGCTAATTACATTCAGTGAATACCAATTAATGACGAATAATTAACTCCAGCGATTTAAAAAATACTTTACTAATGTATTTCTTGCTTAAAAGTGTGACAAAATATGCTTCCTTTTTTCTTTCTTGACTGCCTATGTTTATTTACTATTTGCATGTACTGTTTGTTCCCTGCATGGACTAATCAACAGATATCCATAGTGTTGCTGAATAAATGGTATAGTTGACCAGTCTGTGCAACTCTGTCATGGCGAAATGTGTCCAGTTCACGATGCAAGAGATCCAAAGTTGTTTTTCAGAAGTTTATTTCGCCTTTAGGAAATGAAGAACATATAACCAACCACACAAAATAAGTTCCGAGAGAAAAGTCTCAGACCCAGCCTGCTGTTCTGGAGCAGCTCTCTAGTTGCATTCCACTCTGATTGGTCTAGAATGACATCATGCGACAGATTGACCTTGTACTGATTGGTTCCTTATGACATCATACATCATACCATAACCTGACATGTCTTGACATACCTCAAGTTGGCCTTGAAGCGTGCCTCCCCCACCCATCGCTTAGGGTGGCCATTTTGTTTTCTTATCAAGGTCAATAAAGCAATATCCAAACAGTATAAAATTGCCAAAATAAAATTATCTTGCACTCACTTCAGTGAATCAACTCCTCATTCAATAGTCAGATAACTCAGGGGTCCCCAACCTTTTTTTCACTGCGGACCGGTCAACGCTTGACAATTTTAGCATGGGTGGGGGGAGGGGGGGGTTGGTTGTGTGTGTCATAGATTGTTCATATTGTATATATAAAATTTATATAAATTATTATTATTATTGTTATTATTATTATTATGATTATTATTAATATTAATAATAAGCACTCCAAGAATGTTATTTTTCAACAGATGAAATAAAGTTGGTTGGGAGGTAGAGCTTGAGCTTTTCTAAACAAACAAAAAAAACCCACAGGTGATGGTCACCAGTTGGGAGAATGAAGGCTATGGCTCAGGCTCAGTCTCACCAAAAATCCCCGCTATTGTTTGAAACATGTCCAACTCGCCTCTGTTCATGTGCCGTCCTCTTGTGGGTTACATTTTAGCGCTCAAATGACCAACATGTAACTGAGAGAATCCGGTCATTTTTCAAAATAAAAGATTTTTGAAAAATCAAGATTGTTCAGACCCAGATAAGAAATAAAACGAAAATAATGAGTTATTTCTTCTGTGAACCTGTACCAATTGAGCCGGTCCGCGGACCGGTGGTTAGGGACCCCTGAGATAAATCATAGAATTGCTTTTTTATATAATTAGAGATGATCTCATTGGATAGTTCTTCATTTCAGGATTACAACTGTTTTAAATGAATACGATCATTCCTTGTGAAACTGTTATAATATTTGTATTCATGTTGATATTCATGTTGATGCTGTTAATGACCAGTAATTAATTCGAGTACATGATGAAGTCAAATCATTTGCATAAGATTTATGAAGGACCCAATACATGACATTTCAGATAGGCAGGCCATAAGGTTCCATCAATTCATAAGTCCAAAACCCACAGTGCCCCCAGAATGTACCATATGTTGCCAAATTTTTGGTTGCTAAAATGTTTGTTTTGTAATCCATTGAAAATAATTCTGTGTCTGTTCTGTTTGCGTGTGCCTCTGTAGGCTGTATCAAAGTGTGAAGCTGATGTATTCCTTTGGGATTTTCATTACATACGCACTGCAGTTCTATGTGCCTGCCGAAATACTGATTCCCCCAGCAGTGGCGCGAATCGGACCTAGGTGGGGACTGCTTGTGGACCTCAGCATTCGTGTGGGCCTCGTCATCCTTACATGTAAGCCAAACTATGAAAAATGCATTAAAATGCTTAGCACATTATTACTTAAAGCCCTTCAGTACAATACCTTGTAAAATCTACATAAACTGTATATGCGGTGATCTGGAAAACTTGTCGGATGTTAGATTCTAGATAACAGACAACTAAACAATGCTCATCACAGATATATTTATTTACTACTGTCTATGTAGTAGACATTAGCCACTCAATCACTCTGTCATTGGCGCAAAAAGGTCATTGGTTTGATTCCCAGCTAGGGTGGTTCTGTATGGAGTTTGCATGCTCTCCCTGTGCTTGTGTGGGTTTCCTCCAGGTATTCTGGTTTCCTCCCACAGTCCAAAAACATGCACAGTATATTAATTGACTGTCGGAATCTCTCCTAGGTGTGACTGTTTATGTGAGTGTTGGCCTGGTGAGCTGTCCAGGGTGTACCCCACCCTCGCCGGGAGTCAGCTGAGATGGGTGCCAGCCTCCCCGTGATCCTAATTAGGATCAAGCGGTTCAGAAAAATGAATGAATGACACTGTCATTGGCTAATCTAACTCTAGTACAGTGGTACCTCACTTTACGAAAGTCTCACCAAACGAAAAATGCAGGTTTACGAAACGCTAAAAGTTTTGTCTCTGTATACGAAATAAGTTCACGTTACGAAAAATGCCATCTTAAAAATTCAAACGCGCCATTAAAAAATTCAAACCATGCAGGAGCTGCTCTCCCATTAATGACGTTCAAACATCCCGCCCCACTGACCTCCCATTGGCTAACAACTGAGCTGTCGTTCATGTCGCCTTCACTTGAGCACTGTCTTGGACAGGTCCACCTGACGCCATCTTGGACAGGGATCCCATTGGCTAGGAGGGATGACGCAGCTACCTCCCATTGCCTATTATGGAGCTGAATCTGCCATGATGCTTTTCGTGTAAAGGCCAGAGTTACTGTTGTTTTATGCTTTATTTATTGACTAACGCTTTTAACCTTCCATAAACATTTGTAAGATTATAACTCTGCGAGTGAGAAGAAGAAACGGGCTCGAGTGATATCACAAAGGAATATGGCCAAACCTGTCTACCATCGGTACGATATTGAAGCAGAAGGTCTTAAAGGTATGCTTTTATAATTTTTAAAGGGTTTAGGGGGTAGTATTGGGAGCCTTGGAACGAATCACGCGTTTTACATGTAAAATGCGGTTCAATTTACGAAAAATGCAGGTTACGAAAAATGGCACTGGAACGGATTCATTTCATAAAGTGAGGTACCACTGTATACCAACTCGTATCCCATACCCTGAAATGTCACTTAAGGAAAACAAATGGAAGTGTTTTAACTCCATTTCAACTAAAACCCAATGCTATCAGGCCTTTTAAAAATATTGTGTACATGTTCGTTTTTTGTGTATTGTTTTTTTTTTTTTTTCAGTTTGTTGTTTTTTTCTCGTTACTAAGTCCAACCTTTTCACATTGCTGTGATGAACAGGTCTTCGGTTTGACCGAAGGAGCGCGCATCTCTCGATGCGAGCAAGCCAGAAGTGCCACCAGCTTCTGAGAATGCTTTTCTGCTTACACTGGTTTGTTTATTTAAGACTAATTCCACAAAAAGAAACAAAAAAGTTTAACAGGATCTGACAAGTGGGTGTTTTTATTCATTTATTTATTTAGCTATCTATTTATTTTAAGGTTTAGACATGTTTTTCCCACTAATCATGATTTTACTTGACTCCCGCTAGAACCGGCCCACAGTAAACCAGCTATATGTATGCATGTGTGTGTTTTTGAAATACAATGGGGCAAAAAATACTGTATTTCTTACAATTCAGCGAATAGAATATAATGATTTCGCTCTCACTTGTCACGTGTTACAAATATCTGTTCGACTAAATGCCTTGCCATGATTTCTTGTCCGACCTGGCGCCACAAAATAACACGGTTCATTTATTTTTATTTTAAAAAATATTGATGGACACCTGTTAGTTATAGCTTGTTAAACATTTTGAAAATTAATGTTTGTTTGCTGTCGTCAACACCTTCACACTCCAGAAAAGTGTTCCCACTCGATGTTAGAAAGCGGACAAAAGGATTTTTGCTCATTTGACCACAAGAGTAATGAGGTTCGGCAGTGGTATCAGGACCAGGAGGCCATTCATGTTTTGTGGTTGGTTTTAGTTTATTGAAATGGCTTGAAATTCTGTTCATCCTCTTCAAATTTAAAATATGCATTAAACACAGTGAAATTATTTCACGTTCTGGAAATGTGTTATTTTCTGAGACATCTTGTTATCGTACAACCCATCTGAGGACAAAAAAATAAATAAACGAAACCTATAAAACTGAAGGGTGTGATAGCCTTGGGCATCGGTTCACATCTTGAACATTAATTGAATGAAACGTAAATAAGTTAGGAGTAAAAAAAAAAAAAAAAAGAATCCGTCAAACCACCATCACCTTTTGAAGATATTTCTGGGTTTTTAATGTTTAGAAGTACCACACTAAATGAAAGCATGAACCAAATTACTTGTAATTATTTTCGGCTCATGGGATGTCTCGTTCCCGCCCTTAACTACGATGTGTTTTATTTGTGTCCAACTAAGGGCAAGCCTTTGCACCCCCGGAGCCCAACCATGAAGGAGCATTTTGACTCTTTTGGTAACCTCAGCCCCAGAAATGAGTAGCGCCCCGCCCAGACCCCCAGGGACTTCCTCCTCCATGGAGGGCTTTTGGTGGGATTGAGGCGATCCTCGAAGTATTCTTTCTACCTCCTGATAACATCCACAGTCAAGGTGCGCAGCATGCCACTTCCACTGTGAACAGTATTTGTGCAGAACTGCTTCCCCCTCCTGAGGTGTCGGCTAGTGGTCCAGGACCATTTTCAGACTAACTGATAGTCGCATTTCAGAAGAAACTTAAGAACACATTTAAACCAGGGGCGGCAATAATTATGGAGGACTGTGTATTAGTGTAGGTAAGTACGGGAAGTATTAGTGGGTATATTGGTTGTTTGAGATGAAATTATCAAAACTTTAGTAACAGGGTTACTGATATGTAAGTCGACAGCACAGACACAAAATGTGCTCATAATGTGTCGAAAAGAACATTCAGTTAGCTCAGGTGCCCACTCATCATACAAACAGCATCTCTGACTGCTTAATACATACACTCTACATTAGGCACAAATTGTTTAAAAGCCACTGTAGGGAAAGTGCTAATGATCAACTCGAGCTGCCAAAAGGCTAATTGCTTGAGAGGAAGTGCACTACATACTCGGCTCAAACTGTTCACTGCAGCTTTGCTTTCATTGAAGAAAATCACACAGCATATATCTACAGTGCTGTGCTGTGCCAATATTTTTGCTCCCTTACTGATTTTTTTTTTACTTTTTTTCACCTTTGTCACATTTAACTATTTCAGATCATCAAACAAACTTAAACATGACATAAAGATAACCCAAGTATTCAAAAAATGCAGCTTTCCTGTTATAATTTTATTTAAGAGAAAAATCCTATCCAAACCTACATGAACCTCTATGAAAAAGTAACCCCCCCCCCCCCCCGTAAAAGGAGAGGTAATTGTGAGTAATCCTATCATTGGCGAAAACTGAGTTCAATTTCATGGACACAACCAGGTCTGATTGCTGCCAGACATTTCCAATCAGGAGATCCATAACATAAAACCTTTCTGACAAGGTGAGGTAGGCACACTGACCACACATCATCATGCGGTGATCCAGTGAGCTTCAAGAGCAAACAAGAAAGAAGATTATAGAGATGTCTCAGTCTGGCAGAGGATGTAAAGTCATTGGGAACTCATTATCCATAAATGGAGACGGCATGGCAGAGTGGTGACCCTTCCCAGGAGTTACCGACTTGCCAAAATTACTCCAAGAGCATGGTGCAGACTAACCAGAGAAGTCAGAAAGTATCCAAAAACCACTTCTAAACTATTAAAAGCATTACTTGCTTCAGTTAATGTCAATTTTCATGACTCCACCATCAGAAACACACTCTGCAAAAATGGCATCCATGGAAGAGTTCCGAGGCAAAAGCCACTGTTGACAAAAAAAGAATATCAAGGCACGACTCACTTTTGCCAAGAATAATCTTGATCATCACCAAAGCTTTTGGGAAAATGCCCTCTGCACTGATGAAACTAAAGATATATAATAAATAGAACATTGTGCCAACAGTGAAACATGGTGGTGCTAGTGTGATCTGGGCCTGCTTTGCTGCTTGAGGACCTGGCGACTTGTCACGATTGATGGAACCATGAATTCTGCTTGCTACCAAGAAATCCTGGTGAGGAATGTTCGTCCATCAGTTAGAGACCTCAAGCTAAAGCACACCTGGGTTTTGCAACAAGACAATGATCCGAAGCACAGCAGAAAGTCCACTTCCGAATGGCTAAAAAAGAACAAAATAAGGGTTTTAGAGTGGCCTAGTCAAAGTCTCGACCTGAACCCTATTGAGATGCCGTGGCATGACCTTAAAAAGGCTGTTCATGCCCGAAAACCATTCAATCTGGTTGACCTTAAACAATTCTGGAGAGAACAGTGGACCAAAATCCCATCACAGCGATGTGAAAGACTCATCACCTCTTATCACAAACACTTGACTGCAGTTATTGCTGCAAAAAGGTGGTTGAACCAGCTTAGTGAAATTATTACATATAATTCTGTTCACTATAATAATAATGAGCATAATTTCTCATGTTTATTTTTACATTGACAACCGCAAGAAGGCAACAGGAGTTCAGAAAAGCAGAGATTACTGCAATGAAGAAAAAACAAAAAAGCTAATCGCGGGCTAAAAGCTAGATAGTTACAGCTAGAGGAATGAGTTCAGACATGAGTGCTTGAGCAACATGCCTCAAGGAGAGACTTGTCAACAATGCTGTTGTGTTTCCACATCCAGGTAGTTGTCAAGGAGATGAATAGAAATGACTTTGCGTGAGGATTTTCTTAGTGTTCCCGCTTCATGCAATGCAACTCCATCTCTATCAGAGCAAGGATCACAACGTCAGAAAAACTGCCAGCAGATCTCCAAGCCAAAGTAGACAGTTTCCATGAGTTTGCGCTGATTTATGTGGTTGTTCGACCTATGAAGATCTCAGCAGAGTCTTAGCGGGATTTGAAAATAATAAAGTCTTTCTCTTGTCACAAAATTGAACATGAAAAAGGTATAAACAAGGAACTATTTTGAATTAATTCAAAAACTGAATTCACCAGATGCACATATTTTGATATACTGTCTCCCAGGCATGCACTAATGATTTGATGCATGGATTTACAAATAAACCTGGACATGGAAATGTTTATTCAAGTTTGAAGTTGGGTAGTTGGTTAATGCACCAGTTTTATCATCAGACTTGTGTGTGCGTGTGTGTGTGTGCGTGCGTGTGTGTGTGTGTGTGTGTGTGTGTGTGCGCGCGTGTGCATACAATCCTCGACAATTGACGCGGCCTGACATTCGGTCTTGTGACCGGTCGGCCGTCTTTCGAAACCCGCAAACGACGAAATGGCCACATACATCCCACCCATTTCCTCTTCAGAATATGTGAGGAAGTCATGCTACCTTCTGCTGGCAGATAATTTGCTGTGGCGACCCCTGAAAGGGAAAAGAAGATATATACAGGGATCCCTCACTTTCTGCGGTTAATTGGGATCGAGATCCCCCTGTAACCACCCCCAATCCCCCCCACTAACATGTATATGTGTGTATAATATGAATAAATACATATTCAATGCTATAAATGCTTATAATAACAATTAGACATTAAAAAAAATAATGCAAAAGATGTAAACAAAATATGAATACACATACATACAGATGCACGTACACGCACTCAGATGCGCACCTCACAACAATGTAACTAGTTTTGCTGGGAGGTTTTGGGTTGTTCTTTGTGCGTTGTGGGTTGGTTTAGGGTTTGTTTTTTGTTTTTTGCATAATTGGCCTTGTTTTTGTGGCATTTTCCTCAACATTTCCCCTACTCTTCTTTAATGTTCTTATTTTTTAATTCTATTAATATTTTTTAAAAATGCGATGCATGGAAGCCACATAAATTGAAGCGTGAAGTATATATAACATTTCCAATTATGCAAAAAAACGAAGTGTGTGTGTGTGTGTGTGTGTGTGTGTGTGTATGTGTATATGTGTGTATATATATATATATATATATATATATATATATATATATATATATATATGAGTTATATATTTACAGTATTGTGTGTGTGTGTGTGTTTGTATGCGCATACATTTTTAATTTGACATGTAACTCTAAAACCATCCACAGACTGACTGACACAAATTGCACACACATCAAACAAAATGGATATAATTATTGGCCTTTCACACCTCTTCACCCCATGCAGACCTCTCTTTATCTGCAGTCCTCTCTTAAATTGTATGAGGTATACAGACGCTCCCCGACTTACGTTCATTTGTTTTACGTTTTTTCGATTTTCCGTTGTTTTTTTGTTTGTTTGTTTTTTAAATTGTCAAAATTTGAGTTTAGTGTGCTCTCTGTAGTACGAGACATACCTACGTAGTACGCTGATGTAATGACGTAATGACGCTGCGTCCATTGTTTACAAACGACAGACTGAACATCCCCCTGCTTCTTCCCAGTTCACTGCATGTTACCCTTGTGTTAATACGTCGTCTTTGTGATCTTTGTGTTTACTGTACACTGTTTTGCAGACTTTTGTAACCCTAAGGAAATATGGTTGGTCAGAAGCGTAAGCCTACTAGCATGGGTTCAAGTTTTCCGGCATATACTGGAATTTCCGGTTTTCTCAAGACTGAATTAATTATTTGCTCGGATCGGCGCAATCTACCATGCATACTCAGTTAAGCAAAGAGAGTTGTAAAATGAATGAAAACCTGAATCCAGAAAAGAAAAGAACTCTCTGCTCTGCTGGTGATTCACATCAGTGCAGGCTGAGTACTAAACATGTATTCAACGGCGCCCTTGCTCACTTGAAAGACCGGAAGTCCGGATAACCCGCGCTTTGTCTCAAGCACAAGCAAGTGAACTACTTTCGGCGAAGCACCTCACGTATTGTAAGCGTTGATTGGCTGTTTTAAGCTTCATGCAAAGTGACTCGGCTCAGCTTCATGTAAAGTGACCATCTGTCGACCATTGGAACCATTTACAAGCAGAAAGATCTCATCATAGAGAATTTTAAAGGTTATATTTGATACTGTATTTGATATTTGATGAGTGAATTTGATTAAAATTGATCCATTTGAAATTATTTTGCTTGAATTTAATTTATTTGAAATTAATGTTGATATTTGATATTTTTGATATTATTTTAGGGGCAGTGGTGGTCTAGTGGTATAGGGCACTGGATCGCTGATCCAAAGGTTGGGGGTTCGAGTCCCACTCTGCACAAGGTTGTCACTGTCCCCCCCAGTGCAGCTAACTGGGTTATCAAAGGCCGGCCATGTCTCTCACTGTCTATGGTGTGAGGCATGTAAAAGAACCATTGCTGACTTTCGACAAGAGTAGGCTGCAAAGCCGTCAGCGTGTTTCCGCCCTGCGATGGCCTGGCGAGCTGTCCAGGGTGTACTCTGCCCTCGCCCGAAGTTGGCTGGGATGGGCACCAGCTTCCCCGCGACCCAAATTAGGATTAAGCGGTTACAGAAAATGAACTGATGAACTGATATTATTTTACAATGTCATGTTTAAAATAATTGATTTATGGGTGTTTTATCATCATATGTCACTAGAACATACAGTAACAACTTACGTTTTTGTTTTTTGTTTTTTTTTTTCAACTTGCGTTCGGCCGTCGGGAACCGAACAAAAACGTAATTCGGAGAGCGTCTGTAACGTGCACTTTGTGGGTTGTGATAAACTTCACATTTATGGTTGCACACTTTCATACACATTCTGTGGGAATATCCTATGATTACACTTAAATTCAGATGCAAGCAGGTCCCATCTGACCCAGAGTATAATAAATGTTTGTCCAGTTAAAAATGTAAGGTACTAGTGTGCCAGGTGAACATGTCAAGGCAGAAAGTAATTAAATGTAGGGATGCTCCTCTGCATCATAGAAATGATACTCTTGATGCACCGACAACAATCTGATCCAATTAAGATGCATATGAGGCAGCCTCTACTCGCATGCAATATATCTTTAAAAAAAAAAAATCCTAATGTGATACAATTAACTCGATATGAGGTGATGCAGTCAGAACTGCCTTTTTTGAAATTCAGAATGGTACGAAGAGTACTGTTTCAGTAATGCTGTATGAATCGGGAAGCTTATTTTCGGCAGCAAACAGTTCATGATGATATCTTTCCAATACTGCTCCTGAGTGGTGCATCGACAGGGTGTTTGACTATTAACTCAAGAGATCGCAAGTTGGAATCTGGGTTCATGCCACAGCCATCCATGATTGGGAGTCCATGGGAGCTAATTGGCCAAGCTCTCATAGGAAGGAGGGATGGCATATGCTCACTTTTCTGTCAATTGCAGCGATCACCAGCTAATCATGTGCGTCTGGGAGCTCATTTGTATGAAGAGGCAGATTGTACTTCCCCTCTGAGTGTGTTATACCTTTCCCTAAATACACATGCGCAGCAGTTTGAAAAGAGGCAGGTAGCTAGCAATGCATGTTGCAGAGGGGGAATCTGCATGCTTTTGCCGCTCCCTGGTCATTGATGGTCATGTGTTGGGGATGGTAATACCTGAAGGGTATGAATTTGATATAACTAAATTAGAGAGAAAATGGGGAAACATTCCAGTGCAACTTTTGTTCAAGTGAGGGATCTGGTTTGAGCTTGTAGATTTTTCCCAGAGACACCACCCATTTGCTTCTGTCTTCTCCTTATGTTTTGCCAGCCTGGCAACTTCCCATGCATGGAAACCGTTAATCAAAACAACAGCAAATTGGTAGAGACAATCTTGAAGCAAATGTAATTCCTCGGTACAAAAAAAAAACATGCAACAAAACTATCCACATCAAGATGCAGGATTTTGATCCTCAATCAGTTCCCCTGCACCCTGCAATTTAAATGTTCAATTGCAAAACTAATTTTCCTCCAAATTGACCATGTTTACATTTTGGTTTCTTCATGGAGCATTTGAAAATATTAAAAATTACAGCTCAAGTCAGACATGGACATGGTCTTGGGGTATAAATAAAGTTGCAATTTGAATGATGCAAATATTCATTCTTGTGTATATAACAAGCCAAATCAATCTGGTCTGGTTTTATTCATTCATTCTCTGAACTTTTTAATCTAATTAGGGTCACAGGGAGGCTGTTGCCCATCTCAGCTGAGTCTGGGCGAGGGCGTTGTACACCTTGGACATAGCATTTTCCTACAATTTTCAGTGAGAGTATGCTTCTGCAATAAAAATTGAATTTATTCTAAGGCTTTTAACACATCTTGACCAGTAATTATGGAAGGCAGTGTAAATACTAAAATTTCAAAGATGGAAGAGTTTGTTTTGAAAGTTACATCACAAACTTTCTTTTTTTTAAGGGGAGGGGGGGCATATTTGTTACAGAGGTATAAATGCAATGGGCAGGTTTTGTTTACTGCACTCACAATTGGGGTGTGTCTTTTAAAATTCTCAGGTGTCCCCAGAACTCACGTCTCGACCCTCTAGTCTATGCCTGGTCCTGTAAGTGCCATCATTTGATTGGATGTAAGGCTACTTTGAATTGATTGAGAGTTTAATATGATTTCAATGTAAAAAAAAAAATGAAGTAAATGGGGATCTGAATGTAGCATGATGTTATATGAGCTACAAATCGATATGAAATACATGTGCATCTGACCATAGCATCATGGCATTTTGAGAAGTTAAAAAGAACTGGTGAGAACGTCACTACGTGAAACTACTGGCAGTCGTTAAAAAGTTTGTGAGAGAAATTTCTTTTATATATCTATAATTGTAGCGTGGCTTGGGAGATGAACCTGTTGCTATATTGATGACAGGACTTGTGTACTTGATAAAATGATGAGTTGTCATTTTATCGCGCTTCATTGCGCATGTCCGTCACTTTTCAAAAGTTGACCAGATGAAGTTTGAGCAAAACACAATGGTGTATCTGCATAATTTTAGGAGTGGATTAGAAAGCCTATAAAAAAAAGCTCAAAAATGTCCACTCTTGTTGGTCTAGTGCATGTCATAATGCCTCATCTATTGCATGAACAATATGTACAGGCAATGGGTATGATGGGGGCCGGGTTAAGTAGAGAAGTCTATGCGTTGTACACACCCACCATCAAAAACCTAACTGAACGCCATATGATAGGGTCGATTTACAATATTCTACGTCCAAGGCAAAACAGAGTGATGACTCCTGTGCAGGATCACTACATCTGGTTGTGGCACTTGCTGGACGGGTTTCACTGTTCTGTATCGGCTCAAACCACCGCCTGCATCACTGCAAATCACAGTGGTTTGTTACTGTTGTCTTTGCTTACAGTATGAAATCTCCATGCCAGTGTTGCGATGGTTTAGGTCAGGACTCCGGGGTGCCAATACATCTGTGAAAATAATTTATCATTGTTCCCTGAATCACGCTTTCATTATTTGAATCCAAACTTTATATCCGTGCCATCAGGGAAGAAAATTTTCATTAATGTGGTAACCTGCTCATTCAATACGTTCAGCTCATCAACTGCTTCATTTTATTGCCACATTAATGTTGCTGAGCCTCGACAAGACAAACTGGAGCAACAATACCATGGAGATTACATGCTGCGGTCGAGGCTAAATACTCCATGAAAGTATTAGTTTGCACCTTTTTCTTTTGGCCAGGCAGCGTATAACCAGTGCATGTATATATGAAATAAATTACTTGTTCTTTTTATGTATGTTTGGCTGTTTGACTATTATGATTAATCATTTATCACCACCCACACCGCTGGAAAATATGTGATGGCTTTCTGTCCCTTGGTCAACTTGAGTGAAGGAGTTCTGGCTTCTGCGCCTGCAGTCAGCAATGATGGTGTTCTCCCTGGTTTGGAGACATTAAGATTGCCATGTGGCAGGATGTAGTAGTGGCTGATGAGCCAGTCATGTGCCAGTAGTTCCTCTCCATCTCTGACTACCCCCCCCCCCCCCCCACACTTCACCATTCACAATGTCTTTTCATACTGCCGTTAACGATGTTAACATTGTTGTTATTTTCTGCATAACTTTGCTTGCATGCTTTTATAACCACTCATCTAATTGCAGACACAGAAGTGTTCATTTTTCCATGAGTGTCTTATGTGCACATCGCTCTAAAGACAAATTGTTTCCCATTATGAACAGTTTACCAGCATCACGTCTCGGTCGCTAAAGGACCAACAGCTCTAGAAACATGCATACTCCAGCCGTGAGGTTAGCGTGAGGTACTTGGTAACAGGTCTAGTTTATTCATGGAGTAGTAATTGGATTTCTACTTAATGTATAGATTTGATTGGCACCTGAATCTAAGCATGGAGTCCTGTGTTATTGAGTTTTAATTGCACATTTTTTTGACGGTGGGTGGATAAAATCTGTTGATTACGCGTGAAATAAGCTATTTTAATGTTAAGAAAATGTACATCCGGGGGTGTGATTAAAATTTGTTGTGTTCCAACAAATGTTTAACCAACATCCCTAATATAAGTATGCTTGAGGAGCTTCAGAAGGCAAAACAAGGTACCAGATTGTTTTATCAGCGACAAGTGGTGGAGTTCTAACATCCTAAATTGTGGGACATCTTCAGGAGTACACTGTGCCACAGACCACTGTGCAACTACATCAAAAGTGAAAAACAGTGAGTCAGACCTCTCTGACATACCAAATTTCTTTTGCATAAATGTACAGAACAGCTTCAAATATCTAGGGAGCTTCCAGAATCAGACTAAACCTGAAGAATTATGAAATGTAACAAGAAAAATTATATCTGAAGCAGAAACACAAACCCGAATCAGTGTAGATGCAAATTCAGTCGAGAAGAAAAGGGCTGTGAAAGATGGGCCAGGCAGATCAAGCAAAGAGTGTCAGGCAGTAAATTGTGAAGTACAACAGCTACGCAGAATTAATAAAGAGGCACAACTGAAATCTATGCGTTTGAGTCTAACAGAGGAAATCCACAAAAACAACAGTAAGGCAGATCTGAGTGGTGTGAAAGAATTAACTGCTACATAGAGACAGTGGCCCTGGGGAAAAGACCGGAGTCAGAGTTGGAGGTAGCAGAGATGAAAATGTTGAGGTTCTCTTTGGGAGTAACGAGGATGGATAGGATCAGAAATGAGTACATCAGAGGGACAGCACATGTTAGATGTTTTGGAGACAAAGTCAGAGAGGCTAGATTGAGATGGTTTGGACATGTACAGAGGAGGGATAGTGAGTATATTGGTAGTAGGATGCTGAGGTTGGAACTACCAGGCAGAAGATCTAGAGGAAGACCAAAGAGAAGATTTATGGATGTGGTGAAGGCGGACATGAAGGTTGTTGGAGTAAGAGTAGAAGATGCAGAGGATAGGGAGAGATGGAGGCAGATCATTTGTTGTGGCGACCCCTGAAGGGAACAGCCGAAAGAAAAAGAAGAAGAAGAAGAAGATTAACTCTAAAGCTACGTGCAAAAAAATTGAAGAAAGGTCAAGTCTACAGAAGATGAAGATGAAGACATAAAGAGTGGATTCAACTACAGGGATCCCTCACTTTCCGCGATTAATGGGACCGAGCCGCCTCCCCGCCTTGTGCGACCTTTGATTTCCGCGAAGTAGGATTGACACCCCCCCCCCCCCCCGACTGACGTATACATGCATGTACTCGTATATGTGTATTATAATATCAATAAATAAATATTCAATTCTATAAATGCTTATAATAATAAACATTCAAAAATACTGCATAAGATGTAAATAAAATATAAATACAGATACAGATGTGCACCTCAATTCATTTCATAATGGGCCTTGTTTTGCAGCATTTTCCTTAACTTTTCCCCATATTTTTTCTTAATCTCCTGATTTTTAAAAATTTTCGATGAATATTTTTGATAAACCCGTGATGCACTGAAGCCGCGGAAACTGAACACAAAGTAGCGAGGGATCACCGTATACAAAAATAGTCCTATAAGAACCAATTTAATTCAGTTTTATTTGTATAACTTTTTTTTTTAGAACTGATATTGTTGCAAAGCAGCGTAACATGATAAAAGTGAGAACAAGTACAAAGGAGTTTAAACATTTTCTACAACTTCAACACGTCCCTAATAAGCAAGCCCATTAGGTAATTGTGTCCTTCATTGACACAGGGTATAAAACTTGAGCGGAACCCGGCTGAAAAAAGAAAATCCTCATTTGGGTGGAACCATAAAGATGCAAACCATATAAGAGACACTTTATTACAGTCCAAAGTGAAGTCCGGTTGGTTATACCACAACTGTGAGTCCTAAATAACTGTGCGAAAAGTGGACTCTCCCCAGCAGTGAAAAGTCGTCATCATCGCAGTCTGTGAGTGCACATCTAAGCCCATATAGTTCTTCATCAGCATGAGCAAGGGGCTTCCAAGATGAGAACTCCAGCCAGCATCAGCACACCAGGACAGACCTCAGGACTAAGAAAGCAGAAAAATAAGGATCACTCACATCCCAGAGACAGCATATGTACCTCAGCAAAAACAATGTTGTGTGTCAAGTTGGTTCATTATACTCAAGAATTTATTACTGCCAAGTGCACTGAGGGACTCCGGCATGAGTCACCTGCAGCATCACAAAAATAAACTAGAGAACCAGAAGGAAGGCAGACATGAGAAGCTGTTACATTGGCAATCAGTCACTCCACCGTCAACGGACTTACGTGAGCATCTAGACTGAAGTAGCGACAGCATTCTAACGTTACAGTTTAGCAGAACTCTGTGTGCTTGAGAAGCCCCAGATCTACTCCTTTACCTAATAAATGGTTATTAACAAACCGGTCTACCATACAACTTTTCAGCCTCATCTTAAAAACAGAGGCCGCGTCTCAGTCAGCGAACATTAACGGGAATGTTATTTCCATAATTGTGGGGCTTTTGTAAGCTCTACCCCTGTAGTAGTCTTCATTATTCGAAGTATCACTAAGCGGGCTGCACCTTTTGATCATAAACAACAAGCAGTTTGCCAAGATAATGTGGTGGAAGTCCATCAAGTGCTTCATTAAAAGTAGAATATAATCTTCAATTTGAAATTTAATTGGGAGCCAATGCAGTGTAAATAGGACAGAGGAAATGTCAGCTGTAAGTGCTAGCAGCAGGTTTTCATGAGATTAATCAGCCTGAAACACAAAAATATGGTCAAAACCTTTTCAGGGCAGGCAGCATAAAGCTGTATATGGATGCATAAATATCAAACTTACCAACATGAAGAAGAAAACAGAGTTAATAGTTTGCTCAGGACGAAACAGAAATGCAAAAAGATGACGTTTCCCAAAGTGAAATCGTTCATAATAAAACAAATAAATTTAACAAGATTAGCTTAATGTGTCAATACTCAGACAATTATTTATTCATCTCCTCTTGCTTTAAAGTCCATTTGTCCTAAGTTATTGGGATCAAAGATTATTCATCCATTCTTCTTTTTCTTTAGCACTAACAAGCAAGCAAATTTCAAATGCTTCTCAAGCTCATTTGATGCTGGAAAAGTGAACCGAAGCTCGCAGAAGCAAACACATTAATATTCTGTCTTCCTTTCGGCTTTTTCCCTTTTACTCGGGAGTCGCCACAGCGAATCATCTGATTTGCACGTGTGATTTGGCAGAGGTTTTTACGTCGGATGCCCTTCCTGTCACAACCCTTTTTTAGCAAGGGACAGAAACACACTGACGGCTTTGCAGCTCCTCTTTACGAAAGTCAGCAATGGTTCTTTTACATCAACCTCTCACCATAGACAGTGACAGACATGGCCCGCCTTTGATAACCCAGTTAGCCGCACTGGGGGGGGACAGTGACAACCTTGTGGAGAGTGGGACTCGAACCCCCAACATTTGGATCAGCAATCCAATGCGCTATACCACTAGACCACCACTGCGCCATTTATCTGATTTTAACTGGCTGTTTTATATGTCACTCTGAGGTTGATGGTTCAAAATGCATGCGTTGCACCGCAATAAAGTTAATCGTGCAAAATTCATGTTCGGATTTACAATGGATGGTTAAACTGGTGTGTTTTTGTTTGTTTGTTTGTTTTTTCTTTTTGGCTTGACTAATTCTCTCTCTCTCTCTCTCTCTCTCTCTCTCTCTCTCTCTCAGGGTCTATTTGATCAGCTGATTATTTTAATGACTATTTTACTAGGAACAAGCAGTAATTGTGCGCTGACTGGATTGCCCCCCCCATCCCCCGCCGTTTTTGTTTTGTTATCGTCTCAAGACCCATGGTTTTAATTACTATTTTTCAGCTCATTACTAAGAAATGTTTCTGAAGGTTTTCTGCAGTGATCCTATTTGCTGTGATTGGTGTATCAGCACGACGCATGGAACACCTTCTGCTTTATATAAAATAAAAACCAAAACGCTTTTTAAAATGTACAGCAGGAGATGAAAGAGGTTCGGAGTTTATTATTCTGTCTGTCACTTGAGCCAGTGTAAGGCATTGGAATTAACAGAAGGCCAAAGAATTTGCATGGCACGTTCTTCCGATTGTCAGTAACCTGAAAAGAAAATGTGTAATGGGAATACTGTTTTATTTATATAAATATATATATATATATATATATATATATATATTAGCAGAACACATTCTCCCTGAAGCAGCAGTAAGCCTTGGCTCACATAGACATGGGCGTATGTGCATTCTGTTAATGGGAAGTGGGCAGAATGTTGCCTCCACCCCCGCTTGTTATGTACATTGCCCTGAATTCTACTGTCACCACTGGCAGAACAGTGACAGCAGAGCACCTGTGACACAGTGTGTCGTTTGCCCTGAAGCTGCTTGAATGACCTCCTGTAGATTTTTTTTTCCCTTCAGTGCAACTGAGTGCCATTCAACCATGTGTGAAAGTAAAGCAAATGCCTGAAACTAGAGAATTTGTGAGAATGCCAGGGAAGAATAGATGAGCATCACTGACCAGTACATCCTCAAACAGAATGTGTAGTATTCTGAAAATGCACATGTGTATTTTTTCATGTTTTAATGTGGGAACCAGTAGTACCTACAGTGAGTTGTTTTCCCTTCACGGGTTATGCTTAGGAAGATGTGTAGACATGGACCATATTGTCTTCATTATTAATCACAGTGAAAAAACAGTCTCTGTGTTTCTGAGTAAAGATGGGTCCACGTTCACGTGTATGTGTGATATATAGTAACAATATCCAAATAATAATGCAAGGTTAAAATTGGGAAATGACGGGATTTTAATAGAAGACAGATGATGATAGCTTGCAATACTATCCGAATTCGCTTTGCTGTCGTAATTTTCAAAGATTTGTAAAGTGCATGTGGGAAATATTTTCATTTTACTTCATGAAATCTATTTTCCCTGGCATGTATAAATAGTTTTTTTTAGCTCGAGGTATATTACATAATGAATCTCATTTAAAATTGTGAAAGAATTCAAAGGGTATCGATAATTAATTACTCAAATTATAAAGTTTAACATTGATTGAGTGCCTTATAATTAGTGATGAAACATGTACAAAACATACTGGCCTGATAACTTTAGTTTAAGAAACTAAACCAGGCATAAAATGTCACAAATTTTTTTTTTCAAAATTTTAGATAACTCTACTTTCATAACAGTGCTTCCCAAATAGTGGGGGCCATATGATATCCGGTAAAGGGGGAGGGGTGATGCCCCGGGGGAGCGAGTATGACCCTGGGGAACATGCTTTTCTGGAATTGTGTACGAGAATTAAGTGTAATTACACCTCCACTCTACTAGTTGGCAGTGGCGCTCTCATTGTCGCGCTATGATGTAGCGGTTTTTCGCGCGAGCAAACAATATGAAGTTCAGTAAACAACCCCTCAAGAAACAACACGGAAAAATTTCTAACAGCAACGAAGAGAAAGGTGGAGAAAGACAGAGATATTAAGACATAAATAAGTCGATTGAGTTTAAATAAGGATGTGGGTTTTTTTTTTTTTTTTTTTTTTTTTTTCAGGCACATTGGTGCACTTTAAATCTTTTCAATTGTAGATTAAAAAACAATGTTAATAAAGTTTTTCTTTGTAAGTTGAACTATATTTACATTACATACAGTTACATTATGTTATATTTGTGTGTAAACATGTGTAACTTTGTAGTTTCGGTGTAGTTAGTCACAATTGCGGTAAATTTATCTTTCAATTTGGCAAAATGGATCAGAAGATAAAATGTGCATTATCCATAGATGGATACGTGATCATGATGAAAACTCATGTTTCTATTCCTGCGTAACTAGAAACAGATGCTCATTCTATTTATTTTTTTATTCATTCATTCATTCATTTATAACCAAAATATCAGCAATTGCAAATGTTTCAGGATTATTTCAAACCCAGGTGGGCCGACACTATTTCATTCGACCCGGTGCACAAATTAATTGTGTGCAAATAGCAAAAAGCCGTGGCTTTCTCACTACGAATTCCCGTCACAGCTCAAGCAACAGAATAAGACCTGTCAAACGTACACTTGATTTCATTTTTATAGCCGTCCTATTGTGCTCTGCTGCAACACATTGCGTTTTAAAACACAAGTCTGTGGATAATGAGAAATGCTAAGAGAGAGGGTTGTTATTCTATTCTTTTCACACAACATCCAGCTGAGAATAATGAGTTAAGACTCGGAGCAGCAGGTCATCAGAATATGATTACTGTGATGTAACAATTAGTTTCGAAGCGTAACAGTAGGAAAAAGGCAGAAATGTACTTGAAGCTGTTTGGTTATTTGGAATAAAAAAGAAAAATTTGATTCAAATAACAGAAATTATGAATTACTGACAAATAATTTGAATTTATGAGACAACAACCAAACAAAAGACCAAACTTGCATGTCATTTAATTATTTAATTCATTCATTTACTGAACCGCTTAATCCTACTAAGATTGTAGGGTGGCTGAAGCCTATCTCAGCCAACTCTGGATGAAGGCGGAATGCACTCTGTACAACTTACCGGTGGGAAATTTGGAACAGCCAGTTTGCGTAATGTTGTTGTTTTTGGACTATGGAGTAAAGCAGAATACTTGGAGGAAACCCATGGAAGCGAGGGGATAATGTAAACTCCACACAGAAATGGCCTCACTGAGCCCAGAACTCAAACCCAGAACCTGCTTGCAGTGAGGAGGATATGCAAACCACTATGCCACCGTACTGTCCTCGGTTATTAATATTAGGTACTTAATCATGACAAAATAATTTGATAATTGTAATTATTTTAGAATAATATATCTGTTAGAATATAATTTATTTTTCCAATTGTTGTACTTTTTGTATGTAAATATTTCTCGACTTTATTGTTCTTGACTTTTAAAGGTACAGTGTCTAAGATTTATCAGTATAGTGACATCTAGTGGTAAGGCTCTAGATTGCAGCCAACTAAATTTTCATTCCTGACCCCTCCTCTTTAAAATGGTCTGGTTCTGGGCTACTGCAACATGGGGGGAGGGGGGGGGGCACCTGGTCCCTGGGTACATATAAAATATAAACAGCTTATTCCACTGTTCTCAATGCTCAACAACTTTTTTTCTTTTAATGATGATAGTTTAATGAAAAAAAAATATGTATGATATACTTAATTTCTGCTAACAGATCTTCCAAACTGTTCCAACACTGTAGATTCATTTATGTTTACATTCATGGTGTTTGTCAGATGTCCTTAACTTGAGCCACGTATATTTATCAGTGTTATACTACTGAGCAGTGACAGCCAGGTGCTGCTATGCTTGAGCCCAGCCCTTACCACTGCACCTTCAAGTTTTTCTGCTGAAATGAAACAATTAGTTTTTCATGATTTTTTTTTTTCATGAACAGTTGTCTGTATGGCTTGTAACGGTATTACGTCATGCTTTTTTGACATGATCACCTGATGAACACCTGTTCACATTAACTGAGACATGTGAAAAGTCTCAGGTTGTAATAGTGTTGTTGCAGATGGAGGTCCATGTCGTGTCTCTGATGGTGTTGATGTTTGAGTTAAAAGTTGGTGTGTAGTTAAGAATAGTGTTGTGGATCTTGGGCTGTTGTTAGAAATGGTGCTGTATGTGTTGCAGAGTAAAACGCTGGCAACGTGGAATGCTGGATTTCGCAGTTGAAATAGAAAATCTGTGCTTTCACTAAAGTGTTTGTGCTCCACTGTGACTGTCCAATAAAGGTTAAATGACTGTAATGGGAAGACAAGGATTTCTGTTTCTGAATGGTTGTGGGTCTTGTTTGTACCGCAATAGTCTGGTGAGCGCTTCAGGATGTACCCCACCTTCACCCGGAGTTAGTGGAGCTAGTGAAATTTGAGGGGGGGGGGGGGGGGATCACTGCTCACTATTTATTTTCTAAATATGCACTCACTATATATGTGTTTTTGTTTTTCTTGCTGTCATGTGGCCTGATTTCAGGGATTCATTTCCCAGTTATAGGAGATCTAATCATCCTGCCACAGGCTAGCACAAATTAATTCATGGCGCGGCTTCCTTTTGTCAACAGAGTGTTGATTGATTTATGCTCTTTGGTGGTGGTGGTGGTGGTGGTGGAGGTGGTATTCCAGTAAATGTGTATCAGCTGATTTAGAAAAGGCAAGGTCTTTTATGGACCTAAACGATGACTGGGAAGAAAAATTCCATAACCATGTTATCCATTATTATATGAATACTTCATGACAAGTTGATTGCCCCTTAATTATGGTTACATTCATTCTGCTCTCAATGTGAGATGGAAAATATAATGGACCAAAGAACGTGCTGATAAAAGCTAAGTGATGCTGCAATTAAGTGTGACAGAAGCAGGTCAGGTGAACTTTGTGCAACAGCACCTTTTTAAACTCAAAGTTTTAGTACATACTACGCGGTAAGATGTCACTCAAAAAGGAATTTTCGAATAATGTTTACTGGCAGCTCATGTTACAAAGTTATACAGTATGTGTTGTGCTCCAAAAATTCTGATATTATATAATGTTAAGTTCAGCATTAAAAGAAAAAAAAAATCACAATATTACAAAAATCAAAGACTAACAGTTGCCAAAAATGTGACACGGCAGCTGCAGTCAGTGCTCAGGATGTATGTTACTGTTTGGAAAGTTTGTTTTTTTTTCATATAGTGCAATGAAAACGTTGTGCTTGAAGAACAAACCTATTCCACATCTTGATTGAATGAACAGTGATGTATATGCACTTGTAGTTGTCTTCTTAATGGTGATTATTGAAGACGTATGAAGTAAATCAGGGGTCTGGAACCTACGGCTCGCGAGCCAGATGTGGCTCCTTTGATGACCGCACCAGTTTACTGTGAAAAATTAACCGTGATCACCAAACTACAGTTGTTCATCTGAGAGATCAGTCATGATGGACTTGCTTTCAACTTCCCATGTATATCAAGAAGCCTTATGTGCTCATGTTTTGTCATTTCTGTTTTGAAGATGTTTTAAGAACATCATTGAAGGACACAAAGAGCCTCATGGCTGCTCATACTGTATTTCCTGCTTCGATCATATCAACTTCAAGAAGTGACTGTTTACCTTCTGCCTGTGAGGGCCACCAAAATTTTGAGCCCTGCTTTACAGTGTTCTGAGATCATGTATTTAATCTGTTGTCATTGAGAGAATAACGCCTTGTCCTTATTTTTATTTTATTTTTTTTTTGTGCAGGTTTACTAGCTATTCTGATTCCAGAACTGGACCTGGTCATCTCATTGGTAGGTTCGATCAGCAGCAGTGCTCTAGCACTCATATTTCCTCCTCTGCTGCAGATCCTAACTTTCCATACAGAGGGAATTTCAGTCTGGAAGTATCTGAAGAACATTATCATCAGCCTTTTTGGCCTGGTGGGCTTTATTGCCGGGACCTATATCTCCATTGTGGAGATCATTCACCGCAGTCAATCGAAGCGCAGTGGTTTCTTTCAGGCCTCTTGGTGACTGTTTTCAGATTCTGGACTGATGGGCGCATGTCTTTTTTGTGCAGCTCTCTGATTTTAATGTAATGTGTACGTGAAATCATTTTGGGCCATATTTAAATTAGTTCTAAAGGGGCTCCCGAGTGGTGCATCGACCAGGTACGTGACTATTAACCCGGCGGTCACAAGTTCAAATTCAGTTTAATGCTACAACCACCCGTGACCTGGAGTCCACGGGGGATAATTGGCCGGGGTCTCTTGGGAGGGAGGGAGGGAGGGAGGGAGGGACGGCATAAACTCAGCTCCCTATCAATGACAGCGATCGCCGGCCAATCAAGGGTGTCGGAGCTCATTTGTACGAAGGGTGGCTAGCACTTTTGTTCCGGATGTGTTCGACTGACCGGAAATACACATGTGCAGCGGTTCAAAAAGAGGCAGGTGGCTTGCATTGCATGTGCATGCTTTTGCCTCACCCTGGTTGGTGGTGGGCGTGTGATTGGGGGAGGGGAGGGGAGGGGATTGGATATGACTAAATTGGAGAGAAAATGGGGGAAAGCCAAAAAACACCCCACATTTCTACAGCCGGTATACATCAAATATCAGAAAAGTGTTTTGCATTGAGATAGATAAGTTATTGCCAAAGTCATTAAAAATTGTTTATTTATTTGTCTTTAGTTTTTAAATTTTTAATTCAGTGTGTTTTATGGGAGCAGTCTTAGGTTACCACATGCTGAAGTCCATTTTAATACGTACAGTACTGCATGTTTTGTCAATTGTTGTTGGATTGTTTCTCGTTGTGGATAATCAGCCAAACTGCTGTAATAATGAACTTGAGCTTTTATAATTCAATATAAAGTGCTGTTTTAAATGGTTCTTACTCGTTTGTTTGTTTGTTTGTTTGTTTGTTTTAGTTTAAGCAAAATGCAAAATGACCTTTTTAATTCACATCTTTCACAAGATAATGTGTTTATAAGAATTTTTTAAATGCAAATTTTCACTGGAGGTGAGGCGTTAGTACTGTAATGGAATCCTGTTTCATTTTTTAAATGACCTGCATCAATTTCTCTTTTATTATTATTAATATGAGAGCTACAGCAAATACAGCACACAACGATCAACCTTCTTCTTGTCCTTTCGGCTGTTCCCTTCAGGGGTCGCCACCGCGAATCATCTGCCTCCATCTCACCCTATCCTCTGCATCTTTTTCTCTTACACCAACTGCCTTCATGTCCTCCTTCATCACATCCATCATCCATCAGACGTCTCTTTGGTCTTCCTCTGGGCCTTCTGCCTGGTAGTTCCAACCTCAGCATCCTACTACCAATATATTCACTATCCCTCCTCTGTACATGTCCAAACCATCTCAATCCAGCTTCTCTGACTTTGTCTCCAAAACGTCTTACATATGCTGTCCCTCTGATGTGCTCATTCCTGATCCTATCCATCCTCGTTACTCCCAAAGAGAACCTCAACATTTTCATCTCTGCCACCTCCAGCTCTGCCTCCTGTCTTTTCCTCAGCTCCACTGTCTCTAATCCATACAACATCGCTGGCCTCAACACCGTCTTGTACACTTTTCCTTTCATTGTTGCCGATACTCTCCTATCACACATCACACCGGACACTTTTCCCCATCCATTCCAACCTGCCTGCACACGCTTCTTCACCTCTTTTCCACACTCTCCATTGCTCTGGATTGTTGAGCCTAAGTACTTAAAATTGATCTCTGCCCCCTGTAACCTCACCGTTCCTCCTGGGTCCTTATCATTCACATATATCACAATGTTCCGGGTCTTGAGCAGGTGACAGTCAATATCAGAGACGAATGGTGGTCTGTGAAATATAAGTGGAGTGTTAGCATGGAGAACGCAGGACCACTCGTGTCTTCCTTCAAATCGTATATGTTCAACTCGATAACACATTCACAAATAGTACATTTACCTACTTTTAGTGCAGCATTTCTCCAAAATCAACATTTTAATTAGAAACAAAGCATTCCTTGCAATGAAAAAGTGTATACGCTTCATGCATTTCTTACATTTATCCGCTTCAGAATCCATTTCGAACATGAATCCAGTTTATAAAGCTACTCTGTTATAGTGTGAATGACAGATCGGATAGCGCATTGCATATTAGAGGTCTAGTATCCAAGTGCATGCAAAATTGGGTCATTCTAAATGTTTGCTGGCTACGGAAGTGGCCGAGGTCAGCCGAGATTAGATGCAAGGCGGTTTTTGATATGCTCGCTGTGATTGGATGTTTTCGTTACTGAGATCCCACGAGGACCAATTAGTATTCACAATACATCAACGGACGTTGCTCGTGACATGCATGTGTTCGAACAAAATGGCGATGCCCATCGATGCTTGAGACACAGTGAGGATTAAAGAAATTGATTCAAATGAAAAAAATAAATTTCAATGGTCATGGCTGGAGGAAGAAATTGATGTTTCCTTAACTGGTGGCAAAACACCACCTGTACCTGGATCTGACCTATAACATCATGATGCTCCTTTTGTGTAAATCTAGGCCTTGATATGTATATCTCAAAAAATAAAAAGCCTAATGTTATTGATTATAGACGTGAACTTAAGCAGTACAGCCAATAATCATTTTGGAAAAAAGAAAAAAAGCCAAAGTGTTCTGATTTAATTTGCTCAATAATTCACCTAAAATAATACATTTATTATGAAATTTTCTTTTTGATAATCGCAACAAAGTGATACATAATATGACAAGCATAAGGTTATTGGTTTAAGACAGTGCTTCTCAATTATTTTCTGTTACGCCCCCCCCTAGCAAGAAGAAAACAATTCGCGCCCCCCCCACCACCCACTTTCCGCCGCAACTATAAATTATAACTTTTTTCTATAATATAGCTACAGGTATATCTCATTATATCATATCCTTGTTAACATAAATAAAACAAAAAGAAAGAGATATAGTTCAACTTACAAGAATAACTTTTTTAACATTTTTTATTAGTCTGTAAAAGAAAGCGCATCAATTTGCCTTAAATTTAAAAATAATAATATCCTTGTTACATTTTTGACAAACTTACCACACCATTTGCTGCTGAAAATAAAATCAATAAATAATTAATTCAAATTGACTTCAGAAACATTAACTCAGGAGCACAATATATAAACACTTTAACCTACAAAACAAGAACAAATAGAACAATTTGTGCTGATTTTTTTTCTCAAAATGAGGAAGCCAAGATTAATGGCTACAATGAGCACGTTTTGCAGCACACAGCTTCTCAAAGGAGGTTTGAAGCATGACACTGCAACTCTCAGCTCCTGCTCAATGTATATACTCGCTGCGCCAATGGGCAATGAGGGCGCCACTGCCAACTACTGGAGTGGATGTGCAATTACACTTTCTTGTAGTACGGCGGAAAAAAAGCATGTTCTCCTGGGTCACACGCGCCCCCCTCAGCATCCCATCGCGCCCCCCCAGGGGGGGCGCGCCCCACTATTTGAGAAGCACTGGTTTAAGATGACAGTTTATGATGTTTAACAGAATTTAAAGAGACAAGTATAATGTTGTATTGTAACAGCACAGATTCTTATAACAGTTCATTAAAACTGTATTACAGTAAACCAGTGTAGTGAAGAAAATGTCAACTTTGATTTTAAATTAACAATTAATTAGTCTAATAGATATCTGTAATAGATATTAAGATACAGTACGTGTTAATACAAGTCAATAGGAATAAACCCCACGCATAATCTACATGTCATTTACCTTCATTTTCTGTAATTTTACCGAAGAATATTTTATACATACTAATCGTTTCAAATATTTGCATGTCATAATATTGTAATTTCAATCACAAAACTTACACATTGATGTAAATAATGATCTTAATATTGTTGATAGTGTGTTGTTTCCTGGTGGTGTTAATTTGCATACCCCTCCCCCCACTGGTATTAATTGGTAATTGCACTGAAAGTACTCCTGTACTTAATTCAGCTTAATTAACCTGGTCTCAGGAACTTTGTCATGTGGGCTATTTCTTTGATAATAGATCGCAGTATAAGGCAGAAATAGCGCTGAAATACACAAAATCTCTGGTTTCAGGGGGCTTTGCCCCAGAACCCCCACCGCGACTTTGCCCTGGACCCCAGTGGGGGCCTGGGCGGCCCTTAAACCCCCTGTCTTTTTTCAGATTTTTTTTCTTTTTCTCAATGCCATGTATGACTAATACAATAGTGATTTCTTCTTAAACATAACGTAAACCATCTTACAACGTCATTGTTGATGAACAGGAGCCATATGGAACATTTTCGCGAGATTATCTCTTGACATAAAATCGTGCGGGATGAACAGGTGCACTCTGACAATTATCCGCACAGAAAACGTCACTACAAATCTACAACGCACCACGAAAATGAAATAAACTAATTAGGACTAACAAGCTAAATATCTAAATAGTTAATACGAACACGTTTATCCGTGTACTGCTGACCTGTGAGATATAAGTAGCGTGTTAACACATGACCACGCATGTCTTCGTCCAGATCGCGGCAAGCAGAAACAAGACATTGTCCCACTAAACAGACCCAGGTGGAAGTAGCCTCACAGAGACGGTTCCACTTTCCATCCATCACTTACAATTTACACACAAATTATAAAATGAGTAATAAATCAGTATTATGTTTAGAGTGTGAAGATTCTGTACAAAGCGAAAATCAAATGAAAGTTCAAGGTTTACATTGCAGGTATAAAAAAAAAAAAAAAATGTGAGAACATATATTTAGGTGAACCACAAACTTGTAAAATGTCTTCTGAACTCTTCCTTTCGAAAACAGACATTGATTTTTGTGGGTTTTCTGTATTTTTTTTTAAGAGTAAAAACATTTTTCTTCACTCAGTAGTTGGTTTTCCAGCCAAAATAAACTACAACTGGAAGGCAATAGCTGGCAGACATATAAAACAACAATCAGGATATGTTTTTAAAAAATAAAATTTACACTCATCATCTTTTTTTTTCTCTTTCGGCTGTTCCCTTTCAGGGGTCGCCACAGCGAATCATTTGCCACCATCTTCGGGAGTCATGTTAATGAGTCACATGTTTGATTTGGCATAGGTTTTTACGTCGGATGCCCTTCCTGACACAACCCTTCAGCAAGGGGCGGAACCACGCTGATGGTTATGCAGCTACTGTTGTCGAAAGTCAGCAATGGTTCTTTTACATGAACCTCTCACCACAGACAGTGAGAGACATGACCCGCCTTTGATAACCCAGTTAGCTGCACTGGGGGGGACAGTGACAACCTTGTGGACAATGGGGCTTGAACCTCCAGCCTTAGGATCAGTGATCCGGAACCTTTTACCACCAGGCCACCGCTACCTTACACTAATAAAATGACATCTCACACTGATTTAATATGAAAATAATGCACAATGATAGGCATTTGCTTCATTTAACACTTTAACTGGGGTCATGAACTTACGATTCTTACCGGCATCTTCAGTCATGACATGAAACATATTTCTTTTTAAAATACAGTGGTACCTCACTTTACGAAAGTTTCACCAAACGAAAAATGCAGATAATGAAACGCATTTTTCCTAAAATTTTTGTCTCTGTATATAAAACAAGTTCACGTTACGAAAGCGCCATCTTAAAAATTCAAACGCGCCATTCAAACATTCAAACAATGCACGAGCTGCTCTCCCATCACTGACGTTCAAACATCCCGCCCCACTCGCCTCTCATTCGCTAACAACTGAGCTGTCGTTCATGTCGTCTTCACTCGAGCGCCATCTTGGACAGGTTCACCTGACGCCATCTTGGACAGGGATCCCATTGGCTAGGAGGGATGACACAGCTACCTCCCATTGGCTATTATGGGAGCTGCATCCACCATGATGTTTTTCGTGTAAAGGACAGACAGAGTTACTGTTGTTTCATGCTTTATTTCTTGACTCAGGCTTTTAACCTTCCATAAACATTTGTACGATTATAACTCTGCTAAGAAGACATGGTCAACACAGACGCGTGTGGTTTCCGGTGCGAGTGAGAAGAAGAAACGGGCTCGAGTGATATCGCAAAGGAATACGGCCAAACTCGTCAACTATTGGTACGATATTGAAGCAAAACGAGGTCTTAAAAGGTATGCTTTTATAATTTTAAAGGGTTTATGGGGTAGTACTGGGAGCCTTGGAATGAATCACACGTTTTACATGTAAAATTCCGTTCAATTTACGAAAAATGCAGGTTATAAAAAAAGGCTCTGGAACGGATTAATTTCATAAAGTGAGGTACCGCTGTACTTGGTGATAAACGTTTAAAGTCTGGAGGGTGAAATTGGGCTGTGAAACTTTCTATAACTGCATCAATTTTTCATTTTTTTTCTTAAGAAAAAAGAGAATGGAGGCAATCCCAGCCAACTCCGGATAAGAGACGGAGTACAGCCTGAGCAACCGTTTTCCACTTCTGGTCAAAATTAGAGTATCCAGTGTGGATGTGCTACATGGTTTTGGACTGTGAGCGTAAACCTGAGCAGCCCGAGGAAACCTACTCAAGCATATGGAGGACATGAACCCAGAATATTGGATAAAGATAACATCAAAAACCCCCTCATCATAATATTCCCCATCCTTTCAGTTTTACATAAGTGGATCAATAAAAAACATTCACGGTTTATTTTGAGTTTAAAACATTTATTTTTTCACAAATTTAAGTTGTTTTGAGAGCAGCCTGACGTGCACATTAAACAGAATGAGGTACAATGCAAACGAGTTTGATCAGAGATGCAGAAAGATGCTTAATTAGATGTCAGGGGATGTATTGAAGCTATGAGCAAATTGTTCAATATGTTCTACCCTGAAAAAAAAAGACAAAAGGAGCGAAAAGTAAATTATCCATCCATCAGGTGGCACTTAACAAAACATCACAGGAACAGGTGGGTTGTTTATACTCATGGGAGTGAAGGCAGGCTCTCAGATAGGAGGCTTGTAAGACCAACAAAGCTAGTATTCATGAACATTGCCACTCGGACCAGAATACACCGGGGTCTCCAGATCGAGTGCACTAGGGAGTGTGCAAGACGGAGGCGGTCACGTAAGTGAAGATAGCAGTTTATTTCGTCAGGGAATGCACAAAAGTATTTCAGTGAGCTTTAGCCAAACCTCCTTCAACAAAGATCATAAAACTTGGAAAAGGAGAAACGAATTAAAAAAAAAAAAAAAAAAAGAAGCTAAACTCAGTGGAACCCCATCAAAAATACAAAGGCTCGTCCAAGTAAAACCACAAAAACAGTGAAAACAAAAGTCATACGGTACCATAAACTATCTTACGGACAGTGTCACCACCACTTTCACAGAACACAACCAACATGAGTAACAAGGCGCTTAAATAAACAGGATAAGGAGACACAGGTGACACAAATTAACTAACAGAAATAAATCTACAATGGCGCCTCATGATGACCACCGATAGTCCAGGCGTGGACAAACGTAGAATTAATCAACAAAGTGTATTAGATGTTGTAAGAATTTCCTGGTGGATTTATTGTGTTGTCTCTTGTATTTATTGTCGTCAGGGGTAACTGAAGTTGAAATTATTTATTTATTTATTTGAGGAAATAGAACCAGCTAAATTAATTAAAGTATTGTGGATGTGTAGAAAGGAGTAAGTGGATGTGAGGAGAAAAAAAATAAAATCGTTGGCCTACCATGTTCTGCTCATCTTGAGGATTCCTACCAGAAATTCTTTTTGTTTGTTTGTTTTGAGGACGAAGACCTCTAACAAGCATGAATATCAAGGTTATTTTTATATAATAATAATAAAAAAAAAGGATGCACGTGATGTAGTGGAAAGCACAGCAAGAAGATCCAGGTTTTGATGAGGGTGTTCCTTTGAGGTGTTTGGACATGTTTGCATGGGTTTCCTCCGAGTACCTCAGTTCTACCCTCACAATCTAAAGACATGCACACTAGGCTAGTTCAGTGCTTCTCAAATAGTGGGGCGCGCCCTCCTTGGGGGGTGTGGTATGATGCCGGGGGGAGGGGGGGGGTTGGGTTATGACCCTCGGGAACATGCTTTTCTGGAATAGTGTATGAGAATTAAATGTAATTACATCTCCACTCCAGTAGTTGGCAGTGGCGCTCTCATTGTTACGCTATCGTGTAGCGTTTTTTCCGCACGAGCAAACAATGTGAAGTGCAGTATGCAACCCCTCAAGAAGCAACACGGGAAAATTTCTAACAGGAACGAAGAGAAACGTGGAGAGAGACGGAGATATTAAGACGTAAATAAGTTTGGCACATTGGTGCGCTTTAAATCTTTGTTTTTAAATCTGTAACAGAAATGTCAATCAAGTATTTTTATTGTAAGTTGAACTATATTTCTTTTTTTTCTTTGTTTTTAATGTTAATAAAGATACGGTGTCATTTTATAGACAAATACGTAATACTATTTATTGTTGCTCATGGGGCGGGGCTTGAAATGTTTTTTTCTTCCTGGGGGGGGTGCCAAAGAAAATATTTGAGAAGCACTGGGCTAGTTGGTTTTTCTAAATTGCCCCATGGTGCGTGTGTGTTTGTTGGCCCTGTTATAGACTGGCACACTGATCAGGATGTACCTTTCCTCTGCCCAGAGTTGCCTGCAACCCTAGTAGGATTTAGCCATTCAGCAAATGAATGGCTCATAATAATAATAATAATAATAATACAGCGAATAATATTACTAATAGCGGCACGATGGCGTGATGGTTTTCATGGTCACCTCACAGCAAGACGGTTCTGGGAGCAAGTCCTGGGAGAAGCAAAGGTGTTTCTATGTGGAGTTTGCATGTTTTCCCTGTGTTCATGTGGGTTTCCTCAGGGTATTCCAGTTTCCTTCCACAGTCCAAAGACATGCACATTTTAGCTGTTTGAAAATGGTCCCAAGGTATGAGTATGAGAAGGAATGGTTGGTTGTGTGTGTGTGTGTGTGTGTGTGTGTGTGTGTGTGTGTGTGTGTGTGTGTGTGTGTGTTGTCCTGAAATGGACCGGCAAGCTGTTCAGGGAGAACCCAGCCTTCACTCAGAGTCGGCTTAGATTTAAACAATTCATTAAGTGATTGAATTATTATTGATAATAATAATAGGAGCAGTGGTGGTATGGTGCAGGATGACGGATACCAAGGTCTTGGGTTCAAGCCTCACTATCACGGTGTTGTTCCTGCGGTCCCCCTCAGTGCAGCTAACTGGGTTATCAAAGGTCAATCATGTCTCTCACTGTCTGTAAAACAAGCATTGCTGACTTTCATGGAGCCGCATAGCCGTCAGTCTGTTTCTGTTCTGCGAATGCCTGGCGAGCTGTCCAGGGTGTACTCTGCTCTCACTAAGAGTCTGCTGAGATGGGCACCAGCCTCCTTGTGACTCTAATTTGGATTAAGTGGTGCAGAAAATCAATAATGGAATCGTTATATTAATGCTATTCTGTCTTTGAAAACGTCTTTCTACCCGACATTCGGTGTGCTGATGAAATCTCAAGTGTTCCAGCAGTCAAGTTTTGATGCACAGCTTTATGAGGTGAGACATTATGTTCACTTAAACTCATTTCAAATGTGTCATTTGGAGATCCAGCTGCCATCATCTTGTATGGTAGGAATTCATCACTAGGATACATAATCCTACATAAGCTTTGTGTATATAATATTTGTTAGTCTCTGTCTTTATTGAATAATACGTGTATACCAGAAAATTCACAGTGCTGGTCTCAAAAAAAAAAAAAAAAAAAAAAAAATCAATGGAACTTAAAGACACAACACAATTCTTCTGTACTCTTTTCTAAAATTGTTGTTGAGTACACCATACACAACTGCATTCAAGCAGCTGTTGAAATACGCCATAAAGTAACTGGCTGTGAAGAGCCACACAGGAATGGCTTGACTTAGTGTAGGCTGGATGGCCACTGCCAGGCCAATAAAGTTCAGTGGCGCCCAGCACACAGCAAATAGCACAAACACCACAAACATGGTGAGAAAGTTGCGAAAGTCATGTGGTTTGATCTTGAGCCGGTTGTCTGGTCTGACACGTTTGCGCACCTGAATGACAAGAATCCAGATGCGCAGGTAGCAGTAGGTTACAATGCTGATGGGTAGGATGAAGTGCACGACCACCACCATGATGGTGTAGAGTGAACTGACCGACTGGGCAAAAGTACATGAGTAGACACGTGCGTCATACTGCAAAGACTCCACAAACCAATTGGGCATGATGGCCAGGACAGTGAAGACCCACACAAGAATCACATAGCACATCGTGTTTCTTTTGGAGAAGATCTTGTTATAGTTAATGTTGTGGCAGATGTAACAGTAGCGGTTGATTGCGATGCCAGTGATGTTAAAAATGGAGCTGATGACACTGAGCCCTATCAGGAAGCCACTGATTTGGCAGTGGATGTTTCCTGCGATCCAACCGTTGTTGAAGATAGCAGTTAAAACCATTGGATAAGGGTAGATGGCAACTACAAGATCTGCTACAGCCAAACTCACCACAAAGGCATTTCCTAGGGAGAAAAAACAAAATGTATTAGTTCAGTTGTAATTTCATTTTTTTACCGTTAAAATAATCTAGTTATTAATAATGTGTGCTCTTGAATTGCAACTGATATGTATTTTGTAATTAAATCTGTCAATCATCAAAAGTGAGTCTATTTTATTCCATCTTAAGGATTTACCCTAACATACTTTACCCACAATGCTATTTGAATAGCTGCTGATAGAGCCATCACTGGAAATTAGCTCTTGGTCTGCAATCTACTCATCACAAGCCCAATGATCTAACTGATCAGGGTCTCGTTCTAAATGCACAATGATGTGAATTCAATACTGCGAAACAAGAAGTGTTGACTTATTAAACCAGGTGCCAAAAACAACTATTGTGTTGAAAAAAAAACAAACAAACCATTGCATAGACAAAACATATTTTGTTGTTTACGAACCATTGCTAACCTTCAACAAGAGTAGGCTGCATAGCCATCAGCATGTTTCTGCCACGCGATGGCATGGCAAACTGTCCAGGGTGTACTCTGCCTTAGCCCAGAGTCAGCTGAGATGGGCATCAACCTCCCCGTGACCCAGAAAAAGAATGATGAATGAACGTTGTTTGCATCTTCAATGTGTTCCAAGTCGATTCTCATTATAGTTTTTACAGGGTAAGTTGCCATGACTTTCCCAAAATCCTCCACAGCACCTGGTACTCCCATGAAGTCTCCCATCCAAGTACCAAATAGGCGAGACCTTGTTTGGGCTGGATGAAAAAAATATATATATCCGGTTTCTCAGCGGAACTTTTTAAAAATCTAAATGCGGAATGTTTGTTTTTTCCTTTTCTCTAGTAGGTTCTCTGGGTGATTGTCGAACTCCCAAAATCCTTTAAAACAAAATGTAGGTAAAGTGACTGAAGTGATACAGTACACCCTAGATCAGTGGTCCCCAACCTTTCTTTCAACGCTTGACAATTTTACCGCGGCCGGGGGGGGGGTTAGGATAGCTTGTTTATATTGTAAATACCCCGTATAATACCCCGCCCTTGCCCAGAGTCGGCTGAGATGTGTGCCAGCCTCCCTAATCAGGATTAAGCATTACATTTTTATCGAGCTCGAACTCTTCTTAAAAAAAAAAAAAAAAAAAAAAAACCCACAGGTGATGGTGCACCAGCTGGGAGAATGAAGGCTCAGGCTCAGGCTCAGTCTCACCTGAAATCCCCACTACTGTTGGAAACATGTCCAATTCGCCTATGTTCATGTGCCGTCCCCTTGTGGGTTACATTTTAGCACTCAAATGACCGACATGTAACCGAGAGAATCTGGAAGTTGTTGATAATATGGATCGCTGTGAACACCTTTAACGATGAGGTCATGAGCCACTTCCGTAAGGCTTTGAAAAGAAGGCAGAAACAATCCACGTTAGAAATGTTCAAGAAAAGAAAGGGACATCCTGAAGAAGAGTCATCCATGCCAAAGCGAGTAGCAAAAGAAAAAACACCTTTGGCTGATTCACCTGAAGCTGTCATGGAAGGGGATCCGCCTCCTCTCTCCCTCTCCAACATTTACATAGGTCAACTGCTCACCACCACAAAGGTAAAAATTCTTAGCTTTATTGTTGTTATGCTTTAACTGTACTGTGGTTTTTATTTTAGTGTGTTATGGTCTCTTTTGTGAGACTCTGGTTTTGGCGGCTCTAACTCTATGCATGCAGCGCTGAAGAGGGACGTGGCTGTCACACGCAGGTGGAGTGCTAAGCACACACATCTGATTCCACTGAGCAATCACAAGTGACAACAATTTCCCCATGCTTTAGTGTCTTCCCTGTGAATAATAAAGCTCCTCCATCACTCTGTCTCCTGCATTTTTGGGTCCAGCTGAATGTTCCTGGCGTCACAGAATCTTCTACCCCTTCTGTGACACCAGGAACATGCAGCCTGGACCCAAAAATACAGGAGAAGGTGTGATGAAAATGGATTATAGCTTTATTGTTGACAGGGAAGGCACTAGAGCTCGGGGAAATCGTAGTCATTGTTAGAGAAGCCCAGTGATTGCTAAGTGGAATCAGGTGAGTGTGCCACCTAACGCCCCTCTCCAGCATCCATAGAGAGAGATAGAGTCACCAAAACCAGCGTCTCTCACAACACAGACCATAACATAGTGTACTGTATTCAATAATTTTTACACTTAATTTGAGGACCTATGGTATGCGTTACAGTCCCATTAACTTCTGTTCAAAAGACAACGGAACGGATTAAAACCATTTACATCATTTGTAATGGGAAAAGGGGATTCGGAATTCTCCCAAATCGGAATTCAACCAGCCGACGGGAATGAATTATGGTCAATTACCGAGGTACCACTGTATGTACATATATTACATACTAAACAACTGCCTATCAGCAGCCTTGCAGTTCCAAAAAACTTGAGAAAATATAAGTGTTTCAAACAGAACTAAACACACCGCACAGTCCCAATCACAGCATCTCACACAGAATCACCTTCTGTGCTATTTATGTTGTCTGAGACATTTTCTGAGGGATTGAATGTTTTTTCCAAAGGAAAAAAAGATGCAGCATAAATTGTCAGGTGTGGGTCCTGATGCTAAATCGTGATTTTTTTTATTTATTTTTTTTTTATTCAACGTTAACTTCAGAAAATGAGAATGAGATCAGGCATTCACAGGGTGAATGGTGGCTATGAAGCATGTCTGTAAACAAATAGTCCCAAATTAATTGTGGGAATGCTAGCCTGCGCAAGTTTTATATACAGTACAATCTTCTTCTTCTCCTTTTGGCCATTCCCTTCAGGGGTCGCCACAGCGAATCATCTGCCTCCAACTAACCCTATCCTCTGCATCTTCTTCTCTTAAACCAACTACCTTCATGTCCTCCTTCACCACATCCATGAATCGTCTCTTTGGTCTTCCTCTAGACCTTCTGCCTGGTAGTTCCAACCTCAGCATCCTACTACCAATATACTCACTATCCCTCCTCTGTACATGTCCAAACCATCTCAATCTAGCCTCTCTGACTTTGTCTCCTAAACGTCTTACATGTGTTGCCCCTCTGATGTGCTCATTTCTGGTCCTGTCCATCCTCGTTACTCCCAAAGAGAACCTCAACATTTTCATCTCTGCTACCTCCAGCTCTGCCTCCTGTCTTTTCCCCAGCGCCACTGTTTCTAAACCATACAACATCACTGGCCTCAACACCGTCTTGTACACTTTTCCTTTCATTCTTCACACATCACACCAGACACTTTCTCCAACCATTCCAACCTGCTTGCACACACGTCTTCACCTCTTTTCCACACTCTCCACTGCTCTGGATTGTTGAACCGAAGTATTTAAAAACCTCTTGGGATTCCTCTTGGGTCTTTGTCATTCACACACATGTATTCTGTCTTACTGAGGCTAACCCTCATTCCCCTCCTTTCCAGGGCATACCTCCACCTCTCTAGATTTTCCTGCACTTGTTCTCTGCTCTCACTACAGATCACAATGCCATCTGCAAACATCATAGTCATGTTGAATCTTATCTAGCCTCGTCTGTCAGCCTGTCTATCACCATAGCAAACAAGAAGGGGCTCAGAGCTGACCCTTGATGCAGTCCCAGCTCCACCTTGAACTCTTCTGTCACACCGACAGCACACCTCACCACTGTCTTACATCTGTTATACATGTCCTGCACCACTCTAACATACTTCTCTGCCACTCCAGACTTCCTCATGCAATACCACAGTTCCTCTCTTGGCAGGCTGTCATATGCTTTCTCCAGATCCACAAAGGCACAATACAGCTTCTTCTGACCTTCTCTGTACTTCTCTATTAACATCCTCAAAGCAAACACTGCATCAGTGGTGCTCTTTCTTGGCATGAAACCAAACTGTTGTTCACAAATGCTGACCTCTGCCCTTAGTCTAGCTTCCACTATTCTTTCCCATAACTTCATCGTATGGCTCATCAACTTTATCCCTCTGTAGTTGCCACAACTCTGCACGTCTCCCTTGTTCTTAAAAATAGGCACGATCACTCTTCTCCTCCATTCCTCTGGCATCCTTGTTGAGACCTTGTTGAATGTCGTTGTCAGGAAATCTACTGCTACCTCGCCAGGACACTTCCATACCACCACCGGTATGTCATCAGGACCAACTGCCTTTCTATTTTTCATCCTTTTCAGTGCCCTCCTCACTTCACCCTTACTAATCTTTGCTACTTCCTGATCCTCGAAGGTCACCTCTTCTACACTTTTTTTCTCTCTCATTTTCCTCATTCATCAGCTCTTCAAAGTACTCTTTCCATCTTCCCAGCACACTTCTGTCATCAGTCAATACATTTCCCTCTCTGTCCTTAATCACCAACTTGCTGCACGTCCTTCCCATCTCTATTTCTCTGCTGTGCCAACCTGTATAAATCATTTTCTCCCTCTTTACTTTCCAACCGAGCATACAAGCCATCATACGCCCTCTGTTTGGCCTTTGACACCGCTACCTTCGCCTTACGCTGTGTCGCCCTGTACTCCTGTTTACTCTCTTCGGTCCTCTCAATTTCCCACTTCTTCTTAGCTAACTTTTTCCTTTGTACGCACTTTGACATCCTCATTCCACCACCAAGTCTCCTTATCTACTTTCCTTCCAGATGACACACCAAGTATTCTCCTACCTGTCTCCCTGATCACATTAGCTAAGTTTTATATACAGTAAACGTGTGTGTGTGTGTGTGTGTGTATATATATATATATATATATATTAAAAAAAAATAGTGTGTGTATGTACATATACAGTGATCCCTCTGTACTTCGCGCTTCAGTGCATCGCAGGTTTTTTAAAAATATTCATTAAAAATTAAGGAAAAACAGGGAAAAGGTTAAGGAAAATGCCACAAAACAAGGCCAATTATGCGAAAATAAAAAACAAATAAAACTACCTATTGCAGTGCTGAGTTCTGAGAAAGTCTGATGTTACCCTTTCAGGAATTGACTCCAATCTAAAGTTTGGTTTCTTATGTAATTCAGAACACAGATGCATAAATTGGATCAGCTCACCTTTGGATCACTTTTTTACATTTGGTAATTGCTTTGCTCACTTTTGCTCACTTTCATTAACAGACCGGTGCACTGTGCTTGCTTGACAGCCAGACTTGGAATTTTTAAGCATTCTTCAATTTGATTACATTTTTATGAGCGGTGCGCACTCAGCTGGCTGTGTGTTTGTGTGTATGTGTGTGTATTTACCGTATATTTTAAATTTACATCTTACGCATTATTTTTGAATGTTTAATTGTTAATGATAAGCATTTATAGCATTGAATGTATTGATTGATATTATATACACATATACATGTAGGTATACGTCAGTCGGGGGGGGTCGATCCTACATCGTGGAATTTGATGGTCACGGGGGGGGGGGGGGGGGTGTCTCGGTTCTAATTAACCACGGAAAGTGAGGGATCCCTGTGTTTGTGGGGCAGTGGTGGTCTAGTCGATAGGGCGCAGGATCACTGATCCTAAGGTTGGGAGTTCGAGTCCCCACAAGGTTGTCACTGTACCCCCAGTGCAGCTAACTGGGTTATCAAAGGCGGGCCATGTCTCTCACTGTCTATGGTGAGAAGTTCATGTAAAAGACCATTGCTGACTTTTGTAAAGTTACCAGTTGCATGAACCCATGAACCCAACTTGCATTGTGTTACGAGTCCAGGCTGGTGGGGGGTGATGTGATGGTGTGGGGAATCTTTTCTTGGCACACTTTGGGTCCATTAATAAGAAATCATTGTTTGCATGCTACAGCCTATTTGAGTATTCTTGCTGATGATGTGCATCTCTTCATGGCCACAGTTTACCCATTTGGTTACTTTCATGAGCATGACGATGCTCTCAGTGTTCTTTAGTTGCTTTCACAGTCAATGGATGGGAATCTCGTTGAACATCTTTGAGATATGATAGAACAGGAGATTCACTGAAAGAGTGTCCCCTTGAAAAATATACAGGACCCGTGTGATGTGAACATGCCAACATGGACCACCTTCTCAAAGAAAAAAAGTTTCCCACACTTTTAGGGAGCTTTTGCCACAAAGAGTTGAGGCTGTTGGGGGAATAAAGAGAGAGCTCCTATCCAATATTTATACTGTGTTCTTAACCAAGACTTCAGTAAGTGTGTGCAGCTATTGAAGTTCTAAATGTGTATTGCCAGGCATGAGAAGATGCTGCAGCATTCGAATGAACTGCAGGGAGAGCCATCCTTGGGAAAACCTGTGAACCACAATGTGAATTTTTCATTGAATTAATGTAATGCCTGAGGTGAACATAGTGAGTTAATTAAAAGTCTCCTTGTATAGGTCAAGGTGGAGATCATGAGCATGGTTCCTGCAAGAAAGCGCTGAATACAAATTTCTACAACTGCCTTTGAAGATGGAGGAACACAAATCTCTTTTGTGAACTTTGTAATTCAGGGTTGAAAAGGTAAAGAGAATTTGAATTCTACCAAGTCCTTGGAGTATATAATCTATGCTTGTGTCATCTGAAAGTGGATCATAAGACACCTTTTTTTATCCGTCATGGCTTTTTCATCATCTTTTAATCTGTCAGAAAGAACTTTTATTACTCTAATAAGAGTTCCGTTACTGTGTATGTGACTTGGTAGTTTAATTTAACTGGAGCAATTGGGCAAATTTTACGAATTGGGAAATTAAAATAAAATACAAGGGCAGTGGTGGCCTAGTGGTATCGAGCGCTGGATAGCTGATCCTAAGGTTGTGGGTTCGAGTCCCACTCTCCACAAAGTTGCCACTGTCTTCCCAGTGCACCTAACTGGCTTATCAAAGGCCGGCCATGTCTCTCACTGTCTATGGTGTGAGAAGTTCATGTAAAAGAACCATCGCTGACTTTCGACGAGCGTCGGCTGCAAAGCCATCAGTATGTTTCCACCCTGCGATGGCCTGGCGAGCTGTCCAGGGTGTACTCTGCCCTCGCCCAGAGTCGGCTGGGATGGGCGCCAGCCTTTTCGCGACCCTAATTAGGATTAAGCGGTTACAGAAAATGAACTGAAATAAAATACAAAGATGTGACCAAACGTCTCTTTAATGGAAACACATGCACAGATGATTCAGCCGAGAACTGTTGTGATCAGTCTATACCCACTCACTGCTGCACCGCATTCCTGTTCTTAGCTGACCGAAAATCAAATCCTTTGGTCATGTGCTGGTGTAGAGCATCCTCCGGTGCTTTCGGAAATGACCGTCTGCTCACCATTAGTAAAAACGACAAAAAATTTTGTGATGATATTTTTAAAGGAATGTTGTTAAAATGCCAACTGAAATATAATTCATTTGCCAAACTCAATCTTACTAGGGTTTCAAGAAATCCGGAGCCTACCTCAGCCAATAGTGGGAAAAGGTGGGGAACACCGTGAACAGTTTGCCAATCCATCGCAGAGCAAATATATACAGACAACCATTCACATTCATATCTAGGGGCAATTTGGAACCATCAATTAAACTAACGCGCATGTCTTTGGAGTGTGAGAGGAAAGCGGAGTATTTGGAGGAAACCTACACATGCACGTCAAGAACATGCAAAGTCCACACATAAACAAACCGAGGGTTTGAACAATAAAAGAGGGGGAGGGGAGGGGGGGGGTGTTCTCCAGGGGTGTTCTCCAAGATCAGTGTTGGAACCTTGGGTTGTTGCATTAAAAGCAGGATCTTGAAGATTTTTCTGAATCATCAGGTTATTTAGAAAGTTTCTGATTTTAATTAACACATTTGCAGATTGAAATTAAAAATAAATAATTGTAGAAAGAGGTGGCATTTCAAATGAAGGACACACTATTAAATATCCATGCTTTTGTCACCTACCCGTTTTCCTGAGTTTCCTGTTTCTGAAAACCGACCCGATGACCAACAGGTTTCCCAGCACGTCCACCACTATAGTGGTGATGAGCACACTGGCGAGCAGGGGGAGTGTCCAGGTGAACGAGGGACTCGCATCGGTTCCGCGCGTGGATGAAGCGTTCCAGAGAGGACCATCGGTTTCCTGCACCACCATCCTCAGAGCGCGCGCGCGCGCCACTGCGCACCGCGCCACCGCCACATGCAGTGCGACTTCACCGAGCGGCTCCGGTTGGCGCACGCGGCACACAGCTGGAACAGCCCCGGAACTCTGAAACCAGAAAAGCCACGCTGGTCATATCAATCCAAGAAAAAAAAAAAAAGGGAAAAAAAAGAAAAGAAAATACGTCGCATTGGTGTTTGCAGCAACAGCAGCGTGGATGATCAGCTTCCTCTCGATTGTAGACGAGACTGCACACGCAAAACCGAGCTGGAAGGAATTCTGGTGCACCTCCAACTCCAGATGTTCTCAGCAAGGCTGACATGTTGTTATGTTTCCACGTTTGAAACTTATTGATCTGCTCATGGTGATAATAATAAACTTAATTAACTCATTGGCGGCTGGTGAGTGGAGGGCTGCTCAATCACGTGCTTTTCATTCACGACTGCTGCGTTCTCGAAAACACTGGATGTCGTCATCTGCTCATGCTGCTGCTCAAACTTCTATGAACAAAAAGCATCCCGTCTCACCCCCTGCCCACAGCACCAACAGAACTAAACAGTTTCTTCTTCTTCTTCTTTTCCTTTCGGCTGTTCCCTTCAGGGGTCGCCACAGCAAATCATCCGCCTCCATCTCACCCTGTCCTCCGCATCTTCTTCCTCTGACTCCAACGACCTTCATGTCTTCCTTCACCACATCCAGAAATCATCTCTTTGGTCTTCCTCTAGACCTTCTGCCTGGTAGTTCCAACCTCAGCATCCTACTGCCAATATACTCACTATCCCTCCTCTGTACATGTCCAAACCATCTCAATCTAGCCTCTCTGACTTTGTCTCCAAAACATCTAACATGTGCTGTCCCTCTGATGTACTCATTTCTGATCCTATCCATCCTCGTTACTCCCAAATAGAACCTCAACATTTTCATCTCTGCTACCTCCAGCTCTGCCTCCTGTCTTTTCCTCAGCGCCACTGTTTCTAATCCATACAACATCGCTGGCCTCAACACCGTCTTGTACACTTTTCCTTTCATTCTTGCCGATACTCTCCTATCACACATCACACCGGACACTTTTCTCCAACCATTCCAACCTGCCTGCACACGCTTCTTCACCTCTTTTCCACACTCTCCATTGCTCTGGATTGTTGAGCCTAAGTACTTAAAATCCTCCACCTTCTTTATCTCTGCTCCCTGAAATCTCACCGTTCCTCCTGGGTCCTTCTCATTCACACACATGTATTCTGATTTTCTGAGGCTAACCTTCATTCCACTCCTTTCCAGGGCATACCTCCACCTCTCTAGATTTTCCTGCACTTGTTCTCTGCTCTCACTACAGATCACAATGTCATCTGCAAACTAAACAGTTTGTTCACGAAAAAAATCAAACCTGCTGTTTTACTGCAGTGAATTTTTCTGCAAAGTATAATTACTGTTATGAATTAGTGATGTACCATATATATATATATATATATATATATATATATATATATATATATATATATATATATATATATATATACAAACACACACACACACACACACACACACATATATATATATATATATGAGAGAGCCAGTGGTGGCCTAGTGGGATCGCTGGTCATAAGGTTGGGGGGGGGGGGGGTTCGAGTCCCACTCTCCACAGGGTTGTCACTGTCCCCCCAGTGCAGCTAACTGGGTTATCAAAGGTCTCTCACTGTCTATAGTGTGAGGCATGTAAAAGAACCATTGCTGACTTTTGACAAGAGTAGTGTTTCCACCGTGCGATGGCCTGGCGAGCTATCCAGGGTGTTCTCTGTCCTCACCCGGAGTTGGCTGGGATGGGCACCAGCCTCCCTGCGACCCTAATTAGGATGAAGCGGTTAGAGAAAATGAACTGATATTCTCAGTCACCACTAGGTATGAATGTGAATAGCTGTGTGTTTGTGTTGAACCTGTCTGAAAGACTTTTCAGGGTGCACCCTGCCTTTACCCGGATTTGGCTCCAATGAACTCCAGTTTCCACATAACCCTTTATATTCATGTGACCAACTTCCATGCAACCCTACATATCAGTAATGTTTAGAATCAGACAATGATTAAGTCTGGCAGATATGGTGTAAAAATTCAAGGATGGTAGAGATTTTTGCTGAAGAACACAAGTTAAAGTATCGCCAGTTTGTCAACATTGCAGGGAGCCGGAATTCGTGGCAGAGGGAAAAGGTTTAGAGAGGGTTTTTTTTTTTTCCCCTTCCACCCTCCTTTGATCAGAGAATTCGTGAGACAAGATTTTGACAGAAGGTTGTATCCCTGTTGCACATGAAACTCCACTGGAAACCACTCTGACAGACTTCTGTCAACTGTGACGCTACATTGACACTCCAATCTATGCACTGCTCAATGATTTTTGTTTTTTGGGTTTTTTTTTTTGCTTCTGATCAGTTGTCGCATCAATTCTGCCAAGAGGAATCCCGCAGAAAACTTTGGAATGGATAAAAAAGCAGTTTTATGGCACGGCAGTTATGCAGGTCTGGCAATTTCGCATTTAATGGCATCAATACTGTCAGCTTTGGCACATTTCAAGCCTTTGAGGGAGAGTCTGACACTCTGGTAGAGTCCAACGTGGCATCTACTGGTGAAGCATCAGCAAGCTCATCTGGGTGGTGGGTGATGAAATAATTTACAAATGTGTTGTATCCATCTGATGGCTTGTTTTTTGCTTTCGTGCTTTGCTGAGTCACCAAGTGGTTGTAGTTCCTCTTTATCTCCGTCATATTATACACTCTTTTCACGTATGAATAATAATCAAGTTAAACTTTCAATTATTATTGGCAGTGGTGGCCTCGTGGTATAGGTGCTGGATCATTGATCCTAAGGTTGGGGGTTCAAGCCCCACTCACCACAGGTTGTCACTGTCCTCCCCAGTGCAGCTAACTGGGTTATCAAAGGCCGGCCATGTCTCTCACTGTCTATGGTGGGGGATTCATGTAAAAGAACCATTGCTGACTTTTGACAAGAGTAGGTGCAAAGCCGTCAGCGTGTTTCCGCCTTGCGATGGCCTGGCGAGCCGTCCAGGGTGTACTCTGCCCTCGCCCAGAGTCGGCTGGGATGGGCAACAGCCTCCCCGTGACCCTAATTAGGATTATGCGGTTACAGAAAATGAACTGAACTTTCAATTATCTCAGTCAGTGTGAGTAGCCTTTTTTTCCCTTATAACCAATAAACAATGTGAATTATAATAAAATAAAGAAGATTATGCCCAGATGAGAAGAAGCAGGTAATTTTTATTCAGATATGTACGGCAAAACACCAGATATACAATCCTGTAGAGAGCCTAGGCTTTGCATCCTGGAGAGGACACTCCAGCTCCACTGTGAAGTGTGGACACAAATCGAAAGTTTGGGCAGTGTTGGCCTGGTGGTGGATCACTGATCCCAAGGTTGGGGTTTAGGCCCCACTCTCAATGGGTTGTCACTGTCCCCCCAGTGCGGCTCACTGGGTTATCAAAGGGGTGGGTGGGGGGGGTGGGGGGGGGGCGCGTGTGAAACCCCAGGGAACATGCTTTTTTTTAGCCGTATCAGGATAAAGTGTAATTCTACATCCACTACAGTAGGTGGCAGTGGCTTCCTCACTGCCAGAGTGTGTCCAGAGGTAAAAATAAGAAGTGAAGTTAATAAACCCACTATGGAATTTTTTAACAGGGATGGAAACAGAGGCAGAGAGAGATGGAAACAGTGAGAGAAACGAAAGTCTCCCGAAAGGTAAGTCGAGGAGGTATGATGAAAGGGATGTTGCGCTCGGCTGCACTGTGCTGCGGTGAGAAACGAGCAAAGGCCGCTG